>OX375870.1:37585195-37626633 GCA_947359475.1 Heligmosomoides polygyrus bakeri | reverse complement strand
GTTGGGGGAGCACAGGCAGCGTAGCCATGGTGGCGCAATGGTTGGGGTCGCGATTACAATCCTTGCTCGAGAGGTCGATATCGCAGCACGCAAGTCTCTCGCAGCGCTCTAGATTACCTTCAAGAATCCCGCGATCAATAGGAGGGAAGAGCGCGTAGCGCTAACCCAGTAGCTGGCCCCATTTGCTGACCTCTGTGGGCTCGACCCCGGAGGGCGACAGCCGGAGGGTCGCTGAGGGGTTGACCTTAGGTGGTAGTCTCATTCACCCAACTGCCTCCATCCGAGGGTGACGCACCAGCCTCTTGGCTGCTTCCATAAGGTTAGTTGGGCTGTCTCACTCCCATTTCGACCCCTTTTCCTATTAATTCCGGAAACTCCTGCGACTTGAAATAGTTCTTGGACGAGTAACCTTTCAAACCTCGCTTGACCTTTCCAGGCTCTGAACAAGGCGGTTACGCCGAAACGTCAGCCGAATAAAGTGTGGTTAACAATCTTGGCTTCACAGCTCGAACAGTCCTATTGGTATAAACCACACACTTTTTCACGTTGAGGGGTCATCGTTCTAGAGCATAAAACTTTTCGACAAAGCAAGCAAATTTAAGGATTCATAACTCAAAATGATCACTAGGGAACAAGTTCTCAAACAGAATATAATACTTCAGCGTGTTTACTTTGAATTTCAGGACAAACGGAAATGTTGCAAAACTTATGACTCAACCTAACAGAACCAACACGTATTCTTGTAGTACAGAATTGTCTTCCAAATGCTTTAAAATACTGCGCAAAAAACTCCAAAACTAAGCGGAGAGAACAGTTGCGCAAATGGCTACTTTTTCACTTTTACGCTTTTCACTCTAACCACCTGAAAATTGTCAAAATTCAGAACGAAAAAGAAATGCAATACAAGTTCTAATAGAGCATATATATATATATATATATATATATATATATATATATATATATCGCACCGACGGCTTCTTGACGGTCTCGACGTGACTAAATAACTTCTCATCATCAATTGTAGCTGCCACCTATGTCATGGTTTCCTCAGGAAGAACATCTTAACTACGTCGGTTGGGGCAAGTTAGAAAAAAATGGACGACATCCACAAAAACGATTATTTGACCAATATCGATTGATGGCGATCGAAACTTCAAAAACGAATTTCAGATTCGTGATCAGCGACTTTGTTACCCCAGTAGCTGAAGTTTCGTGCCGCTTGAACGACATCCACAGAAAATCGATATTATCGATCGATATCGATTGCTCGACTTCAGATTCGTGTTCAGCGATCTCGATCACCCACAGGGCTGAAGCTTCAGACCGCTTGAACGACATCCACGAAATATCGATCGAAATCGATTGCCTCCCCTGCTGTGAACGCCTCCCGTCGATGATCATCTAAATCCCCAGGCACGGTTGTCGATGTGTTCAGCATGCACGGCTGCCTTGTTAAATCGTATCCTTCGGGTTGTAATAAGATTATAACCTCAGTGTGGTAGACTACGATGTTCAAGAAACACTTTACATCGGCAAAAGAGCAGTGAATAAGCCCAGCAATGCAGAACCCCACGGATCCGAACCCGTGACCATCTTCCTGCAAGTCCGCCCCACACCTCTCGGCCATCCAGTCGCTGCCCTCTGAATCGTGAGCGGCGCACCTCACTGTTCCACTTCGGTTACTGTATCGCTAACAAGCAAATTGTGAGTTCGCTGCAATTCCGTTACTGTCCCAGCCCCAAATCTTTTGCAGGTTAGATTCTACATAATCACGACATGGCAGTTCCAGGCGTCTGTTTTGCTTTATCGGCCCGCATTGAAGTGATACGGTTTTTGCACTTTTTGACCTACCCAGATGACCGCAAGAACTTTGAGAACCACTACATCAGACGAACCTCTACAATCCTCAATAGGCCACTTTGAAAATTGCCACGGGACGTTCATTGACCTCCCTTGGTAGTGGTATATTGTCCAATGAGTATTTGGCATGCAAAATGACGTGGGGTAGCGAGTCAGTGGAAGCATAAGTGTTCAATTCTTTCCATGCAAGCCTGATACCAGACAGCTCTCTCGGCAGAACAGAAGCCTTGGTTAATCTAATATGAACCTGAGCCAAGGTACTCGATTCTGGGCACGCCATAGCAGGTGCCGCTGAGTCCAAGTATAGAATGCAGGGTGAGCGCTACCGCTCGCCCTGTATTCTATACATGTCGATTGTCTTCTGTATCGCCTTGTCTTTTTCTGTTGCGAGCCGTCGTCCGCCGGTTTCAAATTTGCGGTTTCAGAATTCACGTGGACAGCTCTCCACCACCAGCTCGTCACGCTAGCCTTGCATCACCTCGTGCCCGCTTCGCTGACCCGCCCATTGTTGAGGCTCAAATGCCTCACGCCGGGTTCAGCTATCTCTTCCCGTCCCAGCCAGTCGTGTCAAGTGTAGTGGCGAAGAGAGCAATCACACCAGATTCTAGACAGGTAGAATTAGGTAATTGTTTTCATGAGTTATCGAACTCATCGGCTGTGATATTGCAGTGCGTTATGCGATCACAGCCACCTTTGCGACTAATGGCACCTAGCCCAACGTTACGCCCAGACTACGAGTCATCAAGGTGAGACTTTTGGATTCATGTCCGATTTTCTATGGATCTAGGTATCATTTTTCTTGTGAAAATGTTGATTTCGTTAAGCTGTGCACCAAGCTTGTTACAGTAGTTTATTCGGTTTACGTTTCGATGTTTCGGCGGTTTCGCCTTCATCGGAGCCTGTAGGAATCCAAATGGCACTTGAGGAATTACTCCTGCAAAGGTCATTTCAGCATCTATCCTAATCGGGGGGGGCAGAACTAAACATTATGTAACAAACTGACTTGACACTCCCAGAGCGAATTGAAGAGAACAAAATAGGGCCTAAGCTGACAATTCACAGAGAAAAAGGGAGAAATAACATACGGTTTCATCGCGGTTGTGAACAGAGAACGTGATACGTCCCCTCTTTATGATGGATCCGTGTTATAACAGTCAGGCGGCGGTCAGCTGTGTTTGAATGCGCTTTGCCCGCCGAGATTTCTTTAGGACCGCGGTTGTTTGTTTGTGTTTTGCTTGTTCGTTCGTTTCGCTCCTTGTTTTTAGGTCCTATTCTGTTCTCGTCAATCGGCAAAACGTCTGTTTACAACCACGGAGAAGCCGCATGTTATTTTAGGTGTTCCTAGGGGTGGGTAGTCCCGTAGGTGAAAACCCACAGAGGCCGACAAAGGGTACCAGCTCTTGCGTCACACCTGCGCTCGTCCTTCGCGATTAATTTGGTGGTTCCGTGATGCGACCCATTCGAGGGGTCGCAAATTCGAGTAATTATTCGAATTTTGATATAAATTCGAATAATTATTCGAATTCGATATAAATTTGAATAATTATTCGAATTCGATATTCGAGGGGTCACAAATTCGAATAACATTCGAACTTCAAATATTTATCACACTGTCGAGAATCCACTGGATAGGCTTCAGTTTTAAAGATACTGACCTATCATATTCCGCTGTACTATTCTATATGGTGGAACCTGTTTTTTACTTTAATAAAAGTAAGAAGTAATAAAGAAGAAAAAACCGGAGCGGCGTTTTATTCTCGGGGCCACGGGCAAAGCCCCCAACCAAACGGTGCAAGATAAAACGCTGCGATTTTCAATGTGTGCAATGAAATTTGGCTAGAATTTCTTGAATGCAAATGAAGGGCTACTATGAAATCGGTGAAGTAAATTCTAATTTGTAACCCAAACCGTTGAGGAGAGGCGACTTCTGTAGATTTGAAAAGTATGAGGGCCTTAATGACCTTTTTAAACGGTGTGCTTAGTTGATCACGTGGGTTTTAGGAAACCACGAAAAAACGATGCTACAAATTACTGCGTATCGCAGTTTGAGCAATAAAGTTTCGGTTGTTAAGCAAGTGCGAACTGTACCACAAAAGTAGTAGGACAGCGCCTAACAACGTATAATACTTTGCGTTTGTGTTAAGCGCAATTTCAGACTTCCTTCAAAGTTTTCACATTTGGGTATCATGTAAGGTCGAAGCTTCTGTAACACTCAAGTACTGAAAGGGAGCTTATCGAATCTCCTTTCACAGTTCGGTAGAGAGCACTCTTTCTTCGTTCTTCTCTCATGAGGAAAGTCTCTAAACATTCCGTTTCAAGTGACCCGCAGATTGTTTTTGAAGACTGTAGTACATTTTCGCGGACGTCTATCTAGGTCAGAAACGGCGAAAAGCTGCGGCACTCGGGTACGGGTTGATAAAACATAACTGATATCTGGAATCGCCTTGCTGTACTCACAAAAAAACGGAACGTGTCAGAAACGAACCTGCAAAAGGTATTGGCTTTAACCCCAACGACATCTAACAGTTTGCTGGGTCACATTTTGGTAATATTTTGATGTGAGACACTGAGGTGAGCCACTCTCCACCGAGAAGGAAGGTGGAAGACTGCGCAGTACTAATCTGGACCAAGGGTGTACATTTAACGGTTAACGATTTAACGACTTTAACTAAATAACGAAATTTTTCTTTTCATTTTAATTCATTTAAATCTGTCTTATCCACTAAGCAGAATAGTTTTTTTCCATTATTTAACGAATTTTTTTAAAGCATTTTCCTTACCAGGGAAGTGTCTCAGGCGTAGATCTGAACGGGGGAAATGGATAGTACTGCGAGAATCTCCACCCTTCGTATAGTAGAAAAACATGTTTCGTTTTTGCAGAGTCCTTGAACCGAAAGAGCTACGGACCCTCGAAGGCGGGGTACAGTAGTGCACCGTCAGCACGTGCCCACGTGTATGCGTGCATGCGCTGTTGTATGGGACGCGGCGAAAGGCTTTCCGGCAAGCGAGTTGGTGGCTCTGCAGGGTGCGAGGCGGCTTCAAAGGTGCTAGACCAGATGTTCGACTCCCGTGCTGTGCCCTATTTTTGCATTTTTTCATAACCGCTGCCTATTTCACCATTTTGCTTCCTACACATCTCCTACACATTTATTTCAATCTAAATTGTCAAAAGGGTCAGATTCGTATTCGATTCGTGATCAACACCCCAGCCTCGTGATTAACGTCCCATGACCTCGACAGCCCTAATCATCCGTACCTGCTGTAACATGCCGCATTGCAGCGTAATACGAAAAACTTTTTTCAACTTTCAAGTTCTCAAGCCTCAGAAAAATCCTCCGCCCTTGCTCGCCCATATTTAAGTTTTTCACTTTTAATAATACCTTTTTGTTCAACACGAAAAGCTCTATCGAAATTTTTGACAATTTCGCATCGAGGACGCTGATGATGACGTCACCGAAAATCACTCTTTTCGAATTTGGCCAAATTGCATATCATTCGATAGAGCTTTTGATGGCCAATTGAACGGTGTTACTTAGAGTAGCGAGAACTGTAATCTGAGCAAGTGAGGGCGCGGAGAACATCGACCGTTCACGTGTGAAATTACATGCGCGGGCGTGTTTCGAGCGCAATAACAGTCAATTTTGAATGCTTCCGGCTACAATTTGTGGATTTTGTAGCCAGTAAAAAGGTCTAGTAGCTCTCTAAAGCACAGCGATGTAGCTTAAGAACGTACAAAGTTACAGTGATGCGAATATGCAGGTTAGGCTTGTGTGACAGGATTTTTCTCCGATTTCAGTCGATCACGTGATAAGACGCGGAGAGCTAAGGGCCTAAAAGTGCGTAACGAGCAGAATAGTAAATATTCTTCATGCTGACTTGCTCACAACTCCCGAGCTGCCTATACTGCCTTAACCCGAGCCGTCGTTTTAGAGCGACGGACTTAGCGGCTGAAGTTTCTTCCACCCTTGCTCGCCCATATTGGAGTTTTTTTGGTATATGTCGCGTAGGTGAGCAGCATTGGTAGATAGGAGCACCTAAACCAATCAGACCGCATTGAATGGGCATGCCATTCAGAGAGAGTATGTACAGTCGATACATTGATGGGTTGGCATTTGTTCGGCCTGTGCTCTCTTTGGTTATCAATGGCTGGAGCGCTCCCATTTGCCAGTGCTGCTCACCTACACGACATGTACCGTTTTTTTAATAATACCATTCCGTTCAGCTCAAAAAGCTCTATCGAACGGTATCAATCTCGACCAATTTCGGAAAAATCGGTTTTTTGACAATTTCGCATAAAACGGCTTGAGGCTTACTCTACAGTCTAGTTTACCTTGTTTAGAATAGGATCCAAATTAATATGAAGTGTCCAATTTTGCGTGAAAATGGTATACCTATGCATGAAATGCTATCCCTAGCATATTATCAGAGAAGACATGCAGAAACTGGAAATTTTTGTTACAACTAAAATAATTGTTATTCCGGGATATTTCAATTTAAATGTTCAAGTTCAAGACGTTCATCCTTCGCCTTACACTATTTTTGAACTAACCAAATAAATAAGAAGTTAGGCTTTTCCCAGATGTTAAGATGGGATCCAAGTTGACTTCAAAGGCGAAGGATGAACGTCGAAGGGTTCCCGAAGGATCGATCGGTGTTGTTCTATTGCTCCACTGGAGTACCACACTACCAATGGGTATGGCATCAAGGTGCAAAACCAGTGACGGTCACCGGTGATCCCGTTGCCGAGCGCTGGGATCAGGTTGAGCACGACCACCAGTCTCGTAATTCGACTGAGTACATAAAGTGTGAAATATCGACCATCTCGAATTGGAGCCGGAATATACTATAAAGAAGCTGTCGACGCCGACAGCATCACCAGGCCAACCATTTTCCCGGATAGAAACAACCTGAAGAGTAGATCGAAGAAAACTAGAAAAAATCGCAAACTTGTGCCTCTGTAATCGCTTCAAAGTGATCAGCATGGACAAAGCCAGTGTTATATATTGCTGTTTTTCACAAACCGGCTTAAGATGCTATCGTATGGAAAAAGTATGTAGGGATGCCTTCCTTGGTATAACAAAGTTGCTACAGCCCATTCAACATGAAGAAATTCGCTTGTTGCAAATGAAGAATGACCAACTTTTACATAAATAAATGAATTAGTTTTTTTTTAGATCTGATAGCCTATTTGTTACACCTGAAAAGAGCTATTCTTAATAAATTCAATAACATTAAATTTTATCATGGAAAAAAGCGTAGGGTGATTTAATGTCAGCCTGAAGTGTGCGGTCCGGCAAGCGAGCTCGATTAGGTGGAAAAATGTTGAAATATTGACTATTTTGAATCTCGTTACAGTTATGCTGTTGAAGAGCTGTTGACGTGGTAAAAAGGTTCATTTAAATAATTTCTCGCATAGAAATGAGCAGGTGGAGTAATCAATGAAAAATTCAAAAAATTGAAAACTTATGCTGAAGGAGCGGGTATAGGAAGTCACATGCAGTAATGCCAGCATACAGAACTGCAAACTGCCTGCAGAACCCCAGTTGCGGTACGAAATAGAAAAAAGCTAAACCTCTTACTTGCAATTAAGAGTGACTTTAAAATTATGAGAATCCATTCGGGAGACGGCATGTGCTAATTTTAAGGCTTGGGAACTTGAAGAACTTGAAAATAGCTGACAACGGCTGAACCTGTGTAAACTTATGAAAGAAGGTCCATTTAACTTCACATGAAAAATGAGTCAGTTCCTTGGTGATGCTGGCTGCTACCTTGAAATTGAAGGCGAAAATACGAAGAATCCATGTCATGGTACAAACAGGCCGACGCTTCAAACTTGGTTAACTTTGCAGTGCGTACTGCCAAAATGATATTCGCGTCCTACAAAACACAGATCTGATAACGAAATTTTATGGTTTAGTCTCTCTAGTTCTATAAATATAGGCCAGCGTCGCACGCGGAGGGGTCGTAAATCAACTAGCGGACCTTTGAGAGGACGAACCCCACAACTAGGTCAAGAATTTGCAATTCCACAGTTCATGCATGTAGTTGGATTGGTAGGAGGAAGCTGAATCTAAGGGTTAATTTAATCTTCATATAATTAAATTTGAACGAAGCTATGGCACTGCGTGGGTTTGCGACGGAAAATTTTGTCGCAAAGCGTCGATTGTTCACGAATTAGGAGCAGTATTGTAAGTATGATAATTAGCATTCGAAATTGTATATATTATAATTTCATAGCATAATTTCAGACGTAGATGTCGTTTCGTCAGGTAGGAAAGTATCCATGACGTCCTAAAAAAATTCTGCATAAAACGAAAACTGATGATTGGGAGACTGCCACAGAAATTCTTTATCTTGAGCGTAGAGCAATCGGTATCCAAAACATTAAGGAATGTTATTCTGTTCTCAAAACATGTCTTGCTGAGTGAATTCTCGCAATGCTGTTTAGTTTCGAAGCCACACCTGGAAAGAAGAACCTACAAAGGGATACGAAAATCGCATAAAACATGGAAAAGTCAGCACTGATAAGAAATAAAACTGCTTGAGTCAAGGGTCGTCAATTTTCGGCAAAAATGGAACCCACGCTTCACCTTGGTTGCAGTCTCTGAAGGTTACCATTTCAAAGGCACATACGTGCAGTAGGAGTCAGCCCAGTTTGATTGTGTGTTTTGGAGAATTCTAAAAGCAGCGTATAACGAAACCGGACGTCCCCAATGTCCTCGAATTTCCAAAATCCAGTCGAAGCAGTGGAATGCTATCATGTCGACATTCGAATAATATTCGAACAATGAATATTCGAATATTCGTTCGAAATTATTCGATTCGGTCTGAAGTATACTATGTAACTTCGTGTCAATTTAGAATAGAGCGTAGGAAGATCTCGCTTCTGAAAGCAAGAGCCTATCTTAGCTATGCGAACAGTGTACTGATTAAAGTGATTTGAAGGTCGCTCGCTGGAAATGGGCAAATGGTCTGTATTCCAATTGATGTTGACAATGGACGGCGTGATAATCCCAGGTGAATCTTGAATAATCACAGTCAGCAGTAGGTTCTGCTCGGTCGACTAAATGCTGGATCTAGGAAATACGATGCAGGAGGTGGTGGCTTTTCGTCTGAGCCCCGCACACGTAGTCCTGTCGATGTGCGAAGCCCGGGCATCAGCGGAGGAATCGGTGAGCCACTTATTTTTCAGATAAGTGTGAATGTTGTTGTTATCTGAGTAAGAAACTTTGACAGCTGACTGCTAGAACATGTACTTTATGAATAGCATGAAAAACTCAGTATATTGGCGATGTGCTGTGCTCAAGTAGTTTGCATGAATAGTGAACATCTACTTGGTTGCAGTCCTCACGAACTCTATTCTCATCTATTTTGATAGCTGTGAGTTATAACAAATGAAATACCGAGCTTTCGCAACCGCTTACTTAGTGTTTCGATGTCCGGTTCGAGCTTCTCATTTCTTTATGAATCGAGAAATTGTGTCGAATCCTGTGTACGAAACAAAGACCACTCATTATTCATTGGTTTATACGGTTTCAGAGAAAAATGTTTAAAACGTAGGCGGTAAGTGGCTTTAATCTTCAGGAAGCTACCCCACTTTTCCTACTCAAAGACTGCATGCAATACTCGAACGATCCTTGGATTGGTAACGGTTTTCCTCAACGAGAATACTTTGTCGCATATAATACGGGAAGAAGCGGAATCTGATTAGTGCTCAGTTTTTATGGCGTTTACACGATTGTAAGTGTTTTCCGTTTGCTGTCGCTTAGTCTTTGTTGCAGTGCTAGCTCCAACTTCTTAGAAAGGCTTCTGACAGCGTTTCTAGTTATATCTAAAAAAGCTTTGCAGCGTTATTCTGACACAATTCTTCTTTCTTTCGGCTTATCTTCCATCGGTGATTTTGAGGACGAAAACAATATATTTGCTCTAACCTACGCAGTATTGCGTGGTGTCAGAGGTTGTGCTCGGTTTCCCGCTATAACTCTTCAGTATAATGTACCAGCAGAGTGTGTGGGCCACGCCAGGCTATCCGGCTCCGCCGGCATCGGCTCAGCGGGCCACGCCAGGCTAGCCGGCTCCGCCGGCATCGGCTCCACGTCGACGCCGCGCTAACCGGCTGCGCCGGCGTCGGCTACGTGGGCAACGCGAGCCAAATGTAATGGGAAGGGTGGCACTGATGGCAGCGTGGATGGTTGAGCGTGAGAGGCTGTGCAGGGTGAGGGTATGTGAAGGAGAAGAACTGAGGGTGGATGTGAAAGGAGGCAAGAAGGAGAAGTAGGAAATGTGGGGAAAGGGGGATGAGAAAAAAGTGTGACGGCGGAGGTGGAACTCACAGTTCGCAGCTAAGGGGAAGGCGTTGAAAAGAGGTCAGGAGTTGGATGTGATTATAGCAAGGTGAAGGGAAGAAGGAGGAGAATTGATCTTTAAAACCGGAAAGATGGAAATTTTGCTTAACATGAGCGAGAACTTAACTATGACATTGTACAGGGGTCGGAAGGTATCAGCAGTGGTTTTAACACCAACCCGGCCGAAAAGAAATGCATTCCTGGTCTCAGAAAAGGAAATTGGCTAAAGCAATTCTTATCTGGTAGAACATATCAAGCCAGCATAAAGGGTCAGTTTTCGAAAGTATTTCTCACGTATAGCGGAGTTCCTCAAGAAGCGGTATTATCGCCAATCCTATTTTTACTGTACACCTATGAACTTCCGAATTATCTTACCAACCTAGGAGTCACGTGTGAAATGTACGCAGATGATGTGAAGGTTTACAAAAATTTTTTAGACACTTTAGATGAAGTATCTCTTCAGTCGGCGATAAATTACATCTCCAGTTGGGTAGACAAGTGGGGTCTACTACTTGTGCACGAAAAAACATGCTTTCTAACAATTGGATTTAAAAAAACAGTTACAGTTCCCAACATACGGTATTAGCGGTCAGGTTCTAGGCAATATAAAAGAAGAATGGATTTCGGACATTTGCTTCAATGTCTGGCATTTACGCCACACTTCACGCTTTATTATGCATCACGCGAGTTATTATAGCCACTAATACGCCGCTGTCCCATTCGCAGAAGTCATATTAGGTGTTACAGTACCGCCAATGTCCTTTGGTCAATTGCCGAAAAATCCGCTTTGGAGCGTTTCAAAACGGCTTTTTAAAATACCTTTTTTAAAATCAAGTACTTGTGAAAATCACCACCTATATATAAAACAGTTCTCTGTTGAGTGATCTAACCTAAGTGAGGTACGCCGCATCATCCACAGCGAGAGCGGTCGAGTGATCTAACTGAAGTGAGGTACGCCGCATCACCCACAGCGAGAGCGGTCAAGTGATCTAACCGAAGTGAGATACGCTGCATTATCCACAGCGAGGGCGGTCGATGGTCTAACCTGAATGAGGTACGCCTCATCATCTAAAACGCGGGCAAAATTCGCCATTGAACGTGGGATGTTGCTGCAGAAACGCAGCCCTTTACTGCTTATCACAACAGCGCCTACGCGCATTTCTGAGCGTCCAGATTCAGGAGCCGATTTCGTGCCATTAGAAAGAGAAGACTACTAAAGGGGTAAGGGTAGAAGGAGGAGTTTGATGGTGGGGAACCGACAGCGATCAGGAGGCTGCGACCAGGAGGAGCGGGATTGTCGATGCAGGGAACAAGGAAGCAGGCCAGGAGGTGGCACCAAGAAGAGTTCAGGCAATGTGTAGGGATGATTAGGGAGTTACCAATCAGGAAAGGGGGGACAGTAAGAAGGATCAGCAAGGGGATCCATTACCATTAAGAGAGACCGGATTTAGAGGATGTGACACCGATGTCACACAATGGGCGTTCGCTCGCCGTCGTCGTGAAGGAGTATCCCGAGGGGGAGGAGGGGAGGAATTTACCTGCAAAAAAGGACCTGGAGGCAAGACCAGGACGGAGAATCCACAAGAAGGAAGCCGTTAGGGACATCATACAGAGAACAAGGAATCTGCCATATGCATAGCATCTTCATGCTCAACACAGCGGCGACTGTGCGCGCTTCTGAGCCTCTTGATCCAAAAAACGGGTCTCCTACGTTGCGCAGCAAGCATCCTGATTCTGAATACGTGTCACCGACCGTGCCGTGAGCGTGGGAGGGCCACTAGGGGGGGGGGGGGAGTGGTAGAGAAGGGCGGTAAGAGGACCTCTATGGTGGACCAGGAGAGCGACCAGAAAGGGAAGGAATAACCTGGAGGAGGTGCCAGGACGGGGAAACCAGCAAGAAGAGACCAGTAGGTGTCAATAGCGGAAACAAAGAAGTGGGCCAGTAGTTGGGACCAGGAAGGTGGCGGACTAAAGAGGGGGAGGGAAGACCTGTAAAGGCGGACCAGCAATTAGATCCAGTAAGAAGAATCGAGAGAGGGGAACCTGGCTTCGGAAGACATGTCAACGACAGCTTGAAACGCTTGCTGTTGAGCATGAGAACGATTGCGGAGGAACAACCTGAGGAACAGAAGTACTGCGCAGCACAAACCAATGACATTACTGGCCGGTCAGGAAAGAATGTCTATGATGAAGCTACCGAAGTGGTGAAGGGCTTGATGCCGATAACGTACGCACCAAGTTCCTAGATGCTAGCGAATTTTATGTTTTACAAAAACTACTTTCCATATGTCAGTGATGCTACAAAGTCGCGCGAAGCGCGCAAGTGCGAGACACGCCGTTAGGCGTGTCGGAGCACTTGTAAACATATATTTGAGCTCAGCTGCTCGAACTCTATCTTTTGACATGAAAATCAGTAGAGTTGAACAATGCATATAGGAGTTTACAACCTGCGGAGTTTTATCGGAAATTCCCAGCCCTCCTAATCAGAAATTGCTCTAAGACTGTACACCTTGCCTTTGGAGTGCGCCGTGAACAGTCATACAGAATCGAACTATCATTCGAGTGGGCGCACCCGCTCGCAAATTGCGGAATTTTCAAAAACGGACGTCGGATTCGTAATCAGCGCACCAAATAACCCCTAGATGATTTTCGACGAGAAACTTTGGCCAATATAGAAAATTTCGATTTTCGATGACGTCACCGCCCGTGCAGGCTTAGGCGCCTTTTACACTCCCGCCGCGACGCGGCGCGTCAATTTGAGGAGCGGCGCGGCCAGTCGCGCCGCGCCCCGAATTTGACGCGCCGCTGCGCGATTGCAGTTAGAAAGGGGGGCGTCAGCGACGCGCGGCCACGAGCTTCTGTGCACTACGACCCGTGCTCCGAAAACGGTCCATGAGTCATTGAGGGAGCAAACAGGAAGGATTCGTCTGGCTGATCAGCAATGCATCTTGCCAATGTTTGTCGTGGGATTCCTATGGAAAGTGAGGAATCCTCTCTTAAGCCTGGAGTTGAAGTCGTCCGCTCAACCTACGGTTGAAACTGGTGAGTGTGGTATTGAGTCGAATCCCCTGCAATGCAAACGACACTAAATCACTCCTTATTTTGCGATATGTGCGAGTCCAAAAGTAAAACTGCTGGAAGATACTCATCGCCGATAACCACTCAAAATTCTTTCTCATATGGCCATTCTGGGGCTACTGTGCACTAAGCATATCTTTAGCGTGGTATATGAAGCTTCGTGAATGTCTACAGATCTCCATTCTCTTCCTAGGTTACAGAAGGTCTGGGCTAAGGTCATGGTCACCGATTTCGCCCAAACTCCCTAATCATCCAGACCTAGTAATCGCCTGTAACTTCAATAAACGATGCCAGATTCGTGATCAGCACCCTAAATACCCCCTCCTTGCCAATAGGAGAAGTTTGGTCGAAAAGGTGACATCTCCCACCCTACACCGAGCCTGCCGCGGCTGATCGCGCCGCGCCGCGCCCTTCCCCTCAGCGTCGCGATTCGCCGAATACCGTAACCCAAAATTGCGTCAAGTGTGGTGTTTTGCGGCGGCGGAGTATAGAAGCGATGCGGCGCCGCCTCGCGGCGCGAAAAATCGATAGCCATGCCGACCACCGCGTCGCGCCGCGGGGCGGCGCAAGTATAAAAGGCGCCTTACGTTCTCGACGGGAAATTGTCAAAAAATCGATTTTTCTGAAATTGGTCGAGAGTGACAACGTTCGTTAGAGCTTTTTGGGCCGAAGAGAATGGTGTTATTGGGAGTGTCGAACACTCAAAGTGAGGGCGGTAGAAACTTCACTGCTGCCGTCTGCAACTCTAGAATGGCAGGTTGCACTACGGCAGGTTAGGGAGCTGGAGAGTTGTTGGCAATCGTAAAGTACCTTAACTGATCTGCTTGGCTACGCATTCGTAGGTCGTTGCTCGCCGCGTCTTCCCGTAATGGTCTACCGAACTTCGAAAAAAAAAATTAGGCCGCACAAGCCTCACCTGCAGTTTCGCACCGCTTTAACCTACTCTTTTCATGAGCTACACCGTTGTGCTCCGGTAGGCTTCAAGAACCTTGCGCTGCCTACAAAATGCTCGAGTTGCAGCCGGAAAAATTCGCACATGACTGAGTTATCGCGCTCCGAACACAACACGCCCGCACGTGTAATTTTCTAGCGGTCGCGCTCGCTCGATTGACAGGTTCGATTCTATATACATTGTTCACTGTGCACTCCAAAGGCAAGCTGGACAGTATTAGAGCAATTCCTGATTAGGACGGCAGGGAATTTCGGATAAAACATCCCAAACGCTCGCTCTACAGGTTGTCGCGCGCACTCGATTGATTCTGTCGGGCCTATATGCATCGTTCAACTCTACTGAGATTTTTGTGTCAAAAGATAGATTTCGAGCTGCTGACCTCAAATATACGATTATTTTCACGCTCTTTGAAACGCTCCAAAGCGTCTTTTTCGGCAATTGACCAAAGGATATGCGCTGTACTGTTGGTTGAGCAGAGAGTTTTAGCGGTTTTTGTGCCAACGCGTTTCGTTCATTTATTTCTGAATCAATATTCAAGTTACTTTGCATTTTTATGTAAAGTCTAACACGGAATTCTTCGCTCTATCTGAACGAATATCTTGGTCTTCAAATATGATTAATAATTGTGTTTATTGGAAGACTTATTGAAGTATCTTGAAGGAGCAATTCCGAATGATATTTTACTTCAATTTCAAGCTGGACCAATCCGCCGTAAAAACAGCCCGGCAAATTAATCATCTGTGAGGACCGGATAGCGTTGGAGAAGATACCGCGCAACGATGGTTCAAGTAATTTCGTTCTGGAGATTCCAACCTTGAAGATGCACACCGAAGCGGCGGACCTACAGCAATCCAAGACGACGATTGGAAGGCCTTCGTGGAAGCTACTCCATCGCAAACAGTCGGTGAGATTGCGCAAGGACTAGGAGTCAGTGCTTTTACAGGTGATTTGAAAAGCCCCGAAAAGGAGAACATGCTCGAAAACTCAATGCCTCACGATCTGAGTGATCGCCAGAAATCGCCAGCAACCGTGACAATTTCTGGCAATCACTCAAAGCATGGGGAAATCTGTTCTTCTTTGCTTCCCCAGCACCAAAACGGCCCGTTTTTAAATCGAGCCGTCACATGCGATGAAAAGTGGATTCTGCACGATAACCGAAGACGGTCAGTACTGTCAACTGATATCAACGCACCTCGTACCCCCCCCCCCCCCTCCCAGACACTTCCCAAAGCCGAAATCATACCAGAAAAGCCGATGGTAACAGTGCGGTGGTGGTCGGTGCCTGGCTTAATTCACTACAGCTTTCTGGATCCAAACCGAACCATCACAACAGAGTTGCGCTGTGACGAAATCGACGAGATGCACCGAAAAATGCTTAAGCTGCAGCCGGCACTCAACAGAAGAGGTCCGATTTTTCTGCACGACAACGCCGACCCACACGTTTCGCAAATCACCAAATCACGAAAATTAAACGAACTAGTAGTTGAAGTTCTGCCTCACCCGCCCTCTTCAGGCTTTGCGCCACCCGAATGCCACCCTTTTAAGCACTTTCAGAACATCCTCGCCAGTAGAGCCTTCGCAAATGAGGACCACGCAAAAACAGCCTTATTAGAGTTTTTCGCATCTCGACCACCCATTTTTTCCGCTTTTGGAATTGATCAGCTAGTGTCGCGTTGGAAGAAGTGTGCTGATTCGAATGGTGCTTATTTCGTCTGAATCCGGTCAGCATGAAGAAAGTTGTGATTGTTCGATGTGGAGCGGTCAAAACCGCCAAATCTTTCCGGCCAACCTAATAGCCTTAAAATCGTTGACAACCATCATGGTCATGGGGAAGGACTATGTGGGCGAATGCTGTCGTGGTCCGCCAACAAATGCCTGTATACGGTAGGAAAAACTCGTCCACTTATGGCCTGAGTTATACTCCCGCGGGAGCATCCGCGGAAGGGCGGGAATCGCGCCAAGACTCCTCATTTGGCCAATCGCCGGGCCTCGCCACGCCCGCCTCCGCCGTGCACCATTGGTCTGCGGACGTTCCGCGGATGCTCCCGCGGGAGTATAACAGATGCCTATGCGGGCAACTAGTCGCTTCTTCGGTAGGTTTAGTGGCGAGCCAGCTTTGCTGGAGCTTTGCAAAAAAGCATTGATCGTGAGTTGCCTAACAGGTGATACTTGTGAATCATAGCAAATTCATACAAAGCGCGAAACGTATCTCGGATCGCAAATTTAAAGTCTAAAGAGATTTTTTGAAATTGTCGCCAGTCAGTGAAGCTGTCACCAGTGATTGAGTTATGGCTCTCTGCTTTTTATAATAGGATCGTTTACCGTTAAATGTGCATTCCTGATTCGGATTCAACGTGTACTCGGTAGTAGCGCCATCTGTAGTGTTGGGCTCGTGTGCCGGCTGTCACGTGCATCCGATACCAGACTCTTGGTTCGCATTTCTCGCCCAGGTCATCCAAGCCTTCCATCTCACCGGGTCGTTGAAATGGCACCAGACTTGTCTAGGAAGGACCTGCGCTGACTTGTTCAGCGGCTGGTCACCGCAAGTCATTGTATGGGCAAACACGCATTAAAATCGATTACACGACATCCCGCAGAGGAAGAATGCGTGGCGCATCCCAAGAAGGATTGAGTAGCGCTGTCCTTTATCCTTCAGCCATCTGTACGTGCACCTCAAATCGAGACATTTTGTTCCGGTCCTGTTAGTGCCAAGCCAGCGTTCCAGAACGACATTTATACCGTTTCATATAATAGGGCAAGGTCAGCAAAGCCATAAAAGTCTGTGTTGACCAATCCTTTTGGTTACGTGGGATTCTGTGCAATGTTAGCGGAAATTTAACATGTTAACGATCAGAGCGATTTTCGCGCGTCTGTTGTGTGGGACCAAGGCCCTCACGACACGACATCCGTGACCCAAACGTCACCCTAGGGGTTATTTGGGATGCTGAATACGAATCCGATGTTTTTTCACCGTATACAGCCGAAGGCCATCGACAACTAAGGTGGTCGGGTCAAAATCACCGACTTGGCTCGAACTTCGTCTAGTGTGACTGCTTAGGGTGTTGATTATAAGTAAGAAGACTGTCTTCTGTTCGTTTATCATTGACAATGGCATTGACATTAACCAGTGACAGTCGATCCTTAAGCATCAAAATTAATCGGTAACAATCGACCCATTATTTTTGTGTTGTTGAGCAAGTATTATCACCCATGAAAATCTGTGCTCAACACCATTATAAAAATCAGAAATTTGATGTGAGTGTACTTTAATTATTACCTGTTATTTCGAGAATGAGACGACTGCTCACCCTCAGTTAGCTGTACCTACCGCAGCGCGCCGTAGTCGGTGAAACGGGCGTCCGATTCGTGTTCAACATTCCAGAATACCCTTCTACAATACCGCTCGCGCCGCACGGTCAAAAGTGGGCGAAAAAACGCAAAAATAGCGTCGCAAAGCGTCTCATGCTCATAACTCCTTCAGTTTTAGGTTTTTTGAAGAAAGGTTGGACCATTCGAATCGTCTCTTCGAGATCTACACAAACATGTATACAGCTTTACCGGAACACCCATATTTTCGCCGTGGGTGGTCTAAAATTGACTGGAGCGGGCTTTTGCGATTAGAGCAGCTTATTTTCCAAGACATGCATGCTTTCGGAGCATCTCAAGCATGTCGTACGTCGCCAGTGCTCTGTCATGCCAGGAATGCCCCGAGAGTGCGCCGTGCACAATGCACACAAAATCGAACCTATCGATCGAGTGGGCGAGCGCATGTCCACTGCGCTTCTATCTTCTCTTACTGGGAAACGCGAAATCCTCAAGACTATTTTGAACCGTTTGGAGAATGTTCTCAGAAATTTCCGGTCACCACACTCAGGATTAGCTACAATCTGTCCCAGCGAAAACTTGGTGTGCACCGTGCACAATGCATACAGAAAAGAACCTTTCAATCGAGGTGAGACAGCTTGTAGACTGAGCTTTCGGGAGTTTTATCAGAAATTTGCAGCCGACCTAGTCAGGAGTTGCTCTAAGGTGTCCTGGGAAAGTCCTGGGAAATAAGCTGCTCTAATCGCAAAAGCCCGCTCCAGTCAATTTTAGATCACCCACGGCGAAAATATGGGTGTTCCGGTAAAGCTGTATACATGTTTGTGTAGATCTCGAAGAGACGATTCTAATGGTCCAACCTTTCTTCAAAAAACCTAAAACTGAAGGAGTTATGAGCACGCGGCCATTTGCGACACTATTTTTGCGTTTTTTCGCCCACTTTTGACCGTGCGGCGAGAGCGGTATTGCAGACGAGGTGTGAGCCGAATCGATGATTCTGATCCGACCACAGTAGTTGTCGATATGGGTGTCTCCGCCCTATTCGGTGAAACTTACATCGGAATCGTGTTCAGCATCCCAAAAACCCCCATAGGTGAAGTTTGAGCCAAATTGGTGGTTTCGAAATAATTTTATTAGATGTGCGTCCCAAATTGGGACACATTGTGAGATGCGACCGGAAGGGTGTGTCCCAATTTGGGACGCATTGTCGTCAACGTGTTAACGACAGTAACCTTACATGAAGGCTAAACCTGCTATTTCATCTACGACCCTCCCATACAAATGTGTAGGGGGAGCATTACCCTTAGCACTCGCCATCGCACTAATCGTACCAGATCAGACAGATCGTGGTTGTGGCTATTTTAGAAGCCGTATCGCGGATAGACCGCGATGTTGTGGTCGAATATTGTGATTGTTAGGCTGTAATAGTTCAATTTGTCAACTGTTGTTTATTGTTTATTTATTTTTTAGTTTATTTTTATTTTTGTTTATTTTACTTTGTTTATTGTTATTGATTAGTTTGTCACTCAGTTTTGTGCTGTTACTGGCTTCGCTGAGCCATATTGTGGCATGCTCTGTAAACATAGCTTGTCGAGGATTGCGCTCATCACTTTTCGCAATCTTTCCATATAATAGCGGCAACCGCATTCCTCTGAGAATTTTCTCCCTTCTTTTGAACCGCTGCGCTGCGCTCCATTGCTTCTTTGGGGACGAGGTTGTTCCCGTTTATTAATTATTAATTTAATTAATGTGTTTAAGGGGTTTAGTTACCCAGGTTTCACTAAAGAGCTCAAGTGTTCGTGTACGTGTTCAGTGGCAAGACTATGCGACCAAAAAAACCGCTTCATCTCGGTGCGTTGTTCTAGCAGACATTTTATTTCGACAGCTTCTCCTGTAATGGGAGCCCTCTCGATTTTCTGTGAGATCTAGCCTTGAGATTTCACAATTTCAAACACAACTGCTCCCATAGTCCCTTTTGTGTCAATATTTCCCAACGTTATGCACACGCTCCTACGACCACATATTTTCCAACATCATTTTGCAGGCGAAGACGTTCGGGATGCACTGAGTCAGTTCGACTACCTCGATGACTACGACAACTCGAGTTTGAAAGGACGTGAGCGTGAAGTGTCGTACCATTTTTGAAACGCGAACTCCATGTTCTCCTAGAAAAAGAGTTTAACTCAATTTATTGTTTTCTCGAATCTACCATTTTCGGAAGCTCCAGTGAAGATGTTCATTACCCAGGAGGGGCTTCACGATCGTTTGCCCCCCTTGTCTGAATGTTCATCAGATTTGCTTCCAAATGTATTCGAAGTCAGTCGCAGTTAGGCCTATGTTATACATGGGCGATGCTGTTGTCGGCATCGTCGGCGACAGTTTTGAGCGGGTACTATGCAGTGCGTGGCAGCCCGCGCAACACTGTCGCCGACAGCAGCGCCGTTGAAGTATAGTATAGGCATTAGCCGGATGGATTGCCTCCTTGAAACGGCTGACTTCGATATACAGCCCACGATAGGATAGCATGTTGCACTTTCCTGTCGGTGGCCCCACCCCAGCATTCACAGTGTGCCGGCGTTGGAAGGAGAGTGCGCCACATCCCAATCTCTGCCTCCTAACCCGTACTTTGCCCAAGGTCACGTCAATCAAGTTTTACGCAGTATAAGTTATCCTCAGCCAACTCGTTTTGATTTCATCAGCTCAATTTAGGATAACAAACACGAAGAGGAAAAGTTCATTAACGCTCAACTCATTGTGTTTCGTTATTTTTTATGCTCCACGGTCTTCCGCTCATATTTGTCTGTTGTGATATTCAACCTAATAAATCTTTCTCGCGGATATGGTAACGTTGGTCAGGGATGCCTAAAAAGCAGGCTTGCTTAGATCGCCAGTAGTTTTCAACGCTGGGCTCTACATTGAGTAATGCCATCTAAGTAACAAATCAAACTTGCCTGAAATAGGCAACTCATTTGAGGGAGAAGAACATCCTTAAGGAAGATAATGTTAGCCTAGCTTCTATAATTGCTTGAAAAGCATGACATATTGAATACCTCAGTAAGACTTAATTTTTATTAGCTTTTCAAAATGATACACGTGGACATCGCGCTGCTGACAACTGCTATACATTGGCCAAAGATAGCAAGAGGTCACCAGGAACTCCTCAACTCAGCGGATAGTCATGAAGAACTGGAAGGAACAACACAAAAATGGCAGTGACGTTGAAAGAGCCTGAAATGTGAAATTGGGTTACGGTCCAGGACAGTTTATTCCCACGGGGCTAAGACACTGATGCCTACTGGCTTATCTGCTTCGAACTTCTAAGGGGGAAGTGTACCGGCACGGCTTCAGTTGCTACAGTTCACCCGTTTCAGCGCCGACGGGACGCGAAGACATTAACAGTTTTCTCAAACGCTGCAAGACGGATGGAAGGGAAATGAGCGCGCAATCATTACCCAACAAGGTCGTCAAATGATTGTGTCGGGTTACACGGTTTCTCGAAAAGAGCATATATATATACATATTTATCGATTTGTCCAAAGATTTCAAGAAGCTGAAGCACTGACCTCAAGACGACGACAGAGAACAAGCGGCATGTTCTATATACAAGGCAGAATAACGTAGTCCTCTGAGCGGCATTCGTTGAGCAAAGACAGCAAAACGGTCCTATACGATTGTCGTCAAATATTTCTATAGAGAGGCTGGGGCGGCGCTGTCGCTTCGTAGCTCCACGGAGGCCAGGTGAAGTTGAAACAGCAGAACTTGACACGATGATGACGTATGGGAGGATATGCTCCTATCGAAACTGCTTGCGGGTCGTGATGTGGCTGCTGCGTGATTGCTCTTCTAGAGGGTGAGCTAAAGCCGCCAGCAGCCCCGTGCGACTCGTGGTGATAATTGGAATGAGCTTGACGCTTGTGGGAGCTAGCACCACCGCCAC
Source organism: Heligmosomoides polygyrus bakeri (assembly GCA_947359475.1). Taxonomy (NCBI): domain Eukaryota; kingdom Metazoa; phylum Nematoda; class Chromadorea; order Rhabditida; family Heligmosomidae; genus Heligmosomoides; species Heligmosomoides polygyrus. Next base: position 37,605,140 of record OX375870.1, on the reverse strand, counting down.
GAGCTCCGCCCTCGATGTGCCGACCGTCCTCTCGGTGCATCTCGCGACCACCGTCACGTCCGTAGTTCACAAAGTCATCCGTCCTGTCGTATTCTCGACGACCACGACCAGGGTCGATGGTGATATTGAGATTGTGGCGCCTGGAAGACGACGCCGACTTCGGCGAGTACCCCTCAGCTTTAAAAATGTCGCGTGGATTACGAGGTCTATCGTCGTAGCGACGTGAGAGCCATTCAGTGCTCCTAGTGAGCGCTCGCGGTGTCCTCCTCAGTGGTACATCGAACTCCCGTGAATAGGGGACAGCTCGAGTCGCCGGCTCCATTCGATCCTCCTTCCTCACGAATGGCGTGTAAAGTTCCCGCTCGTAGTCGTAGTTCCTCTCGCGGTAAATTGGAATGCTGATGCCACGACGATCGTCATACTGCTGGTGGTCGTCCCGAAATGCCTCGCGGTGATCTAGCGATTTGCTCCTGCAACAAGAGATTCTTCTAGAAACATCGGCGACCTTTCAATGAGTCATCATTTACGGAACGAGTTTTCCCCTTCATAACTAACGCCCAGTAGTTTAATAGAAGAGATCCAGAAGGCATTAATCAATAGGTTAGACGAATACCTGATCGTTTTGTCGAGCGTGCGCTGGTACGTGGGGAAGTCCGACGGTACGTAATCAGGATCCAGCCGTGAATGTGAACGTGCTCGCTGCTGTGCGATGTCGAGATAGTCATGAGAGCGATGGTTCGCCGGCTCACCGAAGTCTTTATAGTCGGGATAGTCGGCGCCTCGGTAAAACTCCGGTGGTGGACGGCCATATTCAGGCCGAAACTCCATGGCTAAGAAGCGGCTGAGTGCCGAATGAGAAGGGCGACCAGATGGCGGTCAGACGGAAGGGAAGACAGCGAGCGGCAGTGAGAGGAATTTGTTCTAATATGAAACGGGTTGGTCGTTTGGACAAGCTGATTTACAACGCCGTTTTCGGGGTGTGGCGGAGGGAGGCAGCTGCGTCGTCGACGCGCGGCGGCGGCGACGCAGTCCGATGGACGGTAAGGTCGGAAAATCTGGTCGGAGGTGGGGCTGACTAGCAGTTTGGCTGACTAGGTCGGCTGCCGACGGTGATAGCGGGAATGTGGCGCGAGACGATCGGCAAATCTAGGTAGACGCCGAAATACGAGGCAAAAACCGATTCAACGACGCCGATTTCGGGAGCTGGAACCCGTTTTGCCTCCAACCACTAGGCGTCCAACGATGGCGCACGACATCTGAATCAGACACGGTCCAAAAGCACTTCTTGCGCATGTTAAAAAGCCCTAGTGGCAACTTCCATTGCATGGCGCCCTTCCCACACTCGCCTGATGTCATCAACGTGTTTCCGTCCTCAGCCAATCTCTGCTCGTCGAGCAACTAGATTTCCTTGCGTAGGTTGCGTTGATGTCGGAACTCGTCGCGTAGAGAAATGGTTGGAAAACATCATTTCCCTGTGCCAAAACTGCTCGGTGGGTGACCTTACTTTACCACTTTTCTCATTTCCATATCGAAGTCCTGGATTCGCTTATCACATGAACTTTACGATAACCAAACGAAAGCTGGAGCCCGTTTTAACGTTCAAATCACGTTGCTTTCATTGTTTTTGCGTCGTCATTGTCGCTCAGTGAATTTTATCGAAGTTTAGAGAAATCAAACTCAAGCAACGTAAATGGACGGATGCCATTGCTTCTCTACAATGTTCCTTGTCTGGCACTATCTATACTGTTATAATGTGAGGATATCAAACAGCTGTTCAACTAGCTCTTAACTTCGGATATCCTACTATATATTTTATAGTTAGCGGCTGTGCATTTGCCTGAGGCCTTTTGTGGACGTCGTTCAGCAGTCATCTGAGTTCAGAAGACAAGACACCAACATCGCTCAACAGGCGTCCGAGTTCAGAAGAGCTGTCGCCAATGTCATGCAACAGGCGTCCAGGTTCAGAAGGGGTGTCACCGAGGTCACGCCACAAGCGCAGTGAGCATTCAGAAGGCGTCCATGACGTGTCATTTGAACAATTTGAGCTTGTGAGCATTCGAAACCTTTCGAATATTTTAAAATTGTCAAAAAAACTTGTCGAATGTTCAAAACTTGTCGAATTCGAATATTTGACAGGATTTCCTCCTGGACACTGCAAATACAGCGCAACATGCAAATTAGGATCTGCATGTTTTGCAAAGCACCTTATATTAAACACAGAACTTTGCGTAAAGAAGATCATTAATTGTAAATAAGTGCTGCAACTTCTCCCGTACACTCCATATGCGATGCAGTCTCCAGATTTCGACCAGTAAGAGGAGACTAGGACTCCGGGATGGATACAGAAGGCATTTCGCCGACGTGGTGTCATGAGAGGGGGGATTAGTAAGGGGAGGGTGTGTAAGGTGGAGCTCGAGGGAGGAACGTGACGAGAGAATCAGTAAGATGAAACCATTAAGAGGTGAAAGACAACGAGGGAAACCAGGAAGACGACCAAGATGTGGAACCAGAAATGGTGACCAATAAGGTGCACCAGCAAGATCAACTCTGAACCAGTAAGAAGGAACCAGTAAGGGGGGGGGGGAGGAGGGGGACAAGGAGTTCGGGTCAGGTTCTGAAGATTTGACGCAGACGTCGTTCCACAAGCGACCGGGTTCAGACGACCTGTCGCCGACGCTATGCCACGAACGTCCGTGGTTGCGTATCCAAGGTATGGTGACAAAACCCCTCACCAGACGTTTGGCGACCGCTAGGCAGCCTGAACATCTGGGTCAGTAACAAAATACCGCTGCTGGAGGGGGCTCCAGGACGTAACTCCAACGCGACGTCGCACGGTAGCCGCGCTGAAAGGCGAACGTGTGCTTGGTGACGCATAGTTAGCAGCGGAGCACGAAATTTTCCCAGTGTTTAAGCTCCTCGTTTAGTTCTTTTGTCGTTGCATAGCCGTTGACACATCTCAATGCGCTTGTATATGTGTTCTAATAAATAAAATCGACAACTTCTTTCTTTCACCTAGCGATGGGCATGCGAGGCCTACATAGAGGAGAAGATGGTGGAGGCTTCGTATGGCATCTTTAGAGATCTTAAAGTAGTGCACTGGTTTCGGTTTGCGCTCTACTCCATCAAACACCTTAATTACCCTTGCCTATCCAATCTCCTCGCGAAAAACGCGGTCGACAGTCGCCAGTACACACTATACCTTTGTCCTTTTCGAATTTCGAATAATCGAATATTCGACTATTCGAAGAAAGTCCAATATTCGAATTATTCGTTTATTCGAATATTCGAGAAAGTCCAATATTCGAATTATTCGTTTATTCGAATATTCGAGAAAGTCCAATATTCGAATTATTCGTTTATTCGAATATTCGAGAAAGCCCAATATTCGAATGTTCGTTTATTCGAATATCCGAAGGCTTCGAATTTCGAATAATCGAATTTCGAATATTCTTTATCAATCTCTTAACAAGTTAATGGCAGTCCTCTTCAAAAACCAGGGAATTGTGACATTTTGATAAGAACGATGTTTTGTTTCGCGTGTCATTCAAAGTGGCCGAATTGTATGTATGAAATCTGACAAGGGAAGGGTCTGGAGCGTATGTCTGAAAGGGAGGAGCGAGTCATATAGGGAGAATCCCCATCCTTGAATTAGTATAAAAATGGATTTATTTTTGCCAAGTCGTTAAACACAAGGAGTAGGGAGTCCGCTACAGTAGAATTCGTGGGTCTTGTAAGCCCGCCAAGTGGCTCGGAGCTCAGTGGATAGAGACGTTGTTTCATGGGTGGGAGGTCGTGGGTTCGATTCTCCTGCTCTGCTGCATTTTTGCATTTCATATGTTTGGTTGAGAGTTGAACGACTCTGACATCTATACAACTTTCAAATGTTTTGCCTAATTTTCCCGTTATACACCGTGGAGAGTAAATTTCTTGCCACTTGTTTATTAGTGACCGGTTTTTTAACTGCAAGGCAATGAGAAAGCTGCTGAACGATGGATAAACATTCAACACCAGTGATGCACAGGCCCAAAGTGCATGAAACAGAAGCACTGGTCACAATCAGACTCCGTTTAAAAGCTACAGGCCCTCACAGGCATACCAGCGACACCACCTTCAATGTCATTATAACAAATCCGTTCTCCTTCAGCTACCCGCAGCTACCCGCAGCTTCGACATCTACCTTCAGCATGTTGTCCCTTTTTGCAGGTCAAAAGGAGGGTCGTGCACAATGACGTGGGAGTGAAATCATTCCACCCAAAAACGTTATCATATGTCCAATTCTTGCTTGCATCTCCACGTCTATCAGTTCATCTTGCGGATCCCAATCTTCTTCTTCCACCACTTCCAGCTGTTCGTCTTCGTCAACTTCAAGTTGACGTGCTTCAAAGTCCTTGAGTATGGTGGCCATCTGTTTGGCCAGCTTGCTTTCTTCCCTCGAAGGTTCCTTGCCTAAAGGTGAGCCACACTTCAGTGTAAGTGAGTGGATCATATCTCAGGATCGGCGGACATTGTTGGTGGTAGGTTTAAGGAACCTTCAGCTACCTCTGATTTCCAGTTGACAGGCAAAGATGAGAGAAGGAGTGTATCGATAGCCGTGAATGTCAGTTTGCGGGATCCACAGACCTCGTTTCTCGTTGGAACCACTTGCGACGTCATCCTGGTCCTTGAAAATACGAGCAGGATAGTTTTTCCCGAGGGCATCGGTCCATCTAGGGAAACAAACCGTGAGGAGCCAGTAGCCTTTATACGCCGTCCGTATTGTGACCACTGCCTCTTTTTCATGCACATTGTGCCTGTGTATCACTGATGTTGAATGTTTATGCATCATTATGTTGAATACCAAAGCATGCAGCATGGAAAAATGGGTAGAAAACCTCTGAAATGGTATAGACGTCAGAATCCATCAAATCTCAACAATTAGTTGAAATGCAAAAGTGCAGCAGCACAGTAGAATTGAACCCTCGATCTCCCTCGCATGAAGCAACGTCTCTATCCACTGCGCTGCGACCCGCTTGCAGCAGACGCATCGTGGACATACAAAACCGCCGAACTCGTGAGACGCCCATTACATTGTAACTACAACGACCCCGTACTCCTTGGGTCTTTTTCTTGGCAAAAAAATAAACACATTTTTATTCTAATTGAGGGGTGGGGATTCTCCCCATATGACTCGCTCTTCCCGTTCAGGCATACACTTCAAACACTTCCTTTGTTAGTCCACGCGAGGTAAGCGAAACGCTCCGCTGCGTCCCTGCTTCCTTTGAACGCCATCGAGCCTTCTGCGGCCAGTCACGTGAATAACGAGTGAATCGCGCTATAGCTGTTCAATGACGCTTTTGCATTCGGTAGAATATCCGTTTTGTATTTCAACCCCAAGTTCAACGACGGAACGACTAAAGCCGGAAGGAGCTGCGGTATAGCACTTTCTGGAGCCTGGGAAGCTCCTGCTTTCTGCCAGCAATGACGTTAAAGAAGAGAGGAAGAGCAACGGCTATGGAGTACAAGAGCCAGTCATACTCCGTTTCCTATGAAAGCGAGCCATCCACATTTTTGCAATAACACTGTCCAAGTCGTAGTGTTTACCAGATTAGATTCCAACCATGGACTTCGGGTCCGTTTGCTTATAAGTGACGCGAAGCTCTTCAACAGAACCAGAACGCAGATTGAATGCCACTCATGAGCCTCCAATGTGCCTCTTCTGCACCAGATCGCCCTTGTGCTACTTCTTCGCCCATGCTAACCTTTCTTTTACCACATAGAAGCTTCGGTATAACCTAATGAGACAGTAACCTATGGAGCAAGATCTATAACAATCTAGCTTTGTCTATCCAGGGTGTTTCTCTCTTCTCAGCGCAAGAATTCTTAGGGAAGCAAGGGTGCTTCATTACCATTATACCTTTGTCACCGTCTTTTGGTCTCCTGAAGGAAATGGATGGAACAGTCTTCGCGGCGCTTGAACAACGGCATCTGAGCCTGGGCACTGACTTCCACAGCCTCGGTTCGGTCCTCAGCTCGCCCTCGCTTCGCTCGAAGCCTTCAGCCTCAGTAGCGCTTATCATTTGCTGGACTCGCCACACTCCACTCTATTAGCCCTGATTTTACGGAAGAGTAGCGGAAGTATGTCGGCCACGGAACAGGAGATCCATTGATAGAAATCGATGCACCGCAATTGATAAGTACCGATCCTTTTCGCAGTTAACCAACTGGTACAAGAGTAATGACAATCTGAAGCCTTTGCATATGCCGCTCTGTCGAACGCAGTTTACAGTGGGTAATAAAAAATAAGTAAATGTCAATCATTGGGTGACCACAATAATTAAGGTGTTCATTTGATTATTCGAATATTCGACATTTCGAAATTCGATTATTCGAAATTCGAAAATTTGAGAATCGAATAACATTCGGTCATTCGAAATTCGAAATCTTGGAAATCGAATATTATTCGATCATTCGAAATTCGAAATTTTTTCCCAAGGACAAGGGTATAGTACACACTTTCGCGTTCTAGCGCGAGTCACTAGCCATCCCCGTCGGAAGCGCTACTAGCCGTCCCATTCGGAAGCAGTCGGACCGCGACAACTCGTCCGTTTTCGCCGCGCTCAATGCGCGACGCCAGGTGGGATTCGCGCGGCGTTGGAGTTATGTTTGCCTCCGGCTGGGGGGGGGGGGGAGGGGTTATCCTCTGCTCCTCACGAAATCTTCACGAAAATTTCCACTTTCTTCCATATTGTAGAATCTTGAGTTATTTGTGTTTCTAGTAGAGCGGTTTCATAAATATCTGCATGTTTTTTTTTATCACTGTGTGTTTCGTTTCCTAATCTAATCACAATCCGTTTCCTAATCACAGTGCACTTATTTCTAGTAAAATCACAAAAGAAAGTCTCAGCGCTCAGCTTCCTAGGTGAAATTGCCAGTATGTACTTCGGGATACGACGGCTATAACAAGTCGGCCTTAAAAGCGCACTCGACTTGAGAGCTGGTTTACCGAACCTCCTCTTTTAAAAATTACGCTTCCAGAAGCTCTGTTATCTGGCTGATGCGGATTCGTGGAGTTCGAAGCCACGATTGCTACTGGTTTTCAGATTTCCCTTCCAGGTTCAGATTTCGGCGATTCCGTCTTTAGGAACTGACAAGCTTGTGAAAAGCTCGGAAGCATTTACAAGGCCACTACCCCAAAAATAATTTTAAATAACGAAGTAGTTTCTTAGAGAACTATACGACATGAAGAGACACACTGCAGAAGGATGGCTAGCCTTGGTGACTGTAACGAATCAGCACCAACACACTACCGGGCGTGCGGCTCTAGTAAAGAATCATAAGAGAAAGGGCGCATTTTTGCGCCGAAAAGCGCCGTTTTTAATAACTGCTTCAGAATTCCATATTTCGAAATAAAAGACATGTATTTGAATTTATCAGCTCAAGCTCTATGGTTGTCACACAAATTCTAGAACAATTGAACAATGGTTATAGGCCCGAAAGAATCAATCGAGTGTGCGCGACAACTTGTTAAGTGAGCCCAGCTTGACGAAAACAGCCTATATACATGCGAGGAAAATAGAGCAAGCCAATTAGCTTTTACATGTCTAGCATATAATGAGCTTTGCAATTCCACTGACTGTAGCGGATTTTCCATGAGTGCTGGCAAATTGCACGTACATGCGTGTTTCGCAATAACTCTGTCAAGCTTGTAGCCTTTCGACTGCAACTTGCGATTTTGTAGGCGGTCAAAATTTCTAGTGGTGTGCTAAAGTAAAGCGATGTAGCTTATGATTGGACTGAGCTAAGCGACGCAAATTGTGTGATTCGATTTTTTTCCGATTTCAGTCGACCCCTGCTTGAAGACGCGGAGAGCTGATGACCTACAAATGCATTGGGGATCAGAACGCTTAAGGTACTTCACGATGAAGTGCTTACATGTCCGGCCGCCTAAACTGCAATAGTTCCAGCTGCCGTTTTTGAGCCACGGACTTAGCGGTTGAAGTTTCCTGCGCTATTACTCGCCCATATTTGAGTTTTCGACGATCGCGATAATACCGTTCTGTTCGCCAAAAGCATCTACCTAATGGTGTCAATCACGATTTCGGAAAAATCAGTTTTTTGTGACAATGTCGAAGCCGCTCTAGACCTGCGCGGAAGATGACGTCAGCGAATATCGATATTTCCGAAATTGGCCACATTTTTTGCCCAAACTTCGTACAAGATCATTTAGGGAGCTATTTGGTGCGTTGATTACGAAATCGACATCCGATTTTAAAAATTTCACCGAGTTCGGTGGGTTACCTTCGGATAACTGAGGGTGGTCAGGTTAGGATCTCCTATTTTGCGCAAATTTACAATAGGACGGGTGGGGGAGGTGTTCTTCGGGACGCTGAACAAGATGCCGATGGAATTGCAAACCTCATTGTATGGTAGGCATATAGAGGCTACTTGGTTTCCTCTAGTTTTTGTGCATGTAGGTAGGCTGTTCTCGTCAAGCTTAGCTTATTCTGCAAAATGTCGCACATACTCGATTGACTCTGCCGGGCCTGTGTGCAAAAGAGCAGTTGAATTAAGTGCCTCCGCAGTTCTATCAAATTGATCAGAACTTAGAGAGCTCAAAAGGTGGTGACTGCAGTTATTGGGTTATCGTTAACACTCCTTCCTTCTGCAGGCAGGAGGATATCGCTTTCTGGAACTGTTTCAACCTGAAACCTGCTGCATTGCTCCAGCATGGCACCATGCCTTGCAGTTGCTCAAAGAGGCAACTATTCTGGTGTGGTGACAACACCTTTCCCAATCAAAGGCATGACCGTCGTGGACACATATACCTCTCGTTGCAATCCCAGAGGCACCGTATCCAGCCAAAGTTACTTTGGACGTCCTCATCGTTGTTTTCAATGTGCCACCCCAGGCTACAGTCATACGCAATCGTTCAGATACCTGAGTTTAGAGAGTGAGAGCTTATACAAACTGGTACGAATTGATCCGCACTTCTTTAAATAATTCCCGTTATAAAATATTATAGTTTGTAAAATATTATACCTAGCTTAAGTAGGTATGCGATAAACAGTCACATCACGCCTGTGCCTCATGGATGAGCGGACCAGCTGTTAACCGGTATCCGGAGGAAGTGGACTATTCGTTTTGTTGTTCGATATCCGGAGAATGTGAGCTGGCTAACGGACAACAAGGTCGCTGCATCTGAAGATTAGTACAAGATGTTGGAAAAAAAGCATTAGTAGTAGTAAAGTTGTTGCCCTGCCTTGCCACGCGGTACACAACATCAGACACCAGCCCAAGCGGTTTATCCGACCACCAGAATCTCAAACTTGAGGAAAAAACAACAGGAATGGGGCCACAAATTAATAGGAATTACGGCAGGAGAAAAGAGACCCATGCCAGAGTTTTTTACGATCAAATATATGTGTAAAAAATGTTTCAAAGAAAAGGAAAAACTTCTTTGAAAGTTCAAGTGATATGAAAGAAATCCTACTAAATTTTCAATGTGCTCCTACTGAAGGCGCATCTCCAAAACAGTCAGTTTCTCATTCAAAAATCCGTACCGGCACACTGTGGTACTGATTCGTCCTTGCGATGCACTATAAAGGTGGTTCAGTGGTAGAATGCTCGCCTGCTACGCGGGTGGGCGACCCGGGTTCGACTCCCGGCCGACGCACCATAAAGTCGTCGCCCGGCCTTGCCACGCGGTACACAACACCAGACACCAGCCCAAGCGGTTTATCCGACCACCAGAATCTCAAACTTGGGTAATTAAACCAATACAAATTAAATCCAATACATCAATCGAACCGAGAAGTGAACAATATCATGTGTGCAATCGACCAATAAAAATAGAGATGACTGTACTCCCTAACCCTAAGACTACTTCTAAAAGAATTCTAAGCAGCGTTTCCTTTTCTGAATCTCTACATTTGACGACTCTTAATCTTTTAGCTTCATACGAGAAAGTCTTTCTGTCGTTTTTTTTTCCTAAGGCGCACTACTTCGAAATATAGTTCCGAAAGGATCTCTCACCTAAGGTTGAACTCCTCTGTGCATAATTCACCCCTGAGACTAAGCGCATTAAACGACTCAGAGACAAAGTTAAATCAGCGCAAGCCAGCACAAAAGAAAACAAGAAACTGAAGAAATAGTGTCTGTCTTTCCCCTGGCCTTATATTCTGTTATGTAAGTGTTTTCTAAGATACGCGGAGCGATATTCGCGGTGGATGAGCCGAAGAATTTTATGTTTTAGAAACATAGCGCGCAGCATTCGCTGATCCACATTCTTGCTAATTTTCTCAGCCTGCTGACTCAGCCAGCGCATTCTTCGTTTATCCTCTACCGCGCATACTCCGCCTCCCGAAAATTGATATAAGGGAGACATGGAATTATGCGAGGCCTGGGAAAAGAGCCAAATCACGATTAAGGGCGTGCAGCCTTGACATGCAGTTCCATCGAGCTTCCTTTGCGTTCTGTAGCTGGTCCCTTATCACGTCGCTAAATTCCGGCAGACGACACAGCGCGGAGTAATGTCCTACACGTCACAGGTAGCAGACGGTATGGTACTTTTTGCAAAGCAGTCCTCTTCCACACAATCTCTCTAGGCAGCAATTACAAAGGCGCTTCTCCGCGACGACAAGTCGACGTTCTTCCAGCCCCGTAACTCCGAGCACGAGTCGGAATAATGAGTTCCTCTAGCCTCACAGAATGCGCACTTCATAAAGCGTTCCTCAGTGCGGTGGATTTCCCCTTGGTGGAACCGTCTTGGCGGGCATGTTCGTTCATTTTCGAGCTGATTTATGATGTTGTCAAAATTGCGAATGGCCTGCTGAATGGCTTGCGAATTTCTTCCTTGATACGTTTACACGCTTCGTCGCCATCGGCACGGTTAACTTCAGGATTCTGGTGCTCATCCTGCATCTGTGCATCTTTCTGAACCTTGTTTGCTACGTCATTTGCTTTCGCGCGCATTCCCTTTTCCAAGATCCCCTTCCTCAGCATGTAGATGGACCTCGACTCCGTCTACGGCATCATCGTCTGCAGCATTGTTACCTGCGGCATCGCCTACCTGAAGCTCTCAGCTAAATTCGGCATTCTCTGCGATGACATCGCCCTCCCCGGCAGCAGCAACGATGGCGTACGTCCTTAAGTCCAGAAAGCGAGCGCTGTATTTGAGGCAATGTCCTGCGTACTTCATTTTCGAAAGTTCGTTGCCGGCCATTCTGCTCGTCTTGCAGCTCTATGCGCATGTCCTGAAGCGTTGAACGGACGCCTCCCAGGGTTTGCAACTGGTCGCTAACTACTACCTCTCAATCTTGGAGGTTCATAAGAAGCGGGTTTCCCTCTGAGATTTCCTGCCTCCTACTCATCATTGATGACCAGAACTAATGCGACATGATTTTTCGAGCTATGAGAAGCGCAGGTAGTGAGAAAAAAGTTCGCAACTGTGAGCGGCAGTACAGGAATTAAAGCCGTAAGCGGTGGACTTGGAGGTCAACCATCTCGACATCATGCATTTCAAGAGAGTTGTCATTTTGCAGCGAACGGAAATGACGAAGACGTTCTTCCGGTCGTGTTGTCTGTAACATGCAGTGGTAGTTGCCCCAGCAAAGTGTTACGATGCGGTCGTAGAGTTGCTCCGGATTCGGTAACGGCGGTATGGTATCTTGAACCTCTCGCAATTGTCGTCGAAGGTCTCGTAGTTGTTCGCGAAGCTCACGGTTGTCCATCCCCCGAAAAATTTAACTAAGGATTCGAACTGGCCTTTTTCTTTCAGAGCACCTAGTGCGTTTCTTCTCTTCGACAGCGCATGTCTATCGATTTATGGCTTGAACTACTGAGCGAATGTCATGTCTATGAGTCAACACTACTAGAGCGTCAGCGTATTGATTTCTTGGCTCTATCTATGGTTTACTATCGGAAATGGCATCATGTTGATCCGACGGCGAACTAGTGATGACTAAGCAAGCTTCCGCGCCCTTTTCTCTCGTGAATATCGGTCTTTGAGAAGGCGTAAGATCAAGATAGTCGTGCGCAAAGGCCAACAGCAAGTTGCTCCTATAATTCGAAAGACTAGCTAGAACGCAAACCAAATGCATTGATGAGAATATATAACAAATGAGGGAAAAATGAGGGAGAGGGCTGGGGTTCAATTCCCCATTCCTCCACCGTGCCAAAGAAGGTTGACGGTAACATTTGGAAGTGCCGACGTCACATAGCGCGTCTTGCCGTTCTGCGCCAAAATAACGTCAATGATGACTTCTAATTTGACTTCTTCTGCCCAGCGCATACATTGAAACACCTCATAAACCTTTGCACTCAGAGGTTTAGCGTATACCCGATAAAATAGGTAACCTGGGCTTAAGCAAAAACAATCGCACCCAAATCCTCCACAGAATTTCAAACAACTAGTGCGGCCAGCGATTTGATTGCCTTGCTACAGTTCATGTATAAAGTTGTATAAGTTCATGTGGTGCTATTGATGAACGCCCATTTTTCTTCACAACAAGATCCCATTTGGGGACAGCGCTTACTGTCCAAAACCTCCAGAGTGGTGGAGCGCGTAAAAATAATGTTTCATGATCGCAATTGAGGGACAGCCCCTTCCAACGAATCTTCACATTAGCAACTATGGTACTGTTCCTTACAAGGCGCAAACACGCTTCTCTTTTGAAAGTACTGAGCTTCAGCACTTCAGATAGGTTAACGGAATATTGTTAGCCCTTATCGGTGCGGGTGCAGAGGGTTGAGTAATTTTCCAACACATTAACCTGTTGGCAACCTTGAACGCTTTTGTAACTATATGAATGTAACATAAAAGCAACCGCTAACGCTGCCGTCAGCCTTGCACGAGCAGAAGGACTCGTTCCTTTTCTGCGAAGACTGCACAGCATCCCTAGGCATCCTCTCCCAAGTAGTGCACTATGGGTAAGAATACCATGCGCACGCCATAAACGCGCAATGGTTTTCTAACTATTATCGGCACGTAGAAGAATACGGATACAAAGGCAATTATCCCATACAAGCTGAGCACACCTACGAGGATTGCTCCAAAGGGCCAACATTCAGGATTAAATAGAACAGTAGCGCAAATCCAACATTCGACATTTGCGCAAAAGTCTATTCCTTGGCATACCATCTCCATTACAGTTAGTTGTCCTTTTGTGTGCCACTTGAGAGTGGCCTTAAAGCCATGCAGCGTAACCTCGAGAGGGAATTTCACCAGGTGTGGACTAGACGTAATTTTTTAAACTTTACACACGTACCTGCACAGATTTCATATTGCTGATGCTGGGCTGCGTGAACGAGAATCCCCTCATTGGCGCACGACATACTTGCAAAATCTGTGCCGTTGCCTTTCGCAAACTGTAGCATGGAGATCACCATAATATGAAAAAGGAACCATTTGCACCAATATGTCGGCTGTTTATAACATCTTGGAGATGTCGCAAATACACAGTGTTTTCGGCGTAGTTGATAGGTCTACGTGGTCGCAGGTTATAGGTTTCTGTGATCTTGTGTTTTCGGCCCCGGTGAAGTATCTGCGGAATCATTTTTCGATGTATTGCCGCTTTCGGAGCTCCTATCTTTCAGTATTTCTAATGGAATAAGTAGGTTGATGGGACGGCGAATTTTCGCTTGGTAGCGGTTAGTACTTCGGCTTCTCAAACTGCGCCATCCGCTCCCTGTCGCGTAGCTATTATTCGAGGCATTTTCCACTCGTTTTGAGGGAGAACGGGGTCGCTGACGAGCACAATGTCGCCCACTGTAGGAATATCTTTTCTGAGACGTCTATCTGAAATGAGTCGCTTATATGTTTCTCGTAATGAAGTCAGGTACTGTTGCTGCCAGATGTTCCAAAATTTTCTGTGATTTGGCAAGAAGAATGGTGTGCGTCCAGTACTTGTTCTCGATATTGGAGCGCTTGAAAATTTTCTATAGTATTGTAGGCTGGATCGTTTTTTTCCTCCTTTGCATCCTCAGAAAGACGTAAAGTTAGAGACATATCTCGCTGCACAAAATCTATCAGCCTGATGGAATTCAGTTTTTCGTACATCGATCCCTGATAGGTAAGAGGTCGAGAATTGAGGCATGCTTCGATTTCCACTATGACTGTTTGGATATCCTCACATGTGCGCTGTAATGATCCCCGCAGAGCCTTGTACAGCGCATGTTTAACCGATTTGATGAGACCCCTTTGCGACCTTATAAAAGCCCCTTTGCGAAGGCGCGTATGAGGCTATATAATTCCATACGATCTCCTTTTCCGTAACGTGGCGAAGGATGCTGTCGGGAGAATTTTCACCAAGTATACTTTCACTCAATAGGAAAGCTGGTGCATTATCACAGGTACTCGACTCTGGGATTCCCTTTCTTGCGATGAATCTTCTGAGCGCATTGAGGAAGTCGCCGACTGCCATGCTGGGCACAACTTCAAGGTGAATAAGCCGGGTCACGGTGCATGAAAATATGCATCCATATAGCTTAACTTGGTTTCCTTCTTCAGAACAAGAAGGGAGATCAAAGAAATTTAGTCCATTGTGCTGGAATGGTTGACATCTCGCAACTCGTCGTTGGTGCAAGTCTATAGTATCAGGATGATGATATGGAAGGGCGTTAAATCGACGACATCTAACACAATGCGTAATTAGCTTGCGAACCTGTTGACGCAATTTTGGAATCCAGTATTGCTAGCAGACAGTGGGTGTTGTATGTTCTATACTTCTGTGGTAGTTGCCGTAAGCTTCCTGGATAATCAGTTGCGAAAGCACTGTGTTAGGAGCAACAAAGATGGGATTCTTTGCGTCATAGTGCAACGGGAAGTTTTCTAATCTTCCTTTGAGCGCCAAACCCTCTGTGCATCTTGATACAATCGCAAAGTATTATGCATTGACTTCTTATTGACTTCTTATAGTCCTTATTTAGGTAAACCAATTGGTGGTTGCGTATAAGAGTTAGGCGAGCAGCCCGAACTTCTCGTCTACATAGACTTCCTATACCGTCTGAAATATCGGCCAACTCCGGAATATAAGTTGGTATTCTATTCTCCATATCACTGTTCCCTTCAGGAATATTCTTCTTAATGAAGCGAAAAATCAACGCTGTGATTCATTTTGCGCAGGAGAGTGAGCTATTGCGACTTAGATAAAGAAAGTTGTCGACATCGTCCCCTTTTTAGCATGTCGCATTAACATTTACCAGCTGCTCGTGCATCTCCTCAGCGGAGGTGTCTTCCGCTGAAGGATAGGACACGGTAGACCATTCCCTTGCAGGTTTCTTCAATGGTCCTGTCCACCACATGTGTCCATCCATTTCTTTTTTGTGAGTCCTCGAGTACCTGCGTCCGCTGGGTTGCTAGATGAGCTTACATATCCGGAAGTAACTTTAACTCCTTGGTCCACAAGCGCTTCAACTATCCCACGAATTTTGCGCAACCTGTTTTCAACGAAGACACCCAAGTTTTTCCAGCCAACTCAGGACTATTTGGGAGTCCGACGAAAGATAAATAATCCAGGGATAGCTGTATACTCGTGATTTTAGAGCTCCGTTTACGGAGTATGCCAAACGCGCAGCCATAGTCAGAGCATTAAGCTCTATTTTGGGCATTGTCGTTTCGGCTTTAGCCGTTAGCTTGCTTTTAGCCATAATTAAGGTAGAGTTACAATACCGCTCGCGCCGCACGGTCAAAAGTGGGCGAAAAAACGCCAACATGGCGTCGCAAAGCGTCGCACGCCCATAACTCCTTCAGTTTTAGGTTTCTTGAATAAAGGTTGATACCATTCGATTCGCCTCTTCGAGATCTACACAAGCATGTGTAAAACTTTACCGGAACACCCGTATTTTCGCCGTGGGTGGTCCAAAATTGGCTGGACGGGCGATTAGAGCAGCTTATTTCCCAGGATACGCGTGCTTTCGGAGTATCTCAAAGATGGCGTACGTCGCCAGTGCTCTTTCATGCCAGGAATGCCCCGAGAGTGCGCCGTGCACAATGCACACAGAACCTAACCTATCAATCGAGTGGGCGAGCGCATGTCCCTGCGCTTCTATCTTCTCTCACAGGGAACTGCGACGTTTTCAAGACTATTTCGAGCCGTTTGGAGAACGTTATCAGAAATTCCCCGCCATCCCACTCAAACTTTGGTGTGCGCCGTGAACAATGCATACAGAATCGAACCTTTCAATCGAGGGGGGGACAGCTCGTAGACTGAGCGTTTGGGCACTTTTATCAGAAATTTCTTGCCGCCCTACTCAGGAATTGCTTCAAGGCTGTCCAGCGAGCCTTTGGAGTGCGCCATGAACAATGCATGCAGAATAGAACCTTTCAATTGAGGGGGGGGGGGGGCGACCGCTCGCAAATTGCACACGCGGGCGTCTTCGGAGCACAATAGCTCTGTCAAGTTGGAACCTTTCAGGTTGCAGCTTGTAGGACTTGTAGGCAGTCGAACGGTCTGCTAGCACGCCAAAGCAGAATGGCTTAGCGTAGGAGCGGACAATGTTATAGGGGTGCGAAAATGCAGGTGAGGCTTGTGTGAAGCATTTTTTCCGATTTCGGTGGAACACTGCGAGAAGACGGGGCGAGCTAACGGCATCAGAATCCGTATTTGAACAGAGCACTTAAGGTACTTTACGGTGACGGGATCAGAACTTCTTACCTGCATAAACTGCCTTAGCCCCATCTGCCGTTTTAGGGCAGCGGACATAAGGCCCCCACAGAGTTCTGCGGCAACGCCGCTATGGTTAGGATAGGGCAGGGACGCCGCCGGCGGCGAGCTCTCCGTCTATGCCCTATGATTAAGCATAGGGCCGCGGCGCTGCCGCAGAGCTCTGTGGGGGCCTTTAGCGGTTGAAGTTTCCTGCCCTCTTACTCGCCCATATTTGGGTTTTCGACACTCCCAATAACACCTTTCTGTTCTGCTTGAACATCTCTATCGAATGCTATCAATTTCGACCGATTTAGGCAATATCGATTTTTTGACAATATCCCATCGAGGACGTGGGCGCGCTAGGCCGAGCTGCGCGGGTGATGACGTCATCGAAAACCGATATTTTCGAAATTGGCCAAATTTCCTCGTGCAAACTGCGTCCAAAATCGTCTAGGGGTTATTTGGGGCGCTGATTATGCATCCGACGTCCGTTTTTGAAAATTCCGTCGACTTCGGTAGGTTTTGGATTTTTTCTGGATAACTGATGGTGGTCAGGTCAGCGTCATCGATTTTGCTCGAAATTCGTACAGGGTCGGGGACTTATTCAGGGTGCCAAACACGATGCCGAAGTACATTTGGACGGTTACGGAAGGGGACCGCTCATACCGATAACTGAGGGTGATCGGTGATCCTGAACCGACCACCCTCAAACGGGAAGTAACCTTCTCAAGTCCGCGGAATTTTCAAAAACGAACGTCGGATTCGTAATCAGCGCCCCAAATAACCCCTAGTTAATTTTGGACGAAGTTTGCACGAGGAAATTTGGCCAATTTCGAAAATACCGGTTCTCAATGACGTCATCGTCGGCGCGGGTCGGCCTAAGGCCCCTGTTATACTCCCGCGGGAGCTTCCGCGGATGGACGGAAATCGCGTTGGGACCCCGCGCCGGGCCACTCGTCGCGGCCCGCCACGCCCGCCGTCCGCGGGTCGCCGTCGACAGACGACGAGAGGGGTGTTATACTTCCCGCCGCGCGGGAGGGCAGCCCTCCGCGGTGCACTGCACTGCGGAAGGCTGTCGTCCCCGCGGAGTTCGGCGCGGGAAACGCGCTCCGACGCGACGCTAGCAGCCCCGGGGCGACGACGACCGTCCGCGGTGCACCGTCCGTCCGCGGACGTCCCGCGGAAGCTCCCGCGGGAGTATAACAGGGGCCTAAAGCACCCACGCCCTCGATATTGTCGAAAAATCGATTTTTTGAAATTGGGTCGAGAGTGACACCATTCGATAGAGCTTTTCGTTATGAATAAAACGGTGTTACCGGGAGTGTCGGAAACCTAAATATGCGCGAGTAAGAGGGCAGGAAACTGCAACCGCTAAGCCCGCCGCCCTAAAATGGCATATGGGGCTAAGGCAGTTTAGGCAGCTGAGAAGTTCTGATCCCGCCGCCGTAAAGTACTTTAAGTGCTCTGTAGAAATACGGATTCTGATGCCGTTAGCTCGCCCCGTCTTCTCGCAGTGTTCCACCGAAATCGGAAAAAGTGCTTCACACAAGCCTCACCTGCATTTTCGCACCCCTATAACATTGTCCGCTCCTATGCTAAGCCATTCTGCTTTGACGTGCTAGCAGAACGTTTCGACTGTCTAGAAGACCCACAAGTTGCAGCCGAAACGATTCAAAATTGACAGAGTTATTGTGCTCCGAACACGTCCGCGCGTGCAATTTAGCGCAACAACGGCTGACGCTCTCCGCGCTATTACTCGCCCAGATTACCGTTTTTTCCCACTACAAATGAAACCATTCAATTCAGCATGAAAAGCTCTATCGAATGGTATCAAGCGTGGCCCAACTCGAAGACATCGATTTTTCGATGACGTCATCGTCCTTCCGCCGCGGTCTCGTCCTCGATGCGAAACAGTCAAAAAATTGATGTTGCCAAAAATCGGTCGATATTGATAGCATTCGATAGCGATTTTCAAGCAGAACAGAGTGGTGCTATTGGGAGTGTCGAAAAACCCAAGTATGGGCGAGTAAGAGGGCAGGAAACTTCAACCGCTAAGTCCGCTGTCCTAAAACGGCAGCTGGTGCTAAGGCAGTCTAGGCAGGTAAGAAGTTCTGATCCCGTCACCGTAAAGTACCTTAAGTGTGCTGTTCGCATACGCATTCTGATGCCGTTAGCTCCCCGCGTCTTCTCGCAGTGGCCCACGGAAATCGAAAAAAAATGCTTCACACAAGCCTCACCTGCATTTTCGCACCCCTATAACATTGCCCCCTCCTATGCTAAACCATTCTGCTTTGGCGTGCTAGCAGACCGTTCCACTGCCTACAAGACCTACAAGCTGCAACCTGAAGGGTTCCAAGTTGACAGAGCTATTGTGCTCCGAAGACGCCCGCGCGTGCAATTTGCGAGCGGTCGCCCCCCCCTTGATTGAAAGGTTCGATTCTGTATGCATTGTTCATGGCGCACTCCAAAGGCTCGCTGGACAGCCTTGGAGCAATTCCTGAGTAGGGCAGTAAGAAATTTCTAATAAAAGTGCCCAAACGCTCAGTCTACGAGCTGTCCCCCCTCGATTGAAAGGTTCGATTCTGTATGCATTGTTCACGGCGCACACCAGAGTTTCGCTGGGACAGATTGGAGCTAATCCTGAGTGGGGTGGCGGGGGAATTTCTCCACGGCTCGAAAACGTCGCAGTTCCCAGTGAGAGAAGATAGAAGCGCAGGGGACATGCGCTTGCCCACTCGATTGATAGGTTAGGTTCTGTGTGCATTGTGCACGGCGCACTCTCGGGGGCATTCCTTGCATGACAGAGCACTGGCGACGTACGCCATCTTTGAGATACTCCGAAAGCACGCATATCCTGGGAAATAAGCTGCTCTAATCGCCCGTCCAGCCAATTTTGGACCACCCACGTCGAAAATGCGGTCCGGTAAAGTTTTAAACATGCTTGTGTAGATCTCGAAGAGGCGAATCGAATGGTATCAACCTTTATTCAAGAAACCTAAAACTGAAGGAGTTATGAGCGTGCGACGCTTTGCGACGCCATGTTGGCGTTTTTTCGCCCACTTTTGACCGTGCGGCGCGAGCGGTATTGTACTGCCTTCTTCAAGTATGTATGCGCATGCGCAAATGGCAATCTCACTGGCACTAGCAGAACCTGCTAAGCTGTGAGATGTTTTACCTGTGCAACACCGACGAGGAATAGTTTTTCGGAACCCCTGCATGTTCGCGACAATGGTTTTCCACCGCATGATAAGAGCTTGAATGAGCTTCGCATCTCATTGGTACTGATGCTTCCATAAGTCTTGCTGGAACTTCTTTTGAATGAG
>OX375870.1:37553995-37584995 GCA_947359475.1 Heligmosomoides polygyrus bakeri | reverse complement strand
ACACTGCTGTTCAGTGCTATACACCGACGGCCGACTTGCAGACAAGCGATTTTTGATTTTGCAGGAGGCTATTTGGATCGTTTCCTCAATGCGGTCACTGGTCGGCACCAAACCTTCTATAGTGATAGGAACGAGCCACATCATGACGAAGCAACAAGTCCCGCGTTTCTTTCGAGAATGCGTGGTTGGCTCTTCGGCAGCACCCCTAACCACTGTCCTCCTAGAGAGCTGGCATGGGTTCAGGGATCACGAGAACCTCGTTTTCCGAGGTGCCTGCTGGAAAAGAGCTTAAGCTGATGACAATACCGCCAGGAGCGACGAGCCTTTACCAGCCTCTCGATGTATAACTTGTTCCGCTTTTCAAATGGTTCATCGGCGAATTCATGAACATGTGCTCCACTCCCGCCCGGATTTCAACTGCTTCTCAAGAGACAATACTTTGAAGGGTAATCGCTTCGGACCAGCTCACTTGATGTTTAAATTTTTAAGGCTATCTTCAAGGCACCCGTCCTTGTAGGTGGTCCAGTCAGACATATAGGCAATTCTGCGCTACGGTTATTTCGAAGGCGCTTTGCGTACGCGTGGGGGGCAGCTGGATATGTGGACACGCATCCGGAGCACTTCTCAACACCGCGGACTTCGCCTTCGATGAAGAGCCTGTCGACACGTCCTGCCAGGAAGCTTCCGCCTGCTCTTCCTTGGCATTTATCCGCTGCTGCTGGTGTCAGAAGCTGCTTTGCTTCGCGTGTTTTATAGAACGTTACCATAGCTGTTTAAACAGTTTATTGCATATTAATAACGTGACTTGTGTTTTGAAGTAAAATCGTGTCACAGAAGGTTGAAATCAGGGTTGGAAATCGAATATGACACCTAGTCGTGACAGAAAAGCAACTCAACGGTGGCAAAAACGCAAGATGTGCACCCAGCAATGCAGAAACCACACCGCCCGGAATAGAACCCTCGACCTCCTTCCCGCAATTCTCGCCACGTCTAACCACCCGGCTATCCAATCGCTGGCGCACTAGTGGCGCGCGCCTCCCGTGAATGGCCCGTCTCGCTTCAATTAGGAATTAATCAATTCCTAGGTTTTAGCAATGAATGAAGCTCCAAACCTTTTGCAGGACTATTTGTGGGCACGACAAGGGTACCCCAGGCGTCAGTTTTGCGTTTTCGGCCTGCACTGAAGCGGTACAGTTCTTTGCCATTTTTGACCTACCCAGAGGGTCCGCAGGAAATTTTGGAAACCACTATGGTGCTTCCCAGACAACGCCCTGCAACCCTACATAGGTCGTTTTGAAGAAACTCTACGGTGACCTCTTTGACCTTCCTCGTTAGGCTCGTGCAGGTTGAAGCCAGATCTGTCCGTGGGAGGCTGCTCAAATCGCTCGCCTTAACGAGAGTACCGCAAGAGGCATCATTCGTGCTTACAAGCAGGATGATGGCGCTGTCAGCGTAGCCGTGAGGGGACGAAACTCGTGAAAACTAACTCTCGTACTGCGCTACATCGAAGAGAATAGAACGACACCCAGGAGACACCTTGCAACAGATACAACAGCGGCTGAAGGAAAAGGATGTCCATCTGGCAATGTCTAATCATGTTCAATACCCTCATTGAAGCTCACCGTTAACTCGACCAAGTGAATAGCCCATCAACGATTTTGAGCAGGCAGTTATATGCTCTGGAATTTTCGGTACACGCCCCACCGAATAAGGAGAAGTGCATCTTCATAGATGAGAGCGGATTCAAACCTACACTATCGAAGGACGCAGACTCGCTCCAAGATGGGAACACGTGCAAACGTTGTCCTGCCGATGGTCAGAGGACGGATGGGACCCTTATTCTGGCCATGAATACTCAAGGCGTCATCCATACAGGAATCATCGACGATGGAACCTGCACCGGCACGAAATTCTGCTCCTTCGTCGAGGATGTTTTGAAGACTTTATATTATGAATATGTTGATATTATACATACCTGTAGACAATGCAACAATTACAATTGTGAAGAAAGCGCATGCCTCGTAATTCCAAAGTGAACAGCATTTACACAATCAATCAATTTAAAATCGCGACGAGCTTTTCGAGTGCATGACGCAATCCGGTCTTTTAGTGCACTTTATGGTTGCCGCTTTTGCTGCGGCTTTAAAACAATATACAAACTGTTATTTTTTTCTTCAAAAAGTAAAAATTTTATGAAATTATTACACTCATTCAGGCAGCTAAAGTAAAAAAAATCAAAAAAGTTATTGTGAATTTACCTTGAACAAAATTTTTTCTAACCATTTTATTGAGTCAACAGTTCAACCTGTATAAAGGTTGTTTTAATTCGGAAGAGTTCTCTTTGATTTAAAAAGTCTTACCAGGATACTATCTCAACGGTAGGTCGGAACGGCGCAAATGTTGTATAGGGGCAGAACCGCCCCTCCCTGGGAAGTAACAAACTGCCGGTATCTCGACCCCAATACAACTCTGCGCAGAGTTGTATTGGGGTCGAGATACCTGCAGTTTGTTACTTCCCAGGGAGGGGCGGTTCTGCCCATATACAACATTTGCGCCGTTCCGACCTACCGTTGAGATAGTATCCTGGTTAGGCGAGCTTAGAAGAATGTCCAATTTGAGGTGAAGAGCGTCCAATTTGACGTGAAAAGTGCCAATTTGGTTTTAAAAGTGTCCACTTTGATTCGGAAAGTGTCCAACTTAATTTGAAAAGTGTCCAATTCAACCTGAAAATATATAGTATATATATACATAATAAATTTTGCAGTATTTCTGTTTTTTCTTGAATTCAAAGTAAAACCGCTGAAAAGTCATATTTTGGTTTGAAACCTTGTTTCCTGGCGGTCATTCTGAGTTATGAATCCTTAATTTTCCTCGAGTTTGTTGTAAGACCGTTTGCCTTGGTGAAAGAAATATTAGCTCATATCGACTTCTTTCTACACCAGTTTTTGCTGGATCTGAGTTCCAGTTGTTGGTAGAAGCAAACGTCGGGGCATGGTTTGACTACGGGGACTGCCTCCGGTGCACTAGACCATCACACATCTACCATACGCACGGCAGGAGCTTCTTTCGGTGGAGCTCCGGGTTTTGACGTCAGAATCTCCAGCTGGTTGAGTTCCAGCTATTGCTTTCCGGCTTTGCAGTTGTAGTGAAGCACCCGCTTTTCATCGCTGTAAGGATTCTTTTTGGACTGCATCACTGTCCAATACGATTTGGTGGTTCAGAGTTAGGTTAATCATATTTATTTTCCACTTGATAACTTGATTAACCGATATGATATACATACAACGGCAATATTGTTGTCCTTGTTATGATTATCTTTTGCTTGTATTGTGTTGTCTTGTCAGCGGGTCCGCCAGTGGAGCCGAGTGAAGAGAAGAAGAGAAGACTGGAGAAGTGTGGAGAAGAGTGGCTTTCCAGCCGAGGGGCCCGCTGTTTATACCGACGAAAAGTGGGTGGTATTTATAGCGGTTTAGGCGGGTGGAGCATGGTTGTAAAGTGCTGTACAGCTACTTCTGTAAACCATGACTCACGAACCACGGCCTGTTTGTGTGACTCATGAACCACTGTTCATGACACTCCGCACACCGGAAGGGTTGTGCGATTGGGAGGACTTAGTTAATGAGCATCCTCCCCGCATTTTTTTTTTGCTTGCGTTGCTTGTTTGCTTCACTTTTGTTTTGTTATGAAAACATACAACGACAATGCAACAGAATAAGTATATTATTGCTATGATCTACGTGTCAACAATATAAACTACACTTATTTACTATTTGACTGGGTATAGGGGTACTATGTCGTAGAGGATGTATGGGGGGGGGGGGTGAAGCAATGTCGCTGTTGGAGGTGAAGCAGTGTCTTCGTTCATGGTAAAGCAATGTCGGCGTTGGCGGTGAAGGAGTGTCGGCGTTGGCGGTGAAGGGCTGGCGTCGATGTGGTTTTGGTGTAGTAGTGTCCGCGACGATCGAAGTCATGGTGGACGTCGGCATTGTGTTTGTTCTAATTGTTTGTTTGTAACAGTGTCACTGAGTTGTACTTGCTTAAGTTTGCAACAACGAAAGCCCTTTTAGCGGTAATTATAGTTTATTATGTTGTATCTTATTATATTTTTATTACTCATATATATTTTTTGTTGTTACTATATATTGTTTTGTGATATGTCTATTGTTAGTGTACATTACCATTAATGTTATTTTATTGTTATTATCACCTTGTTTTATTACTATCCTAATTTATGTGGCTAGTGTTCTTGGCGGTTACGCTCTTTTTTCCTCTCTTTTGTTGTAAATATTTGGATTGTTGAGGACACTGAGGCAACACTACGTTTATTGCTAAACTAGACACCACATTCGACCATAATATGATACCAAGTAATCAGCCTCGTTGTATGAGTGCCACATTGTGCACTGCAAACTTGTTGTACGCGAGCTGAGCTGAAATATAGGCGTACTTGATTTTGTGTTCCAGCCGTCGTGCAAGTTAATATGAATTGTTGGATACCGCAGGTTACTTGGGCTGTTGAATTTGTTTTGTCGCACTTGCACAGTATGGTGGCAATTGCACCTTTCATGCAGTTGTAACAACCGAAGAGCGTTTGAGGAAGAATACCACATTGGAAGTTTTGTATTTGTTGGATGATTTGTTGAATGTTGAGGTTTAGTGAAAGCATGACGTCTAGAGCAACAGCAGTTGTTCGTATGGTTGGTATTTTTCCGAGACCTTCTGTGGTAACGAGGCCGTGGGGTATCGGTAGCGGGAGGGTATTTGCCAATTGGGTAAACTGTGAGACGTTGTTGTGAATACAATAGCATGAGACAAAGTCTTTAGCCGGATTGCATTTGCATGTGACCTTAATGACGCACTCATCTGAACTATTTTATTGTTTTGTAGCAGAATTGCAAGCGTAACTGAATCTATTATTGTCGCGAATAAATGCTGTTGTTTTATCGTTTGAGACGAATTTACGATTGAGAATTGATATTGGTGAAAAGGAGAAACTAGTTATCTCGATAGTTGTATTGGCAATTCGTTTTCTTGCATAAGGTTTGAGCTCCAAATTGTAGGACTTCTGCTTGTTTTGAGTGTCTTGTGTAATTAGTACTTTGATTGTCTCAGACTATGACGGGCATTGAAAGGCTTCATAAATTTCGTTGTCGGTAGGAACATGGTATATTCGATAGAATAGACATCCTGAAGAAGGATATCCGCAGGAACAACCTAATCCACCGCATGACTTTGAGCAGTATGTTATTCCTGTGTAGTTGTTGGCAAGTTCGAGTTCATCCACTAGGGTGTCATAACTGATTTTTGCGCATTTTGAGCCAGCACACGTACCCATATGAGGACATCGCTTCTGGTACTGAACTCTTCTTTCCGTGTTTCTTGTGAAGTACAGGGTTTCTTTTCGGCATCTTAGTACAAGTTCTTGTAAGGAAAGTTGCATTGCTAAACTCCATGTTGTCCATACTTTAGTTGAGTGAACATTTCTGGCTGCATTTGGTTTAGTTGTGCGATAATTGTGGTTTGGTTGTGAAAGCTGTTTGTTGCTTGACTGGCATCCGTAAGTGATTGAACTGAACGCTATTGAAATTGCAAGTAGTTTTACAGTTGTTGTGGTGGACCATGACGTTGTCGAGTTCCAAACGGGGGATGTTGTCATGCGATTTGTTACGCTTGTAAAGTGTACAACAAATATGTCGTTGAAGAAAGCGAAGGGGGCACAGTTGTCTGCAGAAGTACGTACAGCTTCTTCAAATTTTCCTTACCATGATATTGCAATGTATGTAGTGATTACGAACACGTAGAGAATTATGGTGTTGACAGCAATTGCTATCCTTGGCCAACACTCTGGGTTTGATATCATTTGAGTGCAAAAATTGCATGATTTGTTCCAAAATGGGGTTGGAGGACAGGGCCCAGTGCATTGCTTGTGTAGAGTTGTCCACAATTGATTTCACGGTAATGTGATAGTTATGGAGAGTAATCTCAGCTGGAAATTGTATACTAATATTTTGATCTGGTTGTGGTATCTCAATACAATATTCATCTCCGCAGACATGTATTCGTTGTGTTTGTTGTAGCATTAGGAAATTGACTCCTCCTCTAATGCAGGATATCCTTGTATTGTGGCTGTTCTTTTCGCTCTGTGCGCACGCCAGAGAGAGTACGTTGATTGCGAGCGCTATCGCGAGCCAGTGTTTCCAGTAGAAGCACTGGTCATTATACCGATTCCGCTCTGGTGCGGCTGTTAGACAATTATAAACAGTGGATATCAGGACCGGCTCACAGCAAAAACCGCAGTGCGGGTCGCGCCGAGACTTTGCTGTCTGCGCCCTCCTAGCTCAGAGGTCGCGCGTCGGGGGTGCGGGAACTTTTACTCACTTTCGGCCGCGCGTATCGGGCGCGACGCCGCCGTCCGCGGCAAGCCCGCGATGGCTCAACGAAAACGCGTACGGTTTGTTAACTTCGTGCGCGTGGGTCCTGCAACAATTATCGGCGGCTGGCAAATTGCCAATCGTCGTCCCGCTCTTGCTGATTGTCTACCTTTGAACATGCTGCAGTATACACATACAAGTATCGGACCAAATTGGACACTCTTCTAAACAGGTCTAACGCTTTTGAAATCAAAAAGGGTTTCTTCCACGTTTAATGGAGGCTCTACAAAAAGGTTAAAATAATTTCATTCGAGTAACGAACCTCTTGAAAAAATGAACCTATTCGAATTTTCAGAATGACTTCTTTAATATTTAATTTACCTACGCAGTAAGTGAAGACATTGTTTGAAATTTTTAAAATTCTAATTTTTTGAGGAAATATAATGCTTTAAAGCTTGTTTTAAAGAGCGGAAAGGCGGCTATTTTTGTACTATATAAAGAGACCACGCCATGCCGTCGTCTACGACGTTGCGATGTTTGGTTGATTGACTCATTCGGCCATGTCAACTAAACAATTCCCAAAAAAATTATACCAAAATTTCCTTAAGCAAACAATTATTCTGCTCTCCATAGAGACCCCCTAGTTTGAGCGAAAGTCGGACGCTTTGATTTGGAAGACGTTCACTTTGGTTTGAAAAGCATCAGGCTTGTATAGAATAATTCCAGTTCGACGTGAGAAGTGTCAAATTTGACGTGAAAATGGTATAAATAAGGTTTCTACTAATGGTCTTAGGCTATCAGAGATATTGTTATCAATAACTTCCTACTAATAGTGAAGACCTTACCACAACAGTATTCCCAATAATGTCAGCTGTTAGTGTTAGTTAGCTTGCTGTCAGTCAACAGCAAAAATTCGCAGTAGCCAGTTCCCGTTCGCGAATTCATGCAGCAAGAAGCCCACTGAAGGAACTGCGTAAATCTCGTGCGCACTGTCAGTGAATGGCTGGCGACGTCGCGCACGCGGCATGCGCGCGCGGCGGCCGGCGCGGCCAAAAGTGAGTAAAGGCCCCCACAGACTTCTGCGGCGTCGCCGCTGCCCTATGCTTAACCATAGGGCAGGGACGCAGAGTTCGCCGCCAGCGGCGCCGCCAGCGGCATCGGCGGCGTCCCTGGCGGAAATGACTTGAATCATTCCACCCGGCGGCGCCGCTCCAGCGTCTGTCTGTCTGCGCTCTGCGCTCTGCCCTTTCGCGGCGGGATCCAGAGCGGAGACGGTCGATGCGGGCGCGCGATCGTCATCGGGGCGCGTTATTGTTAAGCACCAGTCGGTCCCGACTAGAAACAGTACAGTACCTCGCCGTCACCGCTCCCACTGATGATGAGTCAAGCCGCTGAGCGGCGCCGCTCGGCGGTGCCGCTCAGCGGTTTCGCCGTTCGCCGTTGCCGCTCAGCGATTTCGCTCGGCGGCGCCGCAGAAGTCTGTGGGGGCCTTAAAAGTTCCGCCCCCCGCGCGTCGGCGTCCACGCTGCGACGTCCGATCGATGTCTTGTGCGCCCGTGATGGAACCGTGTGCAAGGGGGTCGTGGTGCAGTAGGTAGGGGGTTTACTTCATGCGAGGAATGTCGGGGGTTCGGTTCCCGGGCGCCGCGGTGTTCTTGCACTTTAGCTGAGTACCTCAGATCTGGGAGGCTTCTACGTCTACACGACGTTGCGCGTTTTTTGCGCATTGTTTCAGCCGTATGCGCTTCGCCGCACGAAGAGCGTAGAACCCAGCCGCGAACTTCCCCTGAGCGACGAAAGCGGTTTTCACACGAGCAGCTTGTATGGCACACACCCTGGAGTCCCTTCCATAGCCTGGCTCTGCGCTCGAAGAGCGCAGAACCCTGCCGCGAACTCCCCCTGAGCGAAGAAAGCAGTCTCCATACGAGCAGCTTGTATGGCGCACCATGGAGTCCCTTCCCTAGCCTTGTTCTGCGATTGCACAATGGACGTCTCACCCGACGCCTAAGGTTACGGTGAGCCGGTCCTGATATCCGCCGTTTATAATCCTGTGCGGCTGTTGTGTTGACGGCAGCCAATGCATAGGTTTTGTTTTCTCTGGCGCGGCGGGGCAGGAACGGTCGTGTCCTCGGTGCGGCGTTTTGGCCGTCTGAATTCATACGTGTTGACTCACGCGCGTTGTTTGCGTCGGCTATTCCGCTTGTTGTATTTTCTTTTCCTTTGGCGTTGTTTTTGCTTAATTCCTTTTGTATTGTTGTGTCATTGTCCAGCTCTATGGGGTTAATTGACTTTTCGATAATTGATTTTGTTGTCCTCAACTCAACTGAGCGGATGTTTCCATCGGTATCGGGTATAAGTTTTGTAACGAGACCTCTAGGCCAGTCTGAGCGTGGGGTATTTTCATCCATTATGAGCACAATTTCTCCTATTAGAGGTTCCTTGCGGATAAAACGTTTTTGTTTCATTCTACTTTGTTGAAAATTACGCAACTCAAATAAATGGCTCTTATTCCATGACTCCCAAAGTGCGCTAAGACAGCTGAGCTGCTTTCGGAGGTATTGTATAGCTTGATCCTTGGTGGAAATTTGTGGAGCGTAGAAGGGGTCGTCGCGGTTGTCAGACTATTGTTCTTTGCTTGTAAGAGGGGAGACGTTTGCAAACGGTAAGAGAAAATCGATGGGGCGAATTACTAAGGAATCCTCTATATTGCTTCCAGCGTAGGCTAGAGGCCTGGAGTTAACCATAGCTTCACATTCGGTGATTAGCGTTGTGAAAGCGTTGTCTTCTAGAATCTTGCGTCCTAATGTTAGCTTCAGGACAGATTTCATCACGCCAATTAGGTGTTCATAGAATCCCCCTTTCCACGGGATAGTGGTGTTATAAATTTCCATTGTATTGTCTCGTTTGCGAGAAAGTGTGAAAATGAAATTGTCCTCTGTTTCGACTTGATTTAAAGAGGAGTTATTATCTCCTGCCCCAATTTGAAATTTGAGGCGTTGTCAGAAATTATGAGTTGAGGTTTTCCTCGTCTTGCAACTAATGGTCTCAAAACTTTGGTTACTTGTATTGCGCTAAGGTCGTTGACTGTTTCGAGATGTACCGCGCGTGTTGTCATGCAAGTGGAGAGGAAAATCCACCTTTTATGTTGTTGTTTTTCAGAGTCTTGCACCCGGAAAGGTCCTGCGAGGTCGATTCCGATGTGGGAGAAAGGTCGCGTGGGTGACGTACGTGCGGCGGGGAGCGGCGGCGAGACTGGGTAAAGGTAAGGCTTTCCGTTCCATTTTTTGCATACTACGCAAGTTTAAGACATTTTCTTACAACTTGTCGTGCTTTTGGTACCCAGTAGGTTAAGCCTAAATTAGCAAGCGTGCCATTTACTCCTTGGTGTCCACATTTGATATGGGTGTATTTAATGAGAAGGCTTGTTATTTGGTGATTTGGCAACACGAGAATGGGTTCGAGTGTTTCCCTAGGTAAATGCATCGCTTTAATTCTACCGTGGCATCTAAATAAGCCGTTTTTGTCTTTGTAGAGATCTAATTGATCCTATTTTCTTTTGTCTTCGTTTGTTATATTCCTTTGCATGAGTGTTATAAGAAGTTCTTCAGCGGCTCGTATATCGTTTGCTTGTGGGCACGCCAATGGACGGGAGGATGATACCTCGGCAAGTCCAGATATGCTTTTGCTTAGTTTTTCTTGTTTTTGAATTGAAAGCTTGTTGAAGATGATTTGTCGAAGGAACTTGAGAACTAATACAGTTGTTTCTCGTAGTTTTGGAAAGGAAGAAAATTGATTTGCAAAAATGACGTCCTAAGCTTCACTTGAATTTGTTGTAGAAACCATCGTTTGCACACTTGTGGGTTGTATTTCGGGTTCTTTTGGTATCCACGTGAATTCTTCTAAAGGAGGCCAGTTTGCTTTGGTTTCTTGTAAAAATGTCGGTCCTTGCCACCAAATGTGGTTCGTTATTTGTTCTTTGTCGAGTCCCTTACTTGCGCAATCTGCTGGATTAGATTATGAGGGAATATAATGTAGATGAACGACTATGCCGGTGTTGAACCAGTCTGTTAATTTGTCCCGTATTTCTACACAACGGTTGTCTACGAAGAGTCCATTTTTTGCATTTGACTGTATCCAGTGTAGGGCAACTTTAGAATCGCTATAAATTCTGATAATAGAAATAGATATTTCTTTCTAACTTAATCTCACTGAGGATAAAAGTTGTA
Organism: Heligmosomoides polygyrus bakeri; assembly: GCA_947359475.1. Taxonomy (NCBI): domain Eukaryota; kingdom Metazoa; phylum Nematoda; class Chromadorea; order Rhabditida; family Heligmosomidae; genus Heligmosomoides; species Heligmosomoides polygyrus. The sequence continues at coordinate 37,574,398 of OX375870.1, read as the reverse complement.
AGTCTTGTTCCAATTAACAGGGCGAGTAGCTCTAATTGAGGAATTGTCATTGTTTTTCTTTGGACATTGATTGATGCTAGGCGCTGCCTGGCCATGAGAAATGCCGTGCTGATTGACCCGTGTGTATCGATTGTTCGCAGATACACCACGGCAGAAAAAGCACGTATTGACGCATCGGCGAATATTTGCAGTTCGAATTGATTTTGTTTATTGCGAACGGCTAAAACACGAGCGAGAATTGTCGCGTAGCCATCGGCTTGTTCGCAGATAGATTTCCATTTGGAGGCGTGATCGGGTGATAGAGGGTCGTCCCAATTGTACTGTAGTTTCCAAAGATCTTGTAAGAATATTTTGGCCGGTAGGAGCAAAGGTAGGAGGAAACCAAGTGGGTCAAACGTTGAATGTGTAGCTTGTAAAACCTTGCGTTTTGTGGAGTTTTCAAGGTATTGTAACTTACATTGGATTGTAAACTGGTCTCGAAAATGGTTCCACTGGATACCTAGGACTTTTATTGATTGACTTGTTGTGCGGTCTTGTCCTGCAAAAGCACTGTTGCAAGCTTGATCATTTGTAATAAATTGACGGAGGTTCATCGACATGTTGGAGAATATCCTTTTGCATTCCCTATACTTTTCGATGAGGGAGCGGGATGAGTCGAGTATCAGAACGTTATCTACGTAGAGATTTTCTAAGAGTTCCTGATGTATTGAATTGTGCCACTGCTTTTGGTGTTCTATTCCATATTGAATTGATATGCCAAGTAGAATAGGGGAAGCATTAGTTCCAAAAGGTATACGGCAAAAACGAAGGATACGTATATTTTGTGGTGTTAAAGGCTTGTTTGTGTCTTTTAACCACAAAAACCGGACTAAATCACGTTTAGGTTTTTGTAGATAGATCATGTGGAAAGCCTTTACCACATCAGCGAACATAATTTTTGAGCCTAACCTTGATCGCAAAAGAAGACATAAATTTGGGAGCAGCATTGGTCCTTAATTGATCACATCATTTAGTCTTAGTTGTCCCTTCATCTTGGAAGAGGCGTCCAGTGCTATTCTGGTTTTTTTTTCCGTTGCACTTGAGGATTTTATCATCGCTTGATGTGGTATTAAATAAAGTGGATTTGAACCATTGGCACATCAACGAATTGTTAATTGTTAATTTGGATTTGAACCATTGGCACATCTACGTTTGTTATCTTCTACGAATTCTTTAAAAATTTGTTCTTCAATAATTTTGCAGTATTCTGACCAACACTGAAGGTTTTTGTTCTCATTTGGATTAATTGTTGGAGCCTGCTAAGAGCTAGATTATAATTGTCAAAACGTTTTTGTTTGGTTTCCAGGGGAATTGCACGTAAATTTTCCCATTTTTTAGATGCACACTTAAATAGAATTCGTTTAAAATTGTTTGTTAAGTTCATCTTGTGTATGTAAGTCTTCAGTTCCTATTCCGGGAAGCTTCCATAAATCAGAATAATCAAGCTGATCTGTAGTGTTGTTATTTTGACTTGTGAAGTTGTTGATAATGCTTTGTATCAATGAATTCGTTTCAGAGTTCACGTTGTTTTGAGGGATCCCAGAAACCACGGGGCCGAAGAAAGTTTCGGTGACGAAGAGTCCTGACGGGAGTCGAATCACTGGTACGTTTGATTCCATTATTGCGTTGAAATATTCGATCCCTATAAGGATCTCTGGTACTATCATTGTGCCATTTGCTTGTTGCATTATGAGATCGCCTTTATGGTGGTAATTTTCTTTTAAGTAGAGTCGGTCTTCTGGTAGTAGTTCGTGAATGGTCATTGCTGGCGTTTTAACATTGTTGGTAAAGAATTCGACAGACATGGAGTGACCGTACGAATTTAACAAAAATGCGGTCACTCTAATTGCAGTCAATGTCACTCTTTTTACCAGCTTCCTTTCTGCATGGCCACCAAAGGTGTTGACAATTAATGTTGACGTTGATTTTGGTTTAAGCTTCATCCGAGCTGAAGGTGAAGTGACTATGAAGGACTTATCAAATGCAGAGTCAAGAAGGGCATATGCCTGCTCTGTTTGTTCATTGTTATGGTTGTGAATTGTTACTGGCACTGTCATAAGACGTACTCCCGATGTCTTCACCTTGGCAGAAAGAGCACTGGTCATTACGACGCAAGTGGCTTGGAAGTTTACGTTTACATTGTTGTAGTTTTGTTTGCGGTCGGTCGGTAGTGAGTAAAACGGACTTTGTAAGTTTTGTTCGGCTTCCTAGATGGAGACTGGTAGCTGTTTACTCGTTTTGCTTGTCTTCCGAATTCCCGTGATGAGGACCTTGTGAGTGATCTTCGAAATCGATTGTTTGGTAAGGACTTGTTATCTCGTCTGGCAACTCGTCCTTGGAATTGTTTGCATTCGTTGCGAAACTCAGGTGACCTACTACGATAGGTAGTGCGTTGTCTTTTGTTTTAAATCTTTCTTTCCCATTGCATTCCGGTATCGTTGGCGGTTTGAAATTGTTTACTGGAGGAGGGACCTGTATAGTTTGGCTTGCGTTTTATTTACAAAGGATGATATTGTGAGTGCCACCACATTCTAGCAGTTACCTTTGTAACAATGGGGTGTTGTATGATGTTGGCTGAAGCACTTCCAACAAGCATGTAGTGCCCTAACACGTTTAGTTTTTTGAAAGACTGTGGGGTACTTCTTGCAGTATTTGAAGACATGGAGTTGTCCACAGCCGGCGCATCGTACGGTTGGGTCTATTTTGGCTCTTGTTGAAAATTCATTGTGGCCTTCTTTGGGGTCCTTCTTGTGGCTTTCGATATGTTCACGACGTTTAGCGGCGATTGTCAAATTTTCAAGTAGTTCTTCCATTGTCCATTCTTTACCCAAGTCAAATTCTTTATTTCTTCTTCTACACCTTTTGAAAACGTGTCTATAACCATGCTGGTTATATAGGTAGCATCTACTATCACTCATTGCCTTTGTATAGTGGATATAATAGCTTGTATGTCACTCAAATTGTTTCTCAACGATCTTGGATCATCACAGCATGGTTTCATTGTTTTGAGTTGTCGGATCATTTGCATTGTTACTCTCTTAGGGTCTTCGTATTGACTTTTAAGCTGCTGGATGGCTCTCTCGTAGGAGTCTCCAGTACGTGGGATCATGCGTAGTGCTCGTGCGGCATCTCCTTTGCAACAATTGAGGAGGATTGATAACTTCCTCATGTTGGAGTATGGTTGCTTGTGACCAACTCTTCAAAGAGTTCCCAGAATGGTCCAAATTTTGAGGGATTGCCATGAAAGTCTGGTACTTTGAGCTCGCCATTCGAGTGTCCCTACTCTATTGCCATGGCATTTGAGGGTGGAATGGTAACGGATTGTTCAGCATTGTTTCTTGTTTCAACAATGCTGGATGAGACAGATTGGGGTAGCCCGAGTTTGTTTCAGGGCTAGGTCCTGACAGTCTAGCCCGACAAGTCTCCTGTTTAATTGTCGTGATAGTGCTATTGCAAGAGACACCAATCTGTCACCTTGTTTTTCGTTCCAGTAAAAGTCAAAGGCTTCTTCTAATTTGCTGTCTTGTTCGAAACTTGCTGCAGCGCATGCTCCTCAGTTGCATAGTTCCCATATCTTGTTTGTCTTTTCTTCTATTCGCTGCTTCAAGTTTGTTACCGTTAGGTGATTTGTTGAAAGGTAAAGCTCCAAGTCCGAAAGCTCCGTAGGAAAATTCCACGGGGGACTATATTGGTTTGCTTCTTGGATCAGGTCTTCTAACGCGTTGAGTTGTCTTGTTATTTTTTGTTTTGTTGTTTTCAAACTGGAGGAGTCTGAGGCCATGAAGACTGATGTTGCTGAGATGGCTGCTGCGAAGAGCGAAGTGTGAGGGCGAGCGATTGGTGGCGGTTTATATACTGCCGTGGACGTGCCACTTTTGATGGGCGGAGCGAAGTGCAATAAAAGTGATGTCAGGTTGTTGTAATGTTGGAGGCTCAGTTCGCCTTTTGACGGAGTATTGATTGTGAAATTGGTTAGAAAATTTGAATTTGAGCCGTCTTATAAATATATATCTCATCGTGTGGTTGGTGTATGGTGGGTAGGCCAACTAACCAGTCGTTGATTGGTGGAAGGGGTGCCACTGGGAAGGCAACGTTGGAAGCGACAATTTGTTGTTGTGTTGATTGGAACTGATTGTAAATTGGCGTTAAACCGGTTGCGCGAAGAGTTGGATAATTGTCATTGGTGGCTCTTCGTCTATTGAAGGAAACGATTTGTCGAAGAACTGATTTTTGGCAATCAAGCTCTACAAGGTGTTTCTTCAGCTGACGCAATAAATTTGTCGCGAGGCTAATTGCCGCCTCACCTTGGATTTCGCTCCAATGATTGTCAAGTTTTTGCTCTGCAGCCATTTTGTCTTCAAGGTTAAGATCAGCGATCAGCGTAGTTTGAGTCTACATAAGATGCCCAAAGAGTGCCTTTCTCTTGTCTAAGCTTTTTTAACTTGTTTGTTGTAATGATCTTTGTGGTTAGAAAGAACCTCAGTTGAGTGAGTTCATTGGGAACATCCAAGGCGTGCGGTACTCTTCCGCCCTCTCAAGTTTTCCAAAGCGCTTTTTTGTATTGTTAGGTTTCGTTTTGAAAGTTTTAGGTTAAAAGGAGGTCTTGAACTCATGAAGAAGCTCAGAATGCGAGGACGCTAGCACAAACAAAGTGAATCTTGAAGCGTCCCAGGGGTTTATATACTTGCATGCCGTAAGATATGTCGGGCTATGCTTTGAGAAGTTGACGGAAGAATGTGCTTGTGTGACTTGTAATTAATTTTGCTGTGAGAATTTGCCGCGGACAAATCATGCACACGTATCACTTCACAGTGTGTCATACCTGGAAGTTGGAGTTATTACGCATTCTCTGCTTGCAGCTGCATCGCTAATCAATTAGTCCCCTAACGTATCAAATAACGATAGGTTGTATAGCTGAACAGCATCTCTGATAGAAAGGAGTCCGACGTTTTACGTTTGCAGGTGGCTGTACGTAATAAGAGACCACTCCAAAAGTCTCATGACAATTTGTTTGAGGCTGGCCAAGCCTCTTTCACAATTTTGTATTGCCGGCAGCTCTACTTCATTCAAATAAGATCCTTATCACCTGCTTATAAACTAACTCGTAGCTACGTAAACTCTTATTTGGTGCCCTAAAGTCAAACTTTCTCAACAATGTCAGACTATTTAAAATGATTTTTTTCGAGTATTGCACTGACACCTTTGTTATTCTTGTTAACAAATTCTTCTTCTTTTTTTAGCCCTTTTTTCTTTTTCTTTTTTTTGATATGATATAAAATACAAAATAAATAAATATACATACGAAAACAGATAGAAAGAATGAGATCTCGTAAGACTGCACCGTAGGAACTACCCGTAACGTGTGTTATGCTCCGAACACATAGCGCACGTAAGCTAGTTTTGTTCCCGAAAGTGCTAAATTGTTTGTTATTTGGTCATGAGTATTGTTGTGCAGTGACACTTAGAATTAATTGTAAATTTTGTTATATTTAGCCGATGCACCATTTTTGGACTGCATCACTGTCCAATACGATTTGGTGGTTCATAGTTGGGTTAATCATATTTGTTTTCCACTTGATAACTTGATTAACCGATATGATATACATACAACGGCAATAATGTTGTCCTTGTTATGATTATCTTTTGCTTGTATTCTGTTGTCTTGTCAGCGGGTCCGCCAGTGGAGCCGAGTGAAGAGAAGACTGGAGAAGTGTGGAGAAGAGTGGCTTTCCAGCCGAGGGGCCCGCTATTTATACCGACGAAAAGTGGGTGGATTTATAGCGGTTTAGGCGGGCGGAGCATGGTTGTAAAGTGCTGTACACCTACTGCTGTAAACCATGACTCACGAACCACGGCCTGTTTGTGTGACTCATGAACCACTGTTCATGACAGATTCGATCCAGGCCCCGCTTGAACCGGGGCCGGAGCTCTCGGCAGTCGGAAGCACAGCGATTTGCTTGGGTTTCCGTCAAAGCGTGAGCACTGAAGAAGGCGGTTTTGGCGACCTTCCAATTTTCTGCAGCCGATTAGCGGTGTTTCACTGGAAGGTGTGGAGATCAGCGGTCAGTCTCAGTGTAATTTGAAAAGAATTCGATTTGATAGTTTACGCAGGCCCCTTTGTTTACTGCAGTCCATTGTTCCGGGAGTGGTTTGTCCTTGCTACCCTTCTGGGTGGAAAGGAACTGCTGATACCATCTCCAGTAATTTATTCGGTTAGGAGTGAGCTTGCCGGTGATTTTTTGGATGTGCTTCACCCCCATCGCTTGGTTGCTGCCGAGCCTGAAATAACTGAAAATGGAACCACACACTTTTTCACTTTGAGTGTCACTGTTCTAGAAAATAAAACTTTTCAACTTTACTGCGGTTCCTCCCCGGTTAAAAACTCTGTAAAGTAATAAAATATTAATGTGGCTCTGAAATATAATAGTTTTGGTTGTTTGCCCAGTCAAAAAATTTTGGTAATGCGATGTCGTTAAGTTGCTTGTATGAGCTGAAATAGATATTATGTTCTCATGAAAGTGCGGTACGATGATTACGAGCTAACAAAAGGACTATGTTGTGAAAATACCGAATGGTAGCAGCGCAAAATTTTTGGGTGATTTGCCAAAGTTCTACAGTATGCGCTGCGGCCTCGTAGACCTTGTCTAGAGCCTGGATCAGGGTCAAGCGTGGGGTTCGACTTTTGCCGAAAATTTACAACCCCCTCCCGGAGCGGATCTGGTACGACCCCCTCCCTTTGTGTAGACCACCGTTTATTTCCTTTCCGCATTGACTTTTTCATTTTTTTTTCAATTTTTGTACCCTTTAATAGGTTCCTCCTTCCAGGTGCAGCGTCGACTGTATCAGATTAAAACAAGAAAGAGTTTAACTGTTTGATTTAGTAATTTGTTGGAAAAACGCTGATAAAGGTTTTGTGTATGTAATCTTCTGATAATAACATTTTGTTCGTTTACAGTTGGAAATATAGCATTTTTGAGAGCAGTTGTCAAACTAATCACAACGAGTTCAACTGTTCAGGCTTTCCAAGCATCTCGTGGACACGGCACATCTTTGTACGTGAAGAAGCAACATCTGCACTCGAAGTTGTACTCTATACAATGCCGAGTGTTGATTTCTAAAGCTGACTTAAGTGCTTTATCCACAAAATTTGTTAGACACTCTCGGAAGCGATAGTGGAATGGCAACTGGAGGATGGACTTGTCACGGAACTAACTTTCTCTTTTCTCCATGAATCAGCATCAGAGTGTGGAGTTTTACCCAATAAAATTTTAAGCCGCATTTTGACACACGGGAATAAAACCTGTTTTTCTGAGACAATCTTCTGTATAAACAGACGCTCCGATTTGTATCATTTGCCGAAAAAATTCGACACCGTTAGTCACATGGAAGCCGCTATTCTTACAAGCTGCTTTTTAAGACGTAGAACCCACACTTTTTGTTGTTTTAAAAGCTCTGCGAATTTTTCAGAGATGTCGCACAAACTCCGAAATATCGCAGGTTACGTGGACCCATTGCGTTCTCCGATATCACCGATCGCCACTGAGGATGGCCTTCTCGCGGCAAAAAAATTCTACCTTCTGCAGGAAGACCATCAGGGAGTGAAAACTGTGCCATCTTAGAGCTCAAGATATGATTAATATACAATCAAAAACTTAGCTTCTTCCCAGCGATCTCCGATATGATCAGGGAGGATCGATTTGCAAATTCTCATGTTTCATGAAAAATAAAGTTTTCACCTGAATCAGATCACACACACAGTTGAAATCTTGCCACAAAAATTTGCAAGCCTTGCTCAATGCACAGTGTAAAAATCATAGTTTTCTGAAACGAATAGATTGGATCGACCACTGGTCGATATGGCACCGACGTCATGGGAACGACGAAATTCGACGTTCACAAAAATGACTATAACTCGGTAAGTTTTCAACAATTTAAAAAATGCAATGGTTTTTTAAAATTTAAAAGAAAAGGGCTTTCACGCAGTATAAAAATCGGTTTTCAAGAACTAGGCCTTCATACGGGGCGGAGGCCTTCGATTTTTGAGCGAAAAAATTTAAGTGATTTTGTATAAGGAACCATATTTCGGTAGTGTTTTTCGAATTTTAGAAAGCTTAATAGCTTTTTGAAAACTAAAGGGAAAGCGTTTCGAACCATATAAAAAATAGTTTTCAACAGGGAGGTCATCATAGGGGCGGTGGGGGTCTGATTTCTGGTCCATTGTTGCAGAAATACGTGCCAAAAAATCGACCCCCCGCCCCGTATGAAGACCCTTTTTTTGAAAAATGTTTTTATATGATTAGAAAGCATCTTTTTTTTAATTTTGAAAAACAATTGAAAATTTTGAATTTCGAAAAACGAACCGAGTTATGATTAAATTTGTGAAGAACTGCTCGTAGACTCTGCACCGTCGACACTAGAGTGATTTCATAAAAATGATTATAGCTCGGTTCTTTTTTCGAAATTCAAAAATCCCACTTGCTTTTTGAAAAATAGAGGAAATATGATAACTGACCATGCATAAATCGTTTTTCAATAGGACGTCTTCATAGGGGGCGGGGGTTCGATTCTGGTCGTTTTTTGGCAAAAATCGACCAGAAATTGAACCTTTCCTCCCGCCCGCTATGAAGACCTCCCTGTTAAAAACTAGTTTCTACGCACTTCAAAAGCGCAATTCCGAAAAGCAGTTGGAATTTTTGAATTCTTAAAAATGAACGGAGTTATGGACATTTTTTGTGAAATCACTCCAATGACTCCGGTGATGGGTCGACCAACTCCTCTGGTCACGGTTTCACAAAATTGATCACAACTCGGTACATTTTTTGAAATTCGAAAATTTCAGTTGCTTTTTGGAAACTAAAGCGCCTTCGAACCATATAAAAATTAGTTTTCAACAGGGAGGTCATCATAGGGACGGAAAAAATCGACCAGAATCGAACCCCCGCCCCCTATGAAGACCTCCTATTGAAAAACGATTTATGCATGGTCAGTTATCATATTTCCTCTATTTTTCAAAAAGCAATTGGGATTTTTGAATTTCGAAAAAAGAACCGAGCTATGATCATTTTTATGAAATCACTCCAGTGTCGACGGTGCAGAGTCTACGAGCAGTTCTTCACAAATTTAATCATAACTCGGTTCGTTTTTCGAAATTCAAAATTTTCAATTGTTTTTTAAAATTAAAAAAAAGATGCTTTCTAATCATATAAAAACATTTTTCAAAAAAAGGGTCTTCATACGGGGCGGGGGGTCGATTTTGGCACGTATTTCTGCAACAATGGACCAGAAATCAGACCCCCACCGCCCTTATGATGACCTCCCTGTTGAAAAATATTTTCTATATGGTTCGAAAGCGCTTTCCCTCTAGTTTTCAAAAGCTATTAAGCTTTCTAAAATTCGAAAAACACTACCGAAATATGGTTCCTTATACAAAATCACTTAAATTTTTTCGCTCAAAAATCGAAGGCCTCCGCCCCGTATGAAGGCCTAGTTTCTTGAAAACCGATTTTTATACTGCGTGAAAGCCCTTTTCTTTTAAATTTTAAAAAACCATTGCATTTTTTAAATTGTTGAAAACTTACCGAGTTATAGTCATTTTTGTGAACGTCGAATTTCGTCGCTCCCATGACGTCGGTGCCATATCGACCAGTGGTCGATCCAATCTATTCGTTTCAGAAAACTATGATTTTTACACTGTGCATTGAGCAAGGCTTGCAAATTTTTGTGGCAAGATTTCAACTGTGTGTGTGATCTGATTCAGGTGAAAACTTTATTTTTCATGAAACATGAGAATTTGCAAATCGATCCTCCCTGATCATATCGGAGATCGCTGGGAAGAAGCTAAGTTTTTGATTGTATATTAATCATATCTTGAGCTCTAAGATGGCACAGTTTTTCACTCCCTGATGGTCTTCCTGCAGAAGGTAGAATTTTTTTGCCGCGAGAAGGCCATCCTCAGTGGCGATCGGTGATATCGGAGAACGCAATGGGTCCACGTAACCTGCGATATTTCGGAGTTTGTGCGACATCTCTGAAAAATTCGCAGAGCTTTTAAAACAACAAAAAGTGTGGGTTCTACGTCTTAAAAAAGCAGCTTGTAAGAATAGCGGCTTCCATGTGACTAACGGTGTCGAATTTTTTTCGGCAAATGATACAAATCGGAGCGTCTGTTTATACAGAAGATTGTCTCAGAAAACAGGTTTTATTCCCGTGTGTCAAAATGCGGCTTAAAATTTTATTGGGTAGAACTCCACACTCTGATGCTGTTTCATGGAGAAAAGAGAAAGTTGGTTCCGTGACAAGTCCATCCTCCGGTTGCCATTCCGCTATCGCTTCCGAGAGTGTCTAAAAAAATTTGGATTAAAGCACTTAAGTCAGCTTTAGAAATTAACACTTCAAGTTTTATTCACTGCAATTTAGGACGTAGATGTAGCTCGTTCAGGCATCAAGCTGTAGTGTCCATGACTTACTGAAAGAAATATGAAAAATGGAAACCTCTCATTGACTCCAAATCTGACGGCAGAAATCTTTATTTTTAACAAGTAATACAATTATTATTTAAAACTTTTTCGATGTTGATTTTTACAACTTCGAGGATCGAAGGAGAGACTACACGACTCCGTAGACACCTCCTGGAAAAAACAATTTATCAAGAACTAAAAACATCGCCTAAAAACCCAAAAATAGGAGAGTCTTCTGCCAAAACCGGAAGCGTACGACCCCCCTCCAGACGAGGCCACAATACGACCCCCCTTCGATTTCCGAACCTCAAGCTTGACCCTACCCTGGGTGGACTCGCAGGGAGAAACTTGGAGACCTCTCTAATTTTGGTCACGAAGAACATTATTTGTTTAAATGTATGGCCCTGGATGAGGGTAAGAAACTCTTTGTTATGATTTTGTTTTGCAGAAAAATTGCTTCCTGAGGTCGAACATGTGAATATGGTCGTTGTAAACGATAAATCGTTACTGTAGTGCGATACATATATCGTCCCACGCGGGATTTGAATATTCGACCTCAAACTTGGGTAATTTAACTTCATTTACATACGATAATAACGAAGACATCAATAAATGCAACAATAATCAAAAGGCTACATTAATAATAATATGATGTCTTGTCCTTATTGTTCCTTATAGTGTAGTGCGGAAGAGGGTAACTTATGGTGTATTTGTAGTGTGCCTAAGGAATTACAAATAACTAGAAGACGAGAGCAGGAAGAACTGGCTCACAGTTACAGCTCACGCGTTTTACACGTTAGTTCCGTGGGAATGCGGCGAGGCGGAGCTTGAGTCACATTTGATAACGGGGGCGAAACTGCGCTGCCGCAACACCCAACGTGCAAAGGTAAAAGATGACGTGACCGTGGTAAATCAGGGACGAAGAAATCCGACGAGTCAGCCAGTCAGTAGCTGACCTGGTCTCGTGATGTTGTCCGGAACGTCTTTGAGCTTGACCACTTGGCGTACCATTCCGTTGTTCTTGGTGTTGCCCCCTCGCGAGATATATCAGATAACGGTGGGAACTTCTCCGCCGCGAGGTGGCTCATCAGATAACGATGAGAATAGAACTACCGTAACTTCTATGGCTTCAAAGAACAGAGCACATTCTTGAGAGAAATGAAGAGTTATCGTGTGATTAAGAGATACTGAAGTAATTCAGTATACTTCCCGCCACACCGCCTGGTCCGCCCGCACTAGCTCATCCTGCTGTCGCGATTGCTCGCAAACCTGGGTAGCTTGCGTTGTAGTGGAATTAGCTCTCAGTGAACCCACAGGCTCCACGAGAGCTAGCTTCGGGTCTTCATCCAAATTGTGTTCATCTGAGCTGCTTTTTATGCTGAAATATGGTGGGTTGTTATGTGTTCCTCTATCAATTCTCGCACTTTTGGCATCCATCTCCACCACCATGAGCTACGAATCTCCGCGAAATGGCGAAAGGGCATGGCGCCTGGCAGAACGCTAGAAGTCTAAGTGCCAAAAGCTGTAGTGAAGGACGAACCAGGTGGAATGACTGAAGTGGAAGAAGCAACACCCAACGTGCAAAGGTAAAAGATGACGTGACCGCGGTAAATCAGGGACGAAGAAATTCGACGAGTCAGCCAGTCAGTAGCTGACCTGGTCTCGTGATGTTGTCCGGAACGCCTTTGAGCTTGACCACTTGGTGTACCATTCCGTTGTTCTTGGTGTTGCCCTTCCGCGTGTTGCTGGTCACGTCCTTGATGAGACCGCGCTTGCATTGGTTGTGACATCTCAAATTTTAAGTAAGAGTGACCTGAAAGAGAGCAATGAGATTGGAATTCGAATGTATTGTTTAATGGTAGAAGGAGATTGAACGTAGATGAGAAAGAAAATGTTATGACAAATAGAGGATGACATGATGAAGGATTGGGCTGAAATGAGTCATGTGAGGATATGGTATTGCATTGCATTTCATCGCGGTTTTAGTTTTGGGACCTGTTGTCTATTTTCGGTATAGGATCCACTGAATTTTTACAAGGAAAGTTCCCAACTCAAGGTGAACTTTTCGATGCTATCTTGACAGGACGGCCTTCTCAACTGAGTCCATATCAACAGTTATTTTTTGCTGAACGCTTTTTTAAAAACCTGAAAAGTAGGTCTGAAGGCGTGCACGCAACTATCATTACCCCCTACGACACCCACGAGATGTGCTTCGGAGGCGCAGTCGGTAGGAGCGCCGCCTCATAGTAGCACACCGTCGAGGTTTTGGGTTCGATTCCGCGTGCTGCCGACATTTTTGCACATATTAAATTATTGTTACTACGCTTTTTCGCTTGGTTGACCTAGGCGGGAAATACGAACAGGAACAGGATTCACGCGACAGCTGGCGCCTCCTCCGACTATGCTACACATGACTATTCAAATTATTAGGTTGTTACAGAAGTTCTCGCCATTTTTAAGACCCCACATTTTTTAGTTTTACGAAAAAACGAAACACGTCAAGAACCGCCATCACGTTCTATCACTCTTCTCTAGACTCCCGGTGTCGTCAGCATATAGCTTTTCTAGATCTGATTCGAAAAAGCCAACCAACCACCGTTCCATGTCGTCTTGGTCATCGAACGTTTTTCCTTGCATATCATGGGGAGAGACAGGAAAATGTGCATTACCTTCTCTTTCAAAAAGAGCTTGCCGTCAAAGAGGACTGATTTCTCTAACGGTGATTGTTCGCTGTTGTCGTCCTCCTCACAGTTATCATCAGGTGTCCAGTCACATCCACGTCCTCATCGGAACGCCCCTATGAAACCAACTGGATGACACATGTAGAAAGGTCCCATTTTCATTATACTACTTCTACCCTGAACCGACTCTTCCTGACAGTCGACATCTCTATATAAGGCGTCCAGGAGAAGTCCTTCCCATGGCTTCCGCAACCGCAATCCCTTTCCTTGTCGTGTGAGTGAAATCCGGTGTGAAGGTGGAAAGTAATCGGCCGACAACATGTTCAGGTGCGAAAAACATTTGTTAGCACATGCTTTTGCACCGATATGGCCCGTGTTCAGTATTCAACCGTAAGGTACGCGTATTTGTGTGCATTTACGGTATTGTTGGTGATATGAAATGATATGGCGGTGGTGCAGATAGGCATTGTTGAAACATTTGTTCTAAACATTGATGGTCTAAAACGAATTTTTGTGATTGTGAGAAAGCATAATAACAACGAACTAGCATGTGCAAAAATATCGAGAGAACGCGGACTCGAACTGAAAACCCCGTGGGTGTGCTCCTATGAGGCGGCGCTCCGACCGACTGCGACGCCGAGGCACACGTCGTTGGCTGTCGTAGGGGTTGATGGTAGTTGGGCGCACGCCTTCAGACCACTTTTCACGTCTTTATCCCTTTGCGTTCAGCAAAAGCTAACTGTGGTTTTGAACTCCGCTCACAGGATCCTACATCCTGCCAAAATAGCATTGCTAAAGCTCACCTTGAGTTGGGAACCTTTCCTTGTTATCCATAAGCCCAGTTTTGCTCTGCAAGGAACCTAACACAGCAAGGTTTTAGCCTTTTTCGTGTTTGTATATCAGTCGGTCTGTTTTATTGTATTTGGTGTTATATGTTGTATGTAATGACCCACTTGTAATACGTGATGAATTGACTGAGTCAAGAACTATAATAAAGGCATGGACTTAAGAAAGAGGAAAATTTTGGTTGAATGGATTAAGATGAGAGGAGAAGATGTGAAGGGGAGGAAGGAGAAGTCTATGTGTAGAAATTAAGATAGAAAAAAGAGAGGAAGTACGGCACAAGGACGGTATATGAAGAGAAAGAGATTGAGAGTGAATGCAGCGGGAGCTCGATACCGCTCACGGAGTAGGCTGAAGCTGTTATGGGGTCTTGACCGTTATGCAGCCTACTATACCTTAGGATATTATGACCTGATATTCTGAATTACTTCAGTATCTCTTAATCACACGATAACTCTAATACTGTTATATTCTCTCAAGAATGTGCTCTGTTCTTTGAAGCCGTGCAGTTACAGTAATTCTGTTCTCACCGTTATCTGATGAGCCGCCTCGCGCCCGAGAAGTTCCCACCGTTATCTGATCTATCTCGCGAGCTGCACTGCGGCAACGCAGTTTCATCTCGTTATCAGATGTGACTCAAGCTCCGCCTCGCCGCATTCCCACGGGACTAACGTGTAAAACGCGCGAGCTGTAACTGGGGGCCAGTTCTTCCTGCTCTCGTCTTCTAGTTATTTGTAATTCCTTAGGCACATTACAAATACACCATAGGTTATCCTCCTCCTCCGCAGTACACTACAAGGAACAATAAGGACAAGACGTCATATTATTATTATTATTAAGGTAGCCCTTTGATTATTGTTGTATTTATTGGGGTATTCGTTATTGTCGGTATATTCACACTAGCATTACATCATGTCGACTTTCCGCGTATTGACCGTAAAATGGCGGCAGTGGTTAAAACGCAGAAGGGGCTCATGACTAAACGCCTCAACGCGATCTCCGAGTGGCTGCACAATAACGAAGCCTTGCTGAGTACAACTCCAGACGAGGATAAAAGGAAACGTGCAAGTAAATGTTGTCTAGCACTGAAAATGTGCGATGACTACATCGAACTTTTGGAATCAGCGTTAAGCACGCTGGCGGCAGCGTACGACAACGTCGAAGACCGTTCCCAGGAAAAGGACCAAGAGTTTGAAAAATATGTGGATAAAGCACAAGACACCGTGATAAAGTTGCAGAATCGGAAAGACAATCTGATAAGCACTCTTCACGAGTTAGAAGCGATCTCAATGGAAGGGATCAAGACGCACAACAAGAGAGAGGACGCACGAACCTACTCTCACATAGCAAGCTCCCAGCAATTCCAATACCAACATTCAGTTTCAAGCAATGGGAATGGGACAACTTTTGGATACTGTTCCAGGCGAACGTGCACAACCAGGATTTGACAGATCTACATAAATTCAACTACCTACTGTTCTCACTCACAGACGAAGCAAAGCAATCAATCGTACGATTTCAAGTTACCGCAGCTAACTACTTCAAAGCGTTGGAATACTTAAAGAAACGCTAGGGGCAGAGAAAAGGAATAGTACGCGACTTGCACAAGACCTTGAAGAGCTGCACGGCATCGGGTCCTCGCACGAAGGATCAGTGTCAACTGTTCGAAAAGGTATCAGCGACAGCAGCTCAACTGATGGATCACGGTGAACATCTAGACAGTTACCTCACGATCTATACGTTTCTGCAGAAGTTTCACAGCAGAATCCAGAAGGCAGCCATGGAGAGGTGTCTTCGACACGAAGTAAACTTCGCGCACCACAACGCCGAAGAAGCACCACATCATACCGACTGGACACTAGAATTATGGCTGAGTGCCATATACGATATCATTTCTCAAGAAGAGAAACTGACGGAGATGATGTCCGCAGATTTCTTAAGGGACACACCTCACCAGAGACCGAACATTATACGTGATGACACTGTTCGAGTTCCCAATTGTTGTGAATATTGTAAACAAAAGGGACATAGATGGAATTCTTGCCAGAGAATTCCAACACCTTCGTCTAAAAGAGTGTTCCTAATAGAATCAAACAGATGCTTGAACTGTGATTCGGGCACGCCCCAAATCGCATCATGTTTGAGCGGCAACTGCCGCAATTGTCAGGGCAAGCACCATACCGCAACATGCACCAAAATAAGAATACATCCTGTTGACAAGCACCATACCGCAGCTTATACCAAAACAGGACATCCACGAGCCAAGGGTACTAACAGAGGAGCACCGCAACACCAGACGCGTGAAACTAAAGATGCATCAGCGGACGCTCCGAGACGCAGACTGTCCAGCAGAAGCAGAACACCCAAATAAGAAACAGCAGGACACAATAGTACTTCAGACATATAAACAGCAACGGGACAGCACAAGTCCGCGGAACAACGTTGTTCTTCTAGTGGGTTCCGCACAAGTTCTTGATTCCCAGAAACATGAAGCAATCGTACTTCTGGACACTAGATCAGAACTATCAGTAATAAATTTGCGGACGATTTGGAATTACCCATAACCGACAATACGACACCCGTCATTAGCACATTTAGCTCGCAGTCGCCTGCTTCAAAGGAATATGGCATAACTACACTGCAGCTTGTGATATCGGAAGTCGCCAACATGACCTACGAAAATATAGGAGCGAATACATTACGGGTGCGATTGAGCAAGCAGATCTCGACCAGGAAGATCTTGCCTTCATCTCCAAGCATGGCATTGCCTTATCCGTGCAAAGGAAAACGTCTGCGCTACAACCACAGATCCTGTTAGGATGTGACTACCTGTGGAATTTTATGTTGCCCATAGGGAGATTAATCCTCTCGTCCGGTTTCTAGCTGATACCAACAAAGTTGGGATATATAGTCAGCAGTTTCCAATCAGAAGTGACAACGGAACCGGCAAGAGCCCTCGTGATCACTACTTCCAATTAGGAGAAGGAAACATGGGATCGATATTGGGCACTAGAATCTTCGGACACGAATGAATTCACGGGATCCACTCGATCAGAAGTGCAGCAGACCCATGACAAGATCTTGAAAGAATTTCGTAATAGCATACAACGTAGAGACGACGGCTACTACGTTAGACTGCCATGGAAGAGAAACTACTCTTCACACAAGAAGTCCATCGCAGTGAAACGACTTTACAAGGTTCTAGAAATGCTCTAACACGACAAACCAATGTTGGAGCAGTACGACCGCATATTCAAGGACCAACTCGAAAAGGGCATCATTGAAGAAGTTTCGCAAGATGATGCTACTGAAAGGATGGTAATTCACTACCTTCCACACTAAGCGGTAATAACCCCCGCCAAGGAAACTACCAAGATGCGGATCGTATTTGACGCATCAGTGCACTACAAGGACAAACCGTGTTTAAACGATGTCCTTCATCAAGGACCTCTTATACTCTCAGATATGGTGTCCATTCTGCTACGATTTCCCGCACATAAGATATCTCCGACGTCGAAAAGGCGTTCTTAAAAGTGCGCCCACAGAGATCGACCGAGACGCTACGCGTTGTATGTGGGTGAGAGTCATAGGACATCGCCCCACACGCGAGAAGAACATCGTGGTGTATCGTTTCACCATAGTTATCTTTGGTCTAAATACATCACCCTTCCTCTTGGCGTCCACGATCAAATTCCATTTGGACACTATGACCTCAGGAAGCAGTATGGGCCAAGAAATCAAGGAGAATCTCTATGTTGACAACCTAATCATAGGAGCAGAGGCAAAAGAGGAAGCACTATATAAGTATTACATCGCGAAGGACATCTCTACTGGACTCAATATGAACCTATGAGAGTTCCTATCAAATGACGAAGACTTCAACAAGACGATAGCGGACGATGACCGATCAAAAACAAGTTGTCCAAAAGTATTGGGAGTCAGCTGGAATCCAAGCAAAGACACAATCGTTCTACGTGGCACGATGAGCACGACAAGCATCGTGACCAAACGCACTGTGACGATGCAGCTTGCATCTGTGTACGATCCTCTGGGATTACTGGTCCCTGTACTTCTACGGGCTAAAGTGTTTCTTCAGTCACTGTAGAAAGAAGAATACAGTTGGGACACACCGTTGTCACCACACCTACGAGAACAGTGACCAATCATATCGACTGGGATATCTACTTTCTATAAAGAACTACAACGACAGGCAGTAGATCGTGATCAGCCTTCCACTATGTTCGTCTTTACTGATGCTAGCCAATTCGCTATGGCAGCATGTGTGTATATCGGTACATCTTCGTCAAACAATCTATAATAATTATGGCAAAATCGAAACTCCCAGCCTTGAAGACCGCTGTTACAATTACGAAGATCGAGATGAATGCCCTAACGCTTGCCGCAAGTCTGGCACACTATGTTCACTGATTGTTGAACAAGATACAGCAAATCCGGCGAATTCTGTTCTTCACAGACTCTGAAATTGAGCTAGGATGGATGAAAGTATCACCGGACCGACAAGCTGTAGGAGCCCTAATGTCGAATCGCCTCAAGGAAATTAGGAGAATAGTGAAAGATTTGGAATGAAAGGGAGCTAACTGCTTATTTGGACATAAACCAACGAACGAAAATCCCACAGACTACGGCACACGATTCAAATCCGGACCGTGTGAACCTCAACTATTGTGGAATGGACCAAAGATCATTCGGAACGGCACTATTGCAATGGAAGAGTTCAAGCAGATGCTCGCAATCGCAACACAAGAGGAAGAAAATGACGAGATTACATTTAATGTGGCCGTAACCTCGCTCTCTACAAAACGAGAGAAAACTCTCGAAGCGACCACTGTTTTCGATCTATCCCGCTTCTCTACAAAGCCCAGAGAGTGGTATCATACAGTGGCGTCCAAAAGTTTGTGAACGCTTGCATTTTTCGCCAGAACTGCTTTCATATCACCTTTAAAATGTGGAATTTGGATATGTTGTGACAATTTACAAATCTTTTTATATCGATTCATCAATGCTGTTCTATATAGGTTCTTTCCATATTTCAAGCATAAAAACGGAAAAACCGTGAAATCTGCCACATAGGTCACAGCACTTCGGCAGCATTCTTTGTTAACAAAGACAGACAAGTTATACATTGAAACAATGTAGCTTTATTAGTAGTGAGTTGCAAAAACTTTTGCTCCCGAAGTTTGTTGATCAGGTAGGGTCCGATGGTTTCCCGTTTGTGCCTTAATTGTTCGAACTTTTCGGCCTTGTTTGTTGCTATGAAACCTGCTGAACTCCTATCACGGTGGTCCTAAAGGTGTGCGATTGGGTTCAGATTCGGTGACTGAGAAGGCCACGACATAAGATGAATTCCACTTTCACTGAAGCACTCCATCACCGCCTTCGAACCTTGTTTCCGGTCATTGCCCTGTTGGAAAATTTACGGTGTTTGGAAAGCTATTGGAAGTGTAAAAGCATAACACCGTTCAAAAGTTTCTGGTAGCGTTTGGAGTCCATAACTCCTTAGACGCGGTGAATAGGGCCTGTTCCGTGTGCACTGAAGCATCCCCAAATCATAACACTTCCTTCGCCATTTTTAGTAGTTGGCAGTTGATACATTCTGTCATACCTTTTGGGCGTCTTACGTGGTCTGGTCCATCAGCTCCAAATAGGTTGAACTTGCTCTCGTCGCTGAAAAGCACTTTTTTCCAATCGTCTATCGTCCAGCTCAAATGCTCCTTGGCAAACAGGAGTCTAGCTTTCCTATTCTTCTCGCTGACGAAAGATTTCTTAACGAGACGTCTTCATAGAGTATAGAAGATCTCAGTCAACGTTTAACCATGCTCACGCTCACATCTAAGCCATGGTGAGCAGCTACACACTTCTTTATATCGACGGCGGTCAGCGACGGGTTTTGCCTCGACATCCTCTGGATGACAGAATCGTCTCTAGAAATCATAATCCGTGGCCTGCCTGACTTAGTAGCGTCTTCTACTATTCCGAACTGTTTCATTCTCTTGACTTTAGCAGGAAATGTCGAAATTCCGCATCCGAAAGCAGTCCTACCTGCCGATAAGAGATTTTCTTCTGGACGAGTTGAAAAGTGGCTTCTCATACTTCAGCGAAGATATTCTTTCTTCTCAGCATAATAGGGAGTTTGCTAAAGACCACAGTATGTCAGAACGCTACTATTCTGGCTTCATAAGAAATTTATCGACAAATACACTCGACGCCTTAGCAGCTCACGTTTGACCGTTGCGCATGATTGACATTGCACTTGCAAAAAATCGATAACAACGAACGTAGATCAAAGGATCCCTATTGCGATCTAATTTGCTACCACATGTCCAAATTTCACTCTGCTTGGACCTTTTTAAAGAAAGTTATCT
>OX375870.1:37363369-37553795 GCA_947359475.1 Heligmosomoides polygyrus bakeri | reverse complement strand
CACAACGGCGTCTGCGCGCGTTTCTGAGCGTCTGGATCCAGAAGGCGGGTTCCCTTGGTCGCAACACAACCTTCTGGAGTCAGAGGAGACACGTCAGAGGGGACACCGTCGTTTTACGACGAGGGATCGCATTCAGAATTGAACATGGGGTGTTGTTACAGCAGAGGACGCGTAGCCTCCTCCTGCTTGACACAACGGCGTCTGCGCGCGTTTCTGAGCGTCTGGATCCAGAAGGCGGGTTCCCTTGGTCGAAACACAACCTTCTGGAGTCAGAGGAGACACGTCAGAGGGGACACCGTCGTTCTACGACGAGGGATCGCATTCAGAATTGAAAATGGGGTGTTGTTACAGCAGAGGACGCGTAGCCTCCTCCTGCTTGACACAACGGCGTCTGCGCGCGTTTCTGAGCGCCTGGATCCAGAAGACGGGTTCCTTCGTCGCATCACAACCTTCTGGAGTCAGAAGAGGAGACACCGCCGTTCTACGACGAGGGATCGCATTCAGAATTGAGCATGAGATGCTGCTGCAGCAGAGGAAGCGCATCCTGCTCCTGCTTGACATAAAGGCGTCTGCGCGCGTTTCTGAGTGCCTTGGTCCAGAAGACGGGTTCCTTCGTCGCATCACAACCTTCTTGAGTCAGAAGAGGAGACACCGTCGTTCTACGACGAGGGATCGCATTCGGAATTGAACATGAGATGCTGCTGCAGCAGAGGACGCGTAGCCTCCTCCTGCTTGACACAACGAGGTCTGCGCGCGTTTCTGAGCGCCTGGATCCAGAAGACGGGTTCCCTTGGTCGCATCACAACCTTCTGGAGTCAGAAGAGGAGAAACCGTCGTTCTACGACGAGGGATCGCATTCAGAATTGAACATGGGGTTTTGTTACAGCAGAGGACGCGTAGCCTCCTCCTGCTTGACTCAACGGGGTCTGCGCGCGTTTCTGAGCGCCTGGATCCAGAAGACGAGTTCCTTCGTCGCACCACAACCTTCTGGAGTCAGAAGAGGAGACACCGTCGTTCTACGACGAGGGATCGCATTCAGAATTGAGAATGAGGTGCTGCTGCAGCAGAGGAAGCGCATCCTGCTCCTGCTTGACACAACGGCGTCTGCGCGCGTTTCTGAGCGCCTGGATCCAGAAGACGGGTTCCTTCGTCGCATCACAACCTTCTGGAGTCAGAAGAGGAGACACCGCCGTTCTACGACGAGGGATCGCATTCAGAATTGAGCATGAGATGCTGCTGCAGCAGAGGAAGCGCATCCTGCTCCTGCTTGACATAAAGGCGTCTGCGCGCGTTTCTGAGCGTCTGGATCCAGAAGGCGGGTTCCCTTGGTCGCAACACAACCTTCTGGAGTCAGAGGAGACACGTCAGAGGGGACACCGTCGTTCTACGACGAGGGATCGCATTCAGAATTGAAAATGGGGTGTTGTTACAGCAGAGGACGCGTAGCCTCCTCCTGCTTGACACAACGGGGTCTGCGCGCGTTTCTGAGCGCCTGGATCCAGAAGACGAGTTCCTTCGTCGCACCACAACCTTCTGGAGTCAGAAGAGGAGAAACCGTCGTTCTACGACGAGGGATCGCATTCAGAATTGAACATGGGGTTTTGTTACAGCAGAGGATGCGCAGCCTCCTCCTGCTTGACACAACGAGGTCTGCGCGCGTTTCTGAGCGCCTGGATCCAGAAGACGGGTTCCCTTGGTCGCACCACAACCTTCTGGAGTCAGAAGAGGAGACACCGTCGTTCTACGACGAGGGATCGCATTCAGAATTGAGCATGAGATGCTGCTGCAGCAGAGGAAGCGCATCCTCCTCCTGCTTGGCACAACGGCGTCTGCGCGCGTTTCTGAGCGTCTGGATCCAGAAGGCGGGTTCCCTTGGTCGCAACACAACCTTCTGGAGTCAGAAGAGGAGACACCGTCGTTCTACGACGAGGGATGGCATTCAGAATTGAACATGGGGTGTTGTTGCATCAGAGAAAGCGCATCCTCCTCCTGCTTGACACAACGGCGTCTGCGCGCGTTTCTGAGCGTCTGGATCCAGAAGGCGGGTTCCCTTGGTCGCAACACAACCTTCTGGAGTCAGAGGAGACACGTCAGAGGGGACACCGTCGTTTTACGACGAGGGATCGCATTCAGAATTGAACATGGGGTGTTGTTACAGCAGAGGACGCGTAGCCTCCTCCTGCTTGACACAACGGCGTCTGCGCGCGTTTCTGAGCGTCTGGATCCAGAAGGCGGGTTCCCTTGGTCGCAACACAACCTTCTGGAGTCAGAGGAGACACGTCAGAGGGGACACCGTCGTTCTACGACGAGGGATCGCATTCAGAATTGAAAATGGGGTGTTGTTACAGCAGAGGACGCGTAGCCTCCTCCTGCTTGACACAACGGCGTCTGCGCGCGTTTCTGAGCGCCTGGATCCAGAAGACGGGTTCCTTCGTCGCATCACAACCTTCTGGAGTCAGAAGAGGAGACACCGCCGTTCTACGACGAGGGATCGCATTCAGAATTGAGCATGAGATGCTGCTGCAGCAGAGGAAGCGCATCCTGCTCCTGCTTGACATAAAGGCGTCTGCGCGCGTTTCTGAGTGCCTGGATCCAGAAGACGGGTTCCTTCGTCGCATCACAACCTTCTTGAGTCAGAAGAGGAGAAACCGTCGTTCTACGACGAGGGATCGCATTCAGAATTGAACATGGGGTTTTGTTACAGCAGAGGATGCGCAGCCTCCTCCTGCTTGACACAACGAGGTCTGCGCGCGTTTCTGAGCGCCTGGATCCAGAAGACGGGTTCCCTTGGTCGCACCACAACCTTCTGGAGTCAGAAGAGGAGACACCGTCGTTCTACGACGAGGGATCGCATTCAGAATTGAGCATGAGATGCTGCTGCAGCAGAGGAAGCGCATCCTCCTCCTGCTTGGCACAACGGCGTCTGCGCGCGTTTCTGAGCGTCTGGATCCAGAAGGCGGGTTCCCTTGGTCGCAACACAACCTTCTGGAGTCAGAAGAGGAGACACCGTCGTTCTACGACGAGGGATGGCATTCAGAATTGAACATGGGGTGTTGTTGCATCAGAGAAAGCGCATCCTCCTCCTGCTTGACACAACGGCGTCTGCGCGCGTTTCTGAGCGTCTGGATCCAGAAGGCGGGTTCCCTTGGTCGCAACACAACCTTCTGGAGTCAGAGGAGACACGTCAGAGGGGACACCGTCGTTTTACGACGAGGGATCGCATTCAGAATTGAACATGGGGTGTTGTTACAGCAGAGGACGCGTAGCCTCCTCCTGCTTGACACAACGGCGTCTGCGCGCGTTTCTGAGCGTCTGGATCCAGAAGGCGGGTTCCCTTGGTCGCAACACAACCTTCTGGAGTCAGAGGAGACACGTCAGAGGGGACACCGTCGTTCTACGACGAGGGATCGCATTCAGAATTGAAAATGGGGTGTTGTTACAGCAGAGGACGCGTAGCCTCCTCCTGCTTGACACAACGGCGTCTGCGCGCGTTTCTGAGCGCCTGGATCCAGAAGACGGGTTCCTTCGTCGCATCACAACCTTCTGGAGTCAGAAGAGGAGACACCGCCGTTCTACGACGAGGGATCGCATTCAGAATTGAGCATGAGATGCTGCTGCAGCAGAGGAAGCGCATCCTGCTCCTGCTTGACATAAAGGCGTCTGCGCGCGTTTCTGAGTGCCTGGATCCAGAAGACGGGTTCCTTCGTCGCATCACAACCTTCTTGAGTCAGAAGAGGAGAAACCGTCGTTCTACGACGAGGGATCGCATTCAGAATTGAACATGGGGTTTTGTTACAGCAGAGGATGCGCAGCCTCCTCCTGCTTGACACAACGAGGTCTGCGCGCGTTTCTGAGCGCCTGGATCCAGAAGACGGGTTCCCTTGGTCGCACCACAACCTTCTGGAGTCAGAAGAGGAGACACCGTCGTTCTACGACGAGGGATCGCATTCAGAATTGAGCATGAGATGCTGCTGCAGCAGAGGAAGCGCATCCTCCTCCTGCTTGGCACAACGGCGTCTGCGCGCGTTTCTGAGCGTCTGGATCCAGAAGGCGGGTTCCCTTGGTCGCAACACAACCTTCTGGAGTCAGAAGAGGAGACACCGTCGTTCTACGACGAGGGATGGCATTCAGAATTGAACATGGGGTGTTGTTGCATCAGAGAAAGCGCATCCTCCTCCTGCTTGACACAACGGCGTCTGCGCGCGTTTCTGAGCGTCTGGATCCAGAAGGCGGGTTCCCTTGGTCGCAACACAACCTTCTGGAGTCAGAGGAGACACGTCAGAGGGGACACCGTCGTTTTACGACGAGGGATCGCATTCAGAATTGAACATGGGGTGTTGTTACAGCAGAGGACGCGTAGCCTCCTCCTGCTTGACACAACGGCGTCTGCGCGCGTTTCTGAGCGTCTGGATCCAGAAGGCGGGTTCCCTTGGTCGCAACACAACCTTCTGGAGTCAGAGGAGACACGTCAGAGGGGACACCGTCGTTCTACGACGAGGGATCGCATTCAGAATTGAAAATGGGGTGTTGTTACAGCAGAGGACGCGTAGCCTCCTCCTGCTTGACTCAACGGGGTCTGCGCGCGTTTCTGAGCGCCTGGATCCAGAAGACGGGTTCCTTCGTCGCATCACAACCTTCTGGAGTCAGAAGAGGAGACACCGCCGTTCTACGACGAGGGATCGCATTCAGAATTGAGCATGAGATGCTGCTGCAGCAGAGGATGCGCAGCCTCCTCCTGCTTGACACAACGAGGTCTGCGCGCGTTTCTGAGCGTCTGGATCCAGAAGGCGGGTTCCCTTGGTCGCAACACAACCTTCTGGAGTCAGAAGAGGAGAAACCGTCGTTCTACGACGAGGGATCGCATTCAGAATTGAACATGGGGTTTTGTTACAGCAGAGGACGCGTAGCCTCCTCCTGCTTGACACAACGGCGTCTGCGCGCGTTTCTGAGCGTCTGGATCCAGAAGGCGGGTTCCCTTGGTCGCAACACAACCTTCTGGAGTCAGAGGAGACACGTCAGAGGGGACACCGTCGTTCTACGACGAGGGATCGCATTCAGAATTGAAAATGGGGTGTTGTTACAGCAGAGGACGCGTAGCCTCCTCCTGCTTGACACAACGGCGTCTGCGCGCGTTTCTGAGCGCCTGGATCCAGAAGACGGGTTCCTTCGTCGCATCACAACCTTCTGGAGTCAGAAGAGGAGACACCGCCGTTCTACGACGAGGGATCGCATTCAGAATTGAGCATGAGATGCTGCTGCAGCAGAGGAAGCGCATCCTGCTCCTGCTTGACATAAAGGCGTCTGCGCGCGTTTCTGAGTGCCTGGATCCAGAAGACGGGTTCCTTCGTCGCATCACAACCTTCTTGAGTCAGAAGAGGAGAAACCGTCGTTCTACGACGAGGGATCGCATTCAGAATTGAACATGGGGTTTTGTTACAGCAGAGGATGCGCAGCCTCCTCCTGCTTGACACAACGAGGTCTGCGCGCGTTTCTGAGCGCCTGGATCCAGAAGACGGGTTCCCTTGGTCGCACCACAACCTTCTGGAGTCAGAAGAGGAGACACCGTCGTTCTACGACGAGGGATCGCATTCAGAATTGAGCATGAGATGCTGCTGCAGCAGAGGAAGCGCATCCTCCTCCTGCTTGGCACAACGGCGTCTGCGCGCGTTTCTGAGCGTCTGGATCCAGAAGGCGGGTTCCCTTGGTCGCAACACAACCTTCTGGAGTCAGAAGAGGAGACACCGTCGTTCTACGACGAGGGATGGCATTCAGAATTGAACATGGGGTGTTGTTGCATCAGAGAAAGCGCATCCTCCTCCTGCTTGACACAACGGCGTCTGCGCGCGTTTCTGAGCGTCTGGATCCAGAAGGCGGGTTCCCTTGGTCGCAACACAACCTTCTGGAGTCAGAGGAGACACGTCAGAGGGGACACCGTCGTTTTACGACGAGGGATCGCATTCAGAATTGAACATGGGGTGTTGTTACAGCAGAGGACGCGTAGCCTCCTCCTGCTTGACACAACGGCGTCTGCGCGCGTTTCTGAGCGTCTGGATCCAGAAGGCGGGTTCCCTTGGTCGCAACACAACCTTCTGGAGTCAGAGGAGACACGTCAGAGGGGACACCGTCGTTCTACGACGAGGGATCGCATTCAGAATTGAAAATGGGGTGTTGTTACAGCAGAGGACCCGTAGCCTCCTCCTGCTTGACTCAACGGGGTCTGCGCGCGTTTCTGAGCGCCTGGATCCAGAAGACGGGTTCCTTCGTCGCATCACAACCTTCTGGAGTCAGAAGAGGAGACACCGCCGTTCTACGACGAGGGATCGCATTCAGAATTGAGCATGAGATGCTGCTGCAGCAGAGGATGCGCAGCCTCCTCCTGCTTGACACAACGAGGTCTGCGCGCGTTTCTGAGCGTCTGGATCCAGAAGGCGGGTTCCCTTGGTCGCAACACAACCTTCTGGAGTCAGAAGAGGAGAAACCGTCGTTCTACGACGAGGGATCGCATTCAGAATTGAACATGGGGTTTTGTTACAGCAGAGGACGCGTAGCCTCCTCCTGCTTGACTCAACGGGGTCTGCGCGCGTTTCTGAGCGCCTGGATCCAGAAGACGGGTTCCTTCGTCGCATCACAACCTTCTGGAGTCAGAAGAGGAGACACCGCCGTTCTACGACGAGGGATCGCATTCAGAATTGAGCATGAGATGCTGCTGCAGCAGAGGAAGCGCATCCTGCTCCTGCTTGACATAAAGGCGTCTGCGCGCGTTTCTGAGCGTCTGGATCCAGAAGGCGGGTTCCCTTGGTCGCAACACAACCTTCTGGAGTCAGAGGAGACACGTCAGAGGGGACACCGTCGTTCTACGACGAGGGATCGCATTCAGAATTGAAAATGGGGTGTTGTTACAGCAGAGGACGCGTAGCCTCCTCCTGCTTGACACAACGGCGTCTGCGCGCGTTTCTGAGCGCCTGGATCCAGAAGACGGGTTCCTTCGTCGCATCACAACCTTCTGGAGTCAGAAGAGGAGACACCGCCGTTCTACGACGAGGGATCGCATTCAGAATTGAGCATGAGATGCTGCTGCAGCAGAGGAAGCGCATCCTGCTCCTGCTTGACATAAAGGCGTCTGCGCGCGTTTCTGAGCGTCTGGATCCAGAAGGCGGGTTCCCTTGGTCGCAACACAACCTTCTGGAGTCAGAGGAGACACGTCAGAGGGGACACCGTCGTTCTACGACGAGGGATCGCATTCAGAATTGAAAATGGGGTGTTGTTACAGCAGAGGACGCGTAGCCTCCTCCTGCTTGACACAACGGGGTCTGCGCGCGTTTCTGAGCGCCTGGATCCAGAAGACGAGTTCCTTCGTCGCACCACAACCTTCTGGAGTCAGAAGAGGAGAAACCGTCGTTCTACGACGAGGGATGGCATTCAGAATTGAACATGGGGTGTTGTTGCATCAGAGAAAGCGCATCCTCCTCCTGCTTGACACAACGGCGTCTGCGCGCGTTTCTGAGCGTCTGGATCCAGAAGGCGGGTTCCCTTGGTCGCAACACAACCTTCTGGAGTCAGAGGAGACACGTCAGAGGGGACACCGTCGTTTTACGACGAGGGATCGCATTCAGAATTGAACATGGGGTGTTGTTACAGCAGAGGACGCGTAGCCTCCTCCTGCTTGACACAACGGCGTCTGCGCGCGTTTCTGAGCGTCTGGATCCAGAAGGCGGGTTCCCTTGGTCGAAACACAACCTTCTGGAGTCAGAGGAGACACGTCAGAGGGGACACCGTCGTTCTACGACGAGGGATCGCATTCAGAATTGAAAATGGGGTGTTGTTACAGCAGAGGACGCGTAGCCTCCTCCTGCTTGACACAACGGCGTCTGCGCGCGTTTCTGAGCGCCTGGATCCAGAAGACGGGTTCCTTCGTCGCATCACAACCTTCTGGAGTCAGAAGAGGAGACACCGCCGTTCTACGACGAGGGATCGCATTCAGAATTGAGCATGAGATGCTGCTGCAGCAGAGGAAGCGCATCCTGCTCCTGCTTGACATAAAGGCGTCTGCGCGCGTTTCTGAGTGCCTTGATCCAGAAGACGGGTTCCTTCGTCGCATCACAACCTTCTTGAGTCAGAAGAGGAGACACCGTCGTTCTACGACGAGGGATCGCATTCGGAATTGAACATGAGATGCTGCTGCAGCAGAGGACGCGTAGCCTCCTCCTGCTTGACACAACGAGGTCTGCGCGCGTTTCTGAGCGCCTGGATCCAGAAGACGGGTTCCCTTGGTCGCATCACAACCTTCTGGAGTCAGAAGAGGAGAAACCGTCGTTCTACGACGAGGGATCGCATTCAGAATTGAACATGGGGTTTTGTTACAGCAGAGGACGCGTAGCCTCCTCCTGCTTGACTCAACGGGGTCTGCGCGCGTTTCTGAGCGCCTGGATCCAGAAGACGAGTTCCTTCGTCGCACCACAACCTTCTGGAGTCAGAAGAGGAGACACCGTCGTTCTACGACGAGGGATCGCATTCAGAATTGAGAATGAGGTGCTGCTGCAGCAGAGGAAGCGCATCCTGCTCCTGCTTGACACAACGGCGTCTGCGCGCGTTTCTGAGCGCCTGGATCCAGAAGACGGGTTCCTTCGTCGCATCACAACCTTCTGGAGTCAGAAGAGGAGACACCGCCGTTCTACGACGAGGGATCGCATTCAGAATTGAGCATGAGATGCTGCTGCAGCAGAGGAAGCGCATCCTGCTCCTGCTTGACATAAAGGCGTCTGCGCGCGTTTCTGAGCGTCTGGATCCAGAAGGCGGGTTCCCTTGGTCGCAACACAACCTTCTGGAGTCAGAGGAGACACGTCAGAGGGGACACCGTCGTTCTACGACGAGGGATCGCATTCAGAATTGAAAATGGGGTGTTGTTACAGCAGAGGACGCGTAGCCTCCTCCTGCTTGACACAACGGGGTCTGCGCGCGTTTCTGAGCGCCTGGATCCAGAAGACGAGTTCCTTCGTCGCACCACAACCTTCTGGAGTCAGAAGAGGAGAAACCGTCGTTCTACGACGAGGGATCGCATTCAGAATTGAACATGGGGTTTTGTTACAGCAGAGGATGCGCAGCCTCCTCCTGCTTGACACAACGAGGTCTGCGCGCGTTTCTGAGCGCCTGGATCCAGAAGACGGGTTCCCTTGGTCGCACCACAACCTTCTGGAGTCAGAAGAGGAGAAACCGTCGTTCTACGACGAGGGATCGCATTCAGAATTGAACATGGGGTTTTGTTACAGCAGAGGACGCGTAGCCTCCTCCTGCTTGACACAACGGCGTCTGCGCGCGTTTTTGAGTGCCTGGATCCAGAAGACGGGTTCCTTCGTCGCATCACAACCTTCTGGAGTCAGAAGAGGAGACACCGTCGTTCTACGACGAGGGATCGCATTCGGAATTGAACATGAGATGTTGCTGGAGCAGAGGAAGCGCATCCTGCTCCTGCTTGACATGAAGGCGTCTGCGCGCGTTTCTGAGCGCCTGGATCCAGAGGACGGGTTCCTTCGTCGCATCACAACCTTCTGGAGTCAGAAGAGGAGACACCGTCGTTCTACGACGAGGGATGGCATTCAGAATTGAACATGGGGAGTTGTTGCATCAGAGGAAGCGCATCCTCCTCCTGCTTGACACAACGGCGTCTGCGCGCGTTTCTGAGCGTCTGGATCCAGAAGGCGGGTTCCCTTGGTCGCAACACAACCTTCTGGAGTCAGAGGAGACACGTCAGAGGGGACACCGTCGTTTTACGACGAGAGATCGCATTCAGAATTGAACATGGGGTGTTGTTACAGCAGAGGAGGCGTAGCCTCCTCCTGCTTGACACAACGGCGTCTGCGCGCGTTTCTGAGCGTCTGGATCCAGAAGGCGGGTTCCCTTGGTCGCAACACAACCTTCTGGAGTCAGAGGAGACACGCCAGAGGGGACACCGTCGTTCTACGACGAGGGATCGCATTCAGAATTGAAAATGGGGTGTTGTTACAGCAGAGGACGCGTAGCCTCCTCCTGCTTGACACAACGGCGTCTGCGCGCGTTTCTGAGTGCCTGGATCCAGAAGACGGGTTCCTTCGTCGCATCACAACCTTCTGGAGTCAGAAGAGGAGACACCGCCGTTCTACGACGAGGGATCGCATTCAGAATTGAGCATGAGATGCTGCTGCAGCAGAGGAAGCGCATCCTGCTCCTGCTTGACATAAAGGCGTCTGCGCGCGTTTCTGAGCGTCTGGATCCAGAAGGCGGGTTCCCTTGGTCGCAACACAACCTTCTGGAGTCAGAGGAGACACGTCAGAGGGGACACCGTCGTTCTACGACGAGGGATCGCATTCAGAATTGAAAATGGGGTGTTGTTACAGCAGAGGACGCGTAGCCTCCTCCTGCTTGACACAACGGGGTCTGCGCGCGTTTCTGAGCGCCTGGATCCAGAAGACGAGTTCCTTCGTCGCACCACAACCTTCTGGAGTCAGAAGAGGAGAAACCGTCGTTCTACGACGAGGGATCGCATTCAGAATTGAACATGGGGTTTTGTTACAGCAGAGGATGCGCAGCCTCCTCCTGCTTGACACAACGAGGTCTGCGCGCGTTTCTGAGCGCCTGGATCCAGAAGACGGGTTCCCTTGGTCGCACCACAACCTTCTGGAGTCAGAAGAGGAGAAACCGTCGTTCTACGACGAGGGATCGCATTCAGAATTGAACATGGGGTTTTGTTACAGCAGAGGACGCGTAGCCTCCTCCTGCTTGACACAACGGCGTCTGCGCGCGTTTTTGAGTGCCTGGATCCAGAAGACGGGTTCCTTCGTCGCATCACAACCTTCTGGAGTCAGAAGAGGAGACACCGTCGTTCTACGACGAGGGATCGCATTCGGAATTGAACATGAGATGTTGCTGGAGCAGAGGAAGCGCATCCTGCTCCTGCTTGACATGAAGGCGTCTGCGCGCGTTTCTGAGCGCCTGGATCCAGAGGACGGGTTCCTTCGTCGCATCACAACCTTCTGGAGTCAGAAGAGGAGACACCGTCGTTCTACGACGAGGGATGGCATTCAGAATTGAACATGGGGAGTTGTTGCATCAGAGGAAGCGCATCCTCCTCCTGCTTGACACAACGGCGTCTGCGCGCGTTTCTGAGCGTCTGGATCCAGAAGGCGGGTTCCCTTGGTCGCAACACAACCTTCTGGAGTCAGAGGAGACACGTCAGAGGGGACACCGTCGTTTTACGACGAGAGATCGCATTCAGAATTGAACATGGGGTGTTGTTACAGCAGAGGAGGCGTAGCCTCCTCCTGCTTGACACAACGGCGTCTGCGCGCGTTTCTGAGCGTCTGGATCCAGAAGGCGGGTTCCCTTGGTCGCAACACAACCTTCTGGAGTCAGAGGAGACACGCCAGAGGGGACACCGTCGTTCTACGACGAGGGATCGCATTCAGAATTGAAAATGGGGTGTTGTTACAGCAGAGGACGCGTAGCCTCCTCCTGCTTGACACAACGGCGTCTGCGCGCGTTTCTGAGTGCCTGGATCCAGAAGACGGGTTCCTTCGTCGCATCACAACCTTCTGGAGTCAGAAGAGGAGACACCGCCGTTCTACGACGAGGGATCGCATTCGGAATTGAACATGAGATGTTGCTGGAGCATAGGAAGCGCATCCTGCTCCTGCTTGACATGAAGGCGTCTGCGCGCGTTTCTGAGCGCCTGGATCCAGAAGACGGGTTCCCTTCCTCGCAACACAACCTTCTGGAGTCAGAAGAGGAGACACCGTCGTACTACGACGAGGGATCGCATTCAGAATTGAGCATGAGATGCTGCTGCAGCAGAGGAAGCGCATCCTCCTCCTGCTTGACTCAACGGGGTCTGCGCGCGTTTCTGAGTGCCTGGATCCAGAAGACGGGTTCCTTCGTCGCATCACGACCTTCTGGAGTCAGAAGAGGAGACACCGTCGTTCTACGACGAGGGATCGCATTCAGAATTGAGGATGAGATGCTGCTGC
The DNA here is from genome assembly GCA_947359475.1 of Heligmosomoides polygyrus bakeri. NCBI lineage: Eukaryota > Metazoa > Nematoda > Chromadorea > Rhabditida > Heligmosomidae > Heligmosomoides > Heligmosomoides polygyrus. The sequence goes on along the minus strand of OX375870.1, from coordinate 37,541,799 downwards.
AGCAGAGGAAGCGCATCCTGCTCCTGCGTGACATGAAGGCGTCTGCGCGCGTTTCTGAGCGCCTGGATCCAGAGGACGGGTTCCTTCTGGAGTCAGAAGAGGAGACACCGTCGTTCTACGACGAGGGATGGCATTCAGAATTGAACATGGGGTGTTGTTGCATCAGAGAAAGCGCATCCTCCTCCTGCTTGACACAACGGCGTCTGCGCGCGTTTCTGAGCGTGAGGAAGGCGGGTTCCCTTGGTCGCAACACAACCTTCTGGAGTCAGAGGAGACACGCCAGAGGGGACACCGTCGTTCTACGACGAGGGATCGCATTCAGAATTGAAAATGGGGTGTTGTTACAGCAGAGGACGCGTAGCCTCCTCCTGCTTGACACATTGGCGTCTGCGCGCGTTTCTGAGTGCCTGGATCCAGAAGACGGGTTCCTTCGTCGCATCACAACCTTCTGGAGTCAGAAGAGGAGACACCGCCGTTCTACGACGAGGGATCGCATTCGGAATTGAACATGAGATGTTGCTGGAGCATAGGAAGCGCATCCTGCTCCTGCTTGACATGAAGGCGTCTGCGCGCGTTTCTGAGCGCCTGGATCCAGAAGACGGGTTCCCTTCCTCGCACCACAACCTTCTGGAGTCAGAAGAGGAGACACCGTCGTACTACGACGAGGGATCGCATTCAGAATTGAGCATGAGATGCTGCTGCAGCAGAGGAAGCGCATCCTCCTCCTGCTTGGCACAACGGCGTCTGCGCGCGTTTCTGAGCGTCTGGATCCAGAAGGCGGGTTCCCTTGGTCGCAACACAACCTTCTGGAGTCAGAGGAGACACGTCAGAGGGGACACCGTCGTTCTACGACGAGGGATCGCATTCAGAATTGAGCATGAGATGCTGCTGCAGCAGAGGACGCGTAGCCTCCTCCTGCTTGACACAACGAGGTCTGCGCGCGTTTCTGAGCGCCTGGATCCAGAAGACGGGTTCCATTGGTCGCACCACAACCTTCTGGAGTCAGAAGAGGAGAAACCGTCGTTCTACGACGAGGGATCGCATTCAGAATTGAACATGGGGTTTTGTTACAGCAGAGGACGCGTAGCCTCCTCCTGCTTGACACAACGGCGTCTGCGCGCGTTTTTGAGTGCCTGGATCCAGAAGACGGGTTCCTTCGTCGCATCACAACCTTCTGGAGTCAGAAGAGGAGACACCGTCGTTCTACGACGAGGGATCGCATTCGGAATTGAACATGAGATGTTGCTGGAGCAGAGGAAGCGCATCCTGCTCCTGCTTGACATGAAGGCGTCTGCGCGCGTTTCTGAGCGCCTGGATCCAGAGGACGGGTTCCTTCGTCGCATCACAACCTTCTGGAGTCAGAAGAGGAGACACCGTCGTTCTACGACGAGGGATGGCATTCAGAATTGAACATGGGGTGTTGTTGCATCAGAGAAAGCGCATCCTCCTCCTGCTTGACACAACGGCGTCTGCGCGCGTTTTTGAGTGCCTGGATCCAGAAGACGGGTTCCTTCGTCGCATCACAACCTTCTGGAGTCAGAAGAGGAGACACCGTCGTTCTACGACGAGGGATCGCATTCAGAATTGAGAATGAGATGCTGCTGCAGCAGAGGAAGCGCATCCTGCTCCTGCTTGACACAACGGCGTCTGTGCGCGTTTCTGAGCGTCTGGATCCAGAAGGCGGGTTCCCTTGGTCGCAACACAACCTTCTGGAGTCAGAGGAGACACGCCAGAGGGGACACCGTCGTTCTACGACGAGGGATCGCATTCAGAATTGAAAATGGGGTGTTGTTACAGCAGAGGACGCGTAGCCTCCTCCTGCTTGACACAATGGCGTCTGCGCGCGTTTCTGAGTGCCTGGATCCAGAAGACGGGTTCCTTCGTCGCATCACAACCTTCTGGAGTCAGAAGAGGAGACACCGCCGTTCTACGACGAGGGATCGCATTCGGAATTGAACATGAGATGTTGCTGGAGCATAGGAAGCGCATCCTGCTCCTGCTTGACATGAAGGCGTCTGCGCGCGTTTCTGAGCGCCTGGATCCAGAAGACGGGTTCCCTTCCTCGCACCACAACCTTCTGGAGTCAGAAGAGGAGACACCGTCGTACTACGACGAGGGATCGCATTCAGAATTGAGCATGAGATGCTGCTGCAGCAGAGGAAGCGCATCCTCCTCCTGCTTGGCACAACGGCGTCTGCGCGCGTTTCTGAGCGTCTGGATCCAGAAGGCGGGTTCCCTTGGTCGCAACACAACCTTCTGGAGTCAGAGGAGACACGTCAGAGGGGACACCGTCGTTCTACGACGAGGGATCGCATTCAGAATTGAGCATGAGATGCTGCTGCAGCAGAGGACGCGTAGCCTCCTCCTGCTTGGCACAACGGCGTCTGCGCGCGTTTCTGAGCGTCTGGATCCAGAAGGCGGGTTCCCTTGGTCGCAACACAACCTTCTGGAGTCAGAGGAGACACGTCAGAGGGGACACCGTCGTTCTACGACGAGGGATCGCATTCAGAATTGAGCATGAGATGCTGCTGCAGCAGAGGACGCGTAGCCTCCTCCTGCTTGACACAACGAGGTCTGCGCGCGTTTCTGAGCGCCTGGATCCAGAAGACGGGTTCCATTGGTCGCACCACAACCTTCTGGAGTCAGAAGAGGAGAAACCGTCGTTCTACGACGAGGGATCGCATTCAGAATTGAACATGGGGTTTTGTTACAGCAGAGGACGCGTAGCCTCCTCCTGCTTGACACAACGGCGTCTGCGCGCGTTTCTGAGCGCCTGGATCCAGAAGACGGGTTCCCTTGGTCGCAGCACAACCTTCTGGAGTCAGAAGAGGAGACACCGTCGTTCTACGACGAGATATCGCATTCAGAATTGAGCATGAGATGCTGCTGCAGCAGAGGACGTGTAGCCTCCTCCTGCTTGACACAACGGCGTCTGCGCGCGTTTCCGAGCGCCTGGATCCAGAGGACGGGTTCCTTCGTCGCATCACAACCTTCTGGAGTCAGAAGAGGAGAAACCGTCGTTCTACGACGAGGGATCGCATTCAGAATTGAACATGGGGTTTTGTTACAGCAGAGGACGCGTAGCCTCCTCCTGCTTGACACAACGGCGTCTGCGCGCGTTTTTGAGTGCCTGGATCCAGAAGACGGGTTCCTTCGTCGCACCACAACCTTCTGGAGTCAGAAGAGAAGACACCGTCGTTCTGCGACGAGGGATCGCATTCAGAATTGAGCATGAGATGCTGCTGCAGCAGAGGACGCGTAGCCTTCTCCTGCTTGACACAACGGCGTCTGCGCGCGTTTTTGAGTGCCTGGATCCAGAAGACGGGTTCCTTCGTCGCATCACAACCTTCTGGAGTCAGAAGAGGAGACACCGTCGTTCTACGACGAGGGATCGCATTCAGAATTGAGAATGAGATTCTGCTGCAGCAGAGGAAGCGCATCCTGCTCCTGCTTGACATAAAGGCGTCTGCGCGCGTTTCTGAGTGCCTGGATCCAGAAGACGGGTTCCTTCGTCGCATCACAACCTTCTTGAGTCAGAAGAGGAGACACCGTCGTTCTACGACGAGGGATCGCATTCGGAATTGAACATGAGATGCTGCTGCAGCAGAGGATGCGTAGCCTCCTCCTGCTTGACACAACGGCGTCTGCGCGCGTTTCTGAGCGTCTGGATCCAGAGGACGGGTTTCTTCGTCGCATCACAACCTTCTGGAGTCAGAAGAGGAGACACCGTCGTTCTACGACGAGGGATGGCATTCAGAATTGAACATGTGGTGTTGTTGCATCAGAGAAAGCGCATCCTGCTCCTGCTTGACTCAACGGGGTCTGCGCGCGTTTCTGAGTGCCTGGATCCAGAGGACGGGTTCCTTCGTCGCATCACAACCTTCTGGAGTCGGAAGAGGAGACACCGTCGTTCTACGACGAGATATCGCATTCAGAATTGAGCATGAGATGCTGCTGCAGCAGAGGACGTGTAGCCTCCTCCTGCTTGACACAACGGCGTCTGCGCGCGTTTCCGAGCGCCTGGATCCAGAGGACGGGTTCCTTCGTCGCATCACAACCTTCTGGAGTCAGAAGAGGAGACACCGTCGTTCTACGACGAGGGATGGCATTCAGAATTGAACATGGGGTGTTGTTGCATCAGAGAAAGCGCATCCTCCTCCTGCTTGACACAACGGCGTCTGCGCGCGTTTCTGAGCGTCTGGATCCAGAAGGCGGGTTCCCTTGGTCGCAACACAACCTTCTGGAGTCAGAGGAGACACGTCAGAGGGGACACCGTCGTTTTACGACGAGGGATCGCATTCAGAATTGAACATGGGGTTTTGTTACAGCAGAGGACGCGTAGCCTCCTCCTGCTTGACACAACGGCGTCTGCGCGCGTTTTTGAGTGCCTGGATCCAGAAGACGGGTTCCTTCGTCGCATCACAACCTTCTGGAGTCAGAAGAGGAGACACCGTCGTTCTACGACGAGGGATCGCATTCGGAATTGAACATGAGATGTTGCTGGAGCAGAGGAAGCGCATCCTGCTCCTGCTTGACATGAAGGCGTCTGCGCGCGTTTCTGAGCGCCTGGATCCAGAGGACGGGTTCCTTCGTCGCATCACAACCTTCTGGAGTCAGAAGAGGAGACACCGTCGTTCTACGACGAGGGATGGCATTCAGAATTGAACATGGGGTGTTGTTGCATCAGAGAAAGCGCATCCTCCTCCTGCTTGACACAACGGCGTCTGCGCGCGTTTTTGAGTGCCTGGATCCAGAAGACGGGTTCCTTCGTCGCATCACAACCTTCTGGTGTCAGAAGAGGAGACACCGTCGTTCTACGACGAGGGATCGCATTCAGAATTGAGAATGAGATGCTGCTGCAGCAGAGGAAGCGCATCCTGCTCCTGCTTGACATAAAGCGTCTGCGCGCGTTTCTGAGTGCCTGGATCCAGAAGACGGGTTCCTTCGTCGCATCACAACCTTCTTGAGTCAGAAGAGGAGACACCGTCGTTCTACGACGAGGGATCGCATTCGGAATTGAACATGAGATGCTGCTGCAGCAGAGGATGCGCAGCCTCCTCCTGCTTGACTCAACGGGGTCTGCGCGCGTTTCTGAGTGCCTGGGTCCAGAAGACGGGTTCCTTCGTCGCATCACAACCTTCTGGAGTCAGAAGAGGAGACACCGTCGTTCTACGACGAGGGATCGCATTCAGAATTGAGGATGAGATGCTGCTGCAGCAGAGGAAGCGCATCCTGCTCCTGCTTGACATGAAGGCGTCTGCGCGCGTTTCTGAGCGCCTGGATCCAGAGGACGGGTTCCTTCGTCGCATCACAACCTTCTGGAGTCAGAAGAGGAGACACCGTCGTTCTACGACGAGGGATGGCATTCAGAATTGAACATGGGGTGTTGTTGCATCAGAGAAAGCGCATCCTCCTCCTGCTTGACACAACGGCGTCTGCGCGCGTTTCTGAGCGTCTGGATCCAGAAGGCGGGTTCCCTTGGTCGCAACACAACCTTCTGGAGTCAGAGGAGACACGTCAGAGGGGACACCGTCGTTCTACGACGAGGGATCGCATTCAGAATTGAAAATGGAGTGTTGTTACAGCAGAGGACGCGTAGCCTCCTCCTGCTTGACACAACGGCGTCTGCGCGCGTTTCTGAGTGCCTGGATCCAGAAGACGGGTTCCTTCGTCGCATCACAACCTTCTGGAGTCAGAAGAGGAGACACCGTCGTTCTACGATGAGGGATCGCATTCGGAATTGAACATGAGATGTTGCTGGAGCAGAGGAAGCGCATCCTGCTCCTGCTTGACATGAAGGCGTCTGCGCGCGTTTCTGAGCGCCTGGATCCAGAAGACGGGTTCCCTTCCTCGCACCACAACCTTCTGGAGTCAGAAGAGGAGACACCGTCGTTCTTCGACGAGGGATCGCATTCAGAATTGAGCATGAGATGCTGCTGCAGCAGAGGAAGCGCATCCTCCTCCTGCTTGGCACAACGGCGTCTGCGCGCGTTTCTGAGCGTCTGGATCCAGAAGGCGGGTTCCCTTGGTCGCAACACAACCTTCTGGAGTCAGAGGAGACACGTCAGAGGGGACACCGTCGTTCTACGACGAGGGATCGCATTCAGAATTGAGCGTGAGATGCTGCTGCAGCAGAGGACGCGTAGCCTCCTCCTGCTTGACACAACGGCGTCTGCGCGCGTTTCTGAGCGCCTGGATCCAGAAGACGGGTTCCCTTGGTCGCAGCACAACCTTCTGGAGTCAGAAGAGGAGACACCGTCGTTCTACGACGAGATATCGCATTCAGAATTGAGCATGAGATGCTGCTGCAGCAGAGGACGTGTAGCCTCCTCCTGCTTGACACAACGGCGTCTGCGCGCGTTTCCGAGCGCCTGGATCCAGAGGACGGGTTCCTTCGTCGCATCACAACCTTCTGGAGTCAGAAGAGGAGACACCGTCGTTCTACGACGAGGGATGGCATTCAGAATTGAACATGGGGTGTTGTTGCATCAGAGAAAGCGCATCCTCCTCCTGCTTGACACAACGGCGTCTGCGCGCGTTTCTGAGCGTCTGGATCCAGAAGGCGGGTTCCCTTGGTCGCAACACAACCTTCTGGAGTCAGAGGAGACACGTCAGAGGGGACACCGTCGTTTTACGACGAGGGATCGCATTCAGAATTGAACATGGGGTGTTGTTACAGCAGAGGACGCGTAGCCTCCTCCTGCTTGACACAACGGCGTCTGCGCGCGTTTCTGAGCGTCTGGATCCAGAAGGCGGGTTCCCTTGGTCGCAACACAACCTTCTGGAGTCAGAGGAGACACGTCAGAGGGGACACCGTCGTTCTACGACGAGGGATCGCATTCAGAATTGAAAATGGGGTGTTGCTGGAGCAGAGGACGCGTAGCCTCCTCCTGCTTGACACAACGGCGTCTGCGCGCGTTTCTGAGCGCCTGGATCCAGAAGACGGGTTCCTTCGTCGCATCACAACCTTCTGGAGTCAGAAGAGGAGACACCGCCGTTCTACGACGAGGGATCGCATTCGGAATTGAACATGAGATTTTGCTGGAGCAGAGGAAGCGCATCCTGCTCCTGCTTGACATGAAGGCGTCTGCGCGCGTTTCTGAGCGCCTGGATCCAGAAGACGGGTTCCCTTCCTCGCACCACAACCTTCTGGAGTCAGAAGAGGAGACACCGTCGTTCTACGACGAGGGATCGCATTCAGAATTGAGCATGAGATGCTGCTGCAGCAGAGGAAGCGCATCCTCCTCCTGCTTGGCACAACGGCGTCTGCGCGCGTTTCTGAGCGTCTGGATCCAGAAGGCGGGTTCCCTTGGTCGCAACACAACCTTCTGGAGTCAGAGGAGACACGTCAGAGGGGACACCGTCGTTCTACGACGAGGGATCGCATTCAGAATTGAGCATGAGATGCTGCTGCAGCAGAGGACGCGTAGCCTCCTCCTGCTTGACACAACGAGGTCTGCGCGCGTTTCTGAGCGCCTGGATCCAGAAGACGGGTTCCCTTGGTCGCACCACAACCTTCTGGAGTCAGAAGAGGAGAAACCGTCGTTCTACGACGAGGGATCGCATTCAGAATTGAACATGGGGTTTTGTTACAGCAGAGGACGCGTAGCCTCCTCCTGCTTGACTCAACGGGGTCTGCGCGCGTTTCTGAGCGCCTGGATCCAGAAGACGGGTTCCTTCGTCGCACCACAACCTTCTGGAGTCAGAAGAGAAGACACCGTCGTTCTGCGACGAGGGATCGCATTCAGAATTGAGCATGAGATGCTGCTGCAGCAGAGGACGCGTAGCCTTCTCCTGCTTGACACAACGGCGTCTGCGCGCGTTTTTGAGTGCCTGGATCCAGAAGACGGGTTCCTTCGTCGCATCACAACCTTCTGGAGTCAGAAGAGGAGACACCGTCGTTCTACGACGAGGGATCGCATTCAGAATTGAGAATGAGATTCTGCTGCAGCAGAGGAAGCGCATCCTGCTCCTGCTTGACATAAAGGCGTCTGCGCGCGTTTCTGAGTGCCTGGATCCAGAAGACGGGTTCCTTCGTCGCATCACAACCTTCTTGAGTCAGAAGAGGAGACACCGTCGTTCTACGACGAGGGATCGCATTCGGAATTGAACATGAGATGCTGCTGCAGCAGAGGATGCGTAGCCTCCTCCTGCTTGACACAACGGCGTCTGCGCGCGTTTCTGAGCGTCTGGATCCAGAGGACGGGTTTCTTCGTCGCATCACAACCTTCTGGAGTCAGAAGAGGAGACACCGTCGTTCTACGACGAGGGATGGCATTCAGAATTGAACATGTGGTGTTGTTGCATCAGAGAAAGCGCATCCTGCTCCTGCTTGACTCAACGGGGTCTGCGCGCGTTTCTGAGTGCCTGGATCCAGAGGACGGGTTCCTTCGTCGCATCACAACCTTCTGGAGTCGGAAGAGGAGACACCGTCGTTCTACGACGAGATATCGCATTCAGAATTGAGCATGAGATGCTGCTGCAGCAGAGGACGTGTAGCCTCCTCCTGCTTGACACAACGGCGTCTGCGCGCGTTTCCGAGCGCCTGGATCCAGAGGACGGGTTCCTTCGTCGCATCACAACCTTCTGGAGTCAGAAGAGGAGACACCGTCGTTCTACGACGAGGGATGGCATTCAGAATTGAACATGGGGTGTTGTTGCATCAGAGAAAGCGCATCCTCCTCCTGCTTGACACAACGGCGTCTGCGCGCGTTTCTGAGCGTCTGGATCCAGAAGGCGGGTTCCCTTGGTCGCAACACAACCTTCTGGAGTCAGAGGAGACACGTCAGAGGGGACACCGTCGTTTTACGACGAGGGATCGCATTCAGAATTGAACATGGGGTGTTGTTACAGCAGAGGACGCGTAGCCTCCTCCTGCTTGACACAACGGCGTCTGCGCGCGTTTCTGAGCGTCTGGATCCAGAAGGCGGGTTCCCTTGGTCGCAACACAACCTTCTGGAGTCAGAGGAGACACGTCAGAGGGGACACCGTCGTTCTACGACGAGGGATCGCATTCAGAATTGAAAATGGGGTGTTGCTGGAGCAGAGGACGCGTAGCCTCCTCCTGCTTGACACAACGGCGTCTGCGCGCGTTTCTGAGCGCCTGGATCCAGAAGACGGGTTCCTTCGTCGCATCACAACCTTCTGGAGTCGGAAGAGGAGACACCGTCGTTCTACGACGAGATATCGCATTCAGAATTGAGCATGAGATGCTGCTGCAGCAGAGGACGTGTAGCCTCCTCCTGCTTGACACAACGGCGTCTGCGCGCGTTTCCGAGCGCCTGGATCCAGAGGACGGGTTCCTTCGTCGCATCACAACCTTCTGGAGTCAGAAGAGGAGACACCGTCGTTCTACGACGAGGGATGGCATTCAGAATTGAACATGGGGTGTTGTTGCATCAGAGAAAGCGCATCCTCCTCCTGCTTGACACAACGGCGTCTGCGCGCGTTTCTGAGCGTCTGGATCCAGAAGGCGGGTTCCCTTGGTCGCAACACAACCTTCTGGAGTCAGAGGAGACACGTCAGAGGGGACACCGTCGTTTTACGACGAGGGATCGCATTCAGAATTGAACATGGGGTGTTGTTACAGCAGAGGACGCGTAGCCTCCTCCTGCTTGACACAACGGCGTCTGCGCGCGTTTCTGAGCGTCTGGATCCAGAAGGCGGGTTCCCTTGGTCGCAACACAACCTTCTGGAGTCAGAGGAGACACGTCAGAGGGGACACCGTCGTTCTACGACGAGGGATCGCATTCAGAATTGAAAATGGGGTGTTGCTGGAGCAGAGGACGCGTAGCCTCCTCCTGCTTGACACAACGGCGTCTGCGCGCGTTTCTGAGCGCCTGGATCCAGAAGACGGGTTCCTTCGTCGCATCACAACCTTCTGGAGTCAGAAGAGGAGACACCGCCGTTCTACGACGAGGGATCGCATTCGGAATTGAACATGAGATTTTGCTGGAGCAGAGGAAGCGCATCCTGCTCCTGCTTGACATGAAGGCGTCTGCGCGCGTTTCTGAGCGCCTGGATCCAGAAGACGGGTTCCCTTCCTCGCACCACAACCTTCTGGAGTCAGAAGAGGAGACACCGTCGTTCTACGACGAGGGATCGCATTCAGAATTGAGCATGAGATGCTGCTGCAGCAGAGGAAGCGCATCCTCCTCCTGCTTGGCACAACGGCGTCTGCGCGCGTTTCTGAGCGTCTGGATCCAGAAGGCGGGTTCCCTTGGTCGCAACACAACCTTCTGGAGTCAGAGGAGACACGTCAGAGGGGACACCGTCGTTCTACGACGAGGGATCGCATTCAGAATTGAGCATGAGATGCTGCTGCAGCAGAGGACGCGTAGCCTCCTCCTGCTTGACACAACGAGGTCTGCGCGCGTTTCTGAGCGCCTGGATCCAGAAGACGGGTTCCCTTGGTCGCACCACAACCTTCTGGAGTCAGAAGAGGAGAAACCGTCGTTCTACGACGAGGGATCGCATTCAGAATTGAGCATGAGATGCTGCTGCAGCAGAGGAAGCGCATCCTCCTCCTGCTTGGCACAACGGCGTCTGCGCGCGTTTCTGAGCGTCTGGATCCAGAAGGCGGGTTCCCTTGGTCGCAACACAACCTTCTGGAGTCAGAGGAGACACGTCAGAGGGGACACCGTCGTTCTACGACGAGGGATCGCATTCAGAATTGAGCATGAGATGCTGCTGCAGCAGAGGACGCGTAGCCTCCTCCTGCTTGACTCAACGGGGTCTGCGCGCGTTTCTGAGCGCCTGGATCCAGAAGACGGGTTCCTTCGTCGCACCACAACCTTCTGGAGTCAGAAGAGAAGACACCGTCGTTCTGCGACGAGGGATCGCATTCAGAATTGAGCATGAGATGCTGCTGCAGCAGAGGACGCGTAGCCTTCTCCTGCTTGACACAACGGCGTCTGCGCGCGTTTTTGAGTGCCTGGATCCAGAAGACGGGTTCCTTCGTCGCATCACAACCTTCTGGAGTCAGAAGAGGAGACACCGTCGTTCTACGACGAGGGATCGCATTCAGAATTGAGAATGAGATTCTGCTGCAGCAGAGGAAGCGCATCCTGCTCCTGCTTGACATAAAGGCGTCTGCGCGCGTTTCTGAGTGCCTGGATCCAGAAGACGGGTTCCTTCGTCGCATCACAACCTTCTTGAGTCAGAAGAGGAGACACCGTCGTTCTACGACGAGGGATCGCATTCGGAATTGAACATGAGATGCTGCTGCAGCAGAGGATGCGTAGCCTCCTCCTGCTTGACACAACGGCGTCTGCGCGCGTTTCTGAGCGTCTGGATCCAGAGGACGGGTTTCTTCGTCGCATCACAACCTTCTGGAGTCAGAAGAGGAGACACCGTCGTTCTACGACGAGGGATGGCATTCAGAATTGAACATGTGGTGTTGTTGCATCAGAGAAAGCGCATCCTGCTCCTGCTTGACTCAACGGGGTCTGCGCGCGTTTCTGAGTGCCTGGATCCAGAGGACGGGTTCCTTCGTCGCATCACAACCTTCTTGAGTCAGAAGAGGAGACACCGTCGTTCTACGACGAGGGATCGCATTCGGAATTGAACATGAGATGCTGCTGCAGCAGAGGAAGCGCATCCTGCTCCTGCTTGACATGAAGGCGTCTGCGCGCGTTTCTGAGCGCCTGGATCCAGAGGACGGGTTCCTTCGTCGCATCACAACCTTCTGGAGTCGGAAGAGGAGACACCGTCGTTCTACGACGAGGGATGGCATTCAGAATTGAACATGGGGTGTTGTTGCATCAGAGAAAGCGCATCCTCCTCCTGCTTGACACAACGGCGTCTGCGCGCGTTTCTGAGCGTCTGGATCCAGAAGGCGGGTTCCCTTGGTCGCAACACAACCTTCTGGAGTCAGAGGAGACACGTCAGAGGGGACACCGTCGTTCTACGACGAGGGATCGCATTCAGAATTGAAAATGGGGTGTTGTTACAGCAGAGGACGCGTAGCCTCCTCCTGCTTGACACAACGGCGTCTGCGCGCGTTTCTGAGTGCCTGGATCCAGAAGACGGGTTCCTTCGTCGCATCACAACCTTCTTGAGTCAGAAGAGGAGACACCGTCGTTCTACGACGAGGGATCGCATTCGGAATTGAACATGAGATGCTGCTGCAGCAGAGGAAGCGCATCCTGCTCCTGCTTGACATGAAGGCGTCTGCGCGCGTTTCTGAGCGCCTGGATCCAGAAGGCGGGTTCCCTTCCTCGCACCACAACCTTCTGGAGTCAGAAGAGGAGACACCGTCGTTCTACGACGAGGGATCGCATTCAGAATTGAGCATGAGATGCTGCTGCAGCAGAGGAAGCGCATCCTCCTCCTGCTTGGCACAACGGCGTCTGCGCGCGTTTCTGAGCGTCTGGATCCAGAAGGCGGGTTCCCTTGGTCGCAACACAACCTTCTGGAGTCAGAGGAGACACGTCAGAGGGGACACCGTCGTTCTACGACGAGGGATCGCATTCAGAATTGAACATGGGGTGTTGTTACAGCAGAGGACGCGTAGCCTCCTCCTGCTTGACACAACGGCGTCTGCGCGCGTTTCTGAGCGCCTGGATCCAGAAGACGGGTTCCTTCGTCGCATCACAACCTTCTGGAGTCAGAGGAGACACGTCAGAGGGGACACCGTCGTTCTACGACGAGGGATCGCATTCAGAATTGAAAATGGGGTGTTGTTACAGCAGAGGACGCGTAGCCTCCTCCTGCTTGACACAACGGCGTCTGCGCGCGTTTCTGAGTGCCTGGATCCAGAAGACGGGTTCCTTCGTCGCATCACAACCTTCTGGAGTCAGAAGAGGAGACACCGTCGTTCTACGACGAGGGATCGCATTCAGAATTGAAAATGGGGTGTTGTTACAGCAGAGGACGCGTAGCCTCCTCCTGCTTGACACAACGGCGTCTGCGCGCGTTTCTGAGCGCCTGGATCCAGAAGACGGGTTCCTTCGTCGCATCACAACCTTCTGGAGTCAGAAGAGGAGACACCGTCGTTCTACGACGAGGGATGGCATTCAGAATTGAACATGGGGTGTTGTTGCATCAGAGAAAGCGCATCCTCCTCCTGCTTGACACAACGGCGTCTGCGCGCGTTTCTGAGCGTCTGGATCCAGAAGGCGGGTTCCCTTGGTCGCAACACAACCTTCTGGAGTCAGAGGAGACACGTCAGAGGGGACACCGTCGTTCTACGACGAGGGATCGCATTCAGAATTGAAAATGGGGTGTTGTTACAGCAGAGGACGCGTAGCCTCCTCCTGCTTGACACAACGGCGTCTGCGCGCGTTTCTGAGCGCCTGGATCCAGAAGACGGGTTCCTTCGTCGCATCACAACCTTCTGGAGTCAGAGGAGACACGTCAGAGGGGACACCGTCGTTCTACGACGAGGGATCGCATTCAGAATTGAACATGGGGTGTTGTTACAGCAGAGGACGCGTAGCCTCCTCCTGCTTGACACAACGGCGTCTGCGCGCGTTTCTGAGCGCCTGGATCCAGAAGACGGGTTCCTTCGTCGCATCACAACCTTCTGGAGTCAGAAGAGGAGACACCGTCGTTCTACGACGAGGGATGGCATTCAGAATTGAACATGGGGTGTTGTTGCATCAGAGGAAGCGCATCCTCCTCCTGCTTGGCACAACGGCGTCTGCGCGCGTTTCTGAGCGTCTGGATCCAGAAGGCGGGTTCCCTTGGTCGCAACACAACCTTCTGGAGTCAGAGGAGACACGTCAGAGGGGGCACCGTCGTTCTACGACGAGGGATCGCATTCAGAATTGAACATGGGGTGTTGTTACAGCAGAGGACGCGTAGCCTCCTCCTGCTTGACACAACGGCGTCTGCGCGCGTTTCTGAGCGCCTGGATCCAGAAGACGGGTTCCTTCGTCGCATCACAACCTTCTGGAGTCAGAGGAGACACGTCAGAGGGGACACCTTCGTTCTACGACGAGGGATCGCATTCGGAATTGAACATGAGATGCTGCTGCAGCAGAGGAAGCGCATCCTGCTCCTGCTTGACATGAAGGCGTCTGCGCGCGTTTCTGAGCGCCTGGATCCAGAGGACGGGTTCCTTCGTCGCATCACAACCTTCTGGAGTCGGAAGAGGAGACACCGTCGTTCTACGACGAGGGATGGCATTCAGAATTGAACATGGGGTGTTGTTGCATCAGAGAAAGCGCATCCTCCTCCTGCTTGACACAACGGCGTCTGCGCGCGTTTCTGAGCGTCTGGATCCAGAAGGCGGGTTCCCTTGGTCGGACCACAACCTTCTGGAGTCAGAGGAGACACGTCAGAGGGGACACCGTCGTTTTACGACGAGGGATCGCATTCAGAATTGAACATGGGGTGTTGTTACAGCAGAGGACGCGTAGCCTCCTCCTGCTTGACACAACGGCGTCTGCGCGCGTTTCTGAGCGTCTGGATCCAGAAGGCGGGTTCCCTTGGTCGCAACACAACCTTCTGGAGTCAGAGGAGACACGTCAGAGGGGACACCGTCGTTCTACGACGAGGGATCGCATTCAGAATTGAAAATGGGGTGTTGTTACAGCAGAGGACGCGTAGCCTCCTCCTGCTTGACACAACGGCGTCTGCGCGCGTTTCTGAGTGCCTGGATCCAGAAGACGGGTTCCTTCGTCGCATCACAACCTTCTGGAGTCAGAAGAGGAGACACCGTCGTTCTACGATGAGGGATCGCATTCGGAATTGAACATGAGATGTTGCTGGAGCAGAGGAAGCGCATCCTGCTCCTGCTTGACATGAAGGCGTCTGCGCGCGTTTCTGAGCGCCTGGATCCAGAAGGCGGGTTCCCTTCCTCGCACCACAACCTTCTGGAGTCAGAAGAGGAGACACCGTCGTTCTACGACGAGGGATCGCATTCAGAATTGAGCATGAGATGCTGCTGCAGCAGAGGAAGCGCATCCTCCTCCTGCTTGGCACAACGGCGTCTGCGCGCGTTTCTGAGCGTCTGGATCCAGAAGGCGGGTTCCCTTGGTCGCAACACAACCTTCTGGAGTCAGAGGAGACACGTCAGAGGGGACACCGTCGTTCTACGACGAGGGATCGCATTCAGAATTGAACATGGGGTGTTGTTACAGCAGAGGACGCGTAGCCTCCTCCTGCTTGACACAACGGCGTCTGCGCGCGTTTCTGAGCGTCTGGATCCAGAAGGCGGGTTCCCTTGGTCGCAACACAACCTTCTGGAGTCAGAGGAGACACGTCAGAGGGGACACCGTCGTTCTACGACGAGGGATCGCATTCAGAATTGAAAATGGGGTGTTGTTACAGCAGAGGACGCGAAGCCTCCTCCTGCTTGACACAACGGCGTCTGCGCGCGTTTCTGAGTGCCTGGATCCAGAAGACGGGTTCCTTCGTCGCATCACAACCTTCTGGAGTCAGAAGAGGAGACACCGTCGTTCTGCGACGAGGGATCGCATTCAGAATTGAGCATGAGATGCTGCTGCAGCAGAGGACGCGTAGCCTCCTCCTGCTTGACACAACGGCGTCTGCGCGCGTTTCTGAGCGCCTGGATCCAGAAGGCGGGATCCCTTGGTCGCACCACAACCTTCTGGAGTCAGAAGAGGAGACACCATCGTTCTGCGACGAGGGATCGCATTCAGAATTGAGCATGAGATGCTGCTGCAGCAGAGGACGCGTAGCCTCCTCCTGCTTGACACAACGGCGTCTGCGCGCGTTTCTGAGCGCCTGGATCCAGAGGACGGGTTCCTTCGTCGCATCACAACCTTCTGGAGTCAGAAGAGGAGACACAGTCGTTCTACGACGAGGGATGGCATTCAGAATTGAACATGGGGTGTTGTTGCATCAGAGAAAGCGCATCCTCCTACTGCTTGACACAACGGCGTCTGCGCGCGTTTCTGAGCGTCTGGATCCAGAAGGCGGGATCCCTTGGTCGCACCACAACCTTCTGGAGTCAGAAGAGGAGACACCATCGTTCTACGACGAGGGATCGCATTCAGAATTGAGCATGAGATGCTGCTGCAGCAGAGGACGCGTAGCCTCCTCCTGCTTGACACAACGGCGTCTGCGCGCGTTTCTGAGCGTCTGGATCTAGAAGGCGGGTTCCCTTGGTCGCAACACAACCTTCTGGAGTCAGAGGAGACACGTCAGAGGGGACACCGTCGTTCTACGACGAGGGATCGCATTCAGAATTGAAAATGGGGTGTTGTTACAGCAGAGGACGCGTAGCCTCCTCCTGCTTGACACAACGGCGTCTGCGCGCGTTTCTGAGCGCCTGGATCCAGAAGACGGGTTCCTTCGTCGCATCACAACCTTCTGGAGTCAGAGGAGACACGTCAGAGGGGACACCGTCGTTCTACGACGAGGGATCGCATTCAGAATTGAAAATGGGGTGTTGTTACAGCAGAGGACGCGTAGCCTCCTCCTGCTTGACACAACGGCGTCTGCGCGCGTTTCTGAGTGCCTGGATCCAGAAGACGGGTTCCTTCGTCGCATCACAACCTTCTGGAGTCAGAAGAGGAGACACCGTCGTTCTACGACGAGGGATCGCATTCAGAATTGAAAATGGGGTGTTGTTACAGCAGAGGACGCGTAGCCTCCTCCTGCTTGACACAACGGCGTCTGCGCGCGTTTCTGAGCGCCTGGATCCAGAAGACGGGTTCCTTCGTCGCATCACAACTTTCTGGAGTCAGAAGAGGAGACACCGTCGTTCTACGACGAGGGATGGCATTCAGAATTGAACATGGGGTGTTGTTACAGCAGAGGACGCGTAGCCTCCTCCTGCTTGACACAACGGCGTCTGCGCGCGTTTCTGAGCGTCTGGATCCAGAAGGCGGGTTCCCTTGGTCGCAACACAACCTTCTGGAGTCAGAGGAGACACGTCAGAGGGGACACCGTCGTTCTACGACGAGGGATCGCATTCAGAATTGAAAATGGGGTGTTGTTACAGCAGAGGACGCGTAGCCTCCTCCTGCTTGACACAACGGCGTCTGCGCGCGTTTCTGAGTGCCTGGATCCAGAAGACGGGTTCCTTCGTCGCATCACAACCTTCTGGAGTCAGAAGAGGAGACACCGTCGTTCTACGACGAGGGATCGCATTCAGAATTGAAAATGGGGTGTTGTTACAGCAGAGGACGCGTAGCCTCCTCCTGCTTGACACAACGGCGTCTGCGCGCGTTTCTGAGCGCCTGGATCCAGAAGACGGGTTCCTTCGTCGCATCACAACTTTCTGGAGTCAGAAGAGGAGACACCGTCGTTCTACGACGAGGGATGGCATTCAGAATTGAACATGGGGTGTTGTTACAGCAGAGGACGCGTAGCCTCCTCCTGCTTGACACAACGGCGTCTGCGCGCGTTTCTGAGCGTCTGGATCCAGAAGGCGGGTTCCCTTGGTCGCAACACAACCTTCTGGAGTCAGAGGAGACACGTCAGAGGGGACACCGTCGTTCTACGACGAGGGATCGCATTCAGAATTGAAAATGGGGTGTTGTTACAGCAGAGGACGCGTAGCCTCCTCCTGCTTGACACAACGGCGTCTGCGCGCGTTTCTGAGTGCCTGGATCCAGAAGACGGGTTCCTTCGTCGCATCACAACCTTCTGGAGTCAGAAGAGGAGACACCGTCGTTCTACGATGAGGGATCGCATTCGGAATTGAACATGAGATGTTGCTGGAGCAGAGGAAGCGCATCCTGCTCCTGCTTGACATGAAGGGGTCTGCGCGCGTTTCTGAGCGCCTGGATCCAGAAGGCGGGTTCCCTTCCTCGCACCACAACCTTCTGGAGTCAGAAGAGGAGACACCGTCGTTCTACGACGAGGGATCGCATTCAGAATTGAGCATGAGATGCTGCTGCAGCAGAGGAAGCGCATCCTCCTCCTGCTTGGCACAACGGCGTCTGCGCGCGTTTCTGAGCGTCTGGATCCAGAAGGCGGGTTCCCTTGGTCGCAACACAACCTTCTGGAGTCAGAGGAGACACGTCAGAGGGGACACCGTCGTTCTACGACGAGGGATCGCATTCAGAATTGAACATGGGGTGTTGTTACAGCAGAGGACGCGTAGCCTCCTCCTGCTTGACACAACGGCGTCTGCGCGCGTTTCTGAGCGTCTGGATCCAGAAGGCGGGTTCCCTTGGTCGCAACACAACCTTCTGGAGTCAGAGGAGACACGTCAGAGGGGACACCGTCGTTCTACGACGAGGGATCGCATTCAGAATTGAAAATGGGGTGTTGTTACAGCAGAGGACGCGAAGCCTCCTCCTGCTTGACACAACGGCGTCTGCGCGCGTTTCTGAGTGCCTGGATCCAGAAGACGGGTTCCTTCGTCGCATCACAACCTTCTGGAGTCAGAAGAGGAGACACCGTCGTTCTGCGACGAGGGATCGCATTCAGAATTGAGCATGAGATGCTGCTGCAGCAGAGGACGCGTAGCCTCCTCCTGCTTGACACAACGGCGTCTGCGCGCGTTTCTGAGCGCCTGGATCCAGAAGGCGGGATCCCTTGGTCGCACCACAACCTTCTGGAGTCAGAAGAGGAGACACCATCGTTCTGCGACGAGGGATCGCATTCAGAATTGAGCATGAGATGCTGCTGCAGCAGAGGACGCGTAGCCTCCTCCTGCTTGACACAACGGCGTCTGCGCGCGTTTCTGAGCGCCTGGATCCAGAGGACGGGTTCCTTCGTCGCATCACAACCTTCTGGAGTCAGAAGAGGAGACACAGTCGTTCTACGACGAGGGATGGCATTCAGAATTGAACATGGGGTGTTGTTGCATCAGAGAAAGCGCATCCTCCTACTGCTTGACACAACGGCGTCTGCGCGCGTTTCTGAGCGTCTGGATCCAGAAGGCGGGATCCCTTGGTCGCACCACAACCTTCTGGAGTCAGAAGAGGAGACACCATCGTTCTACGACGAGGGATCGCATTCAGAATTGAGCATGAGATGCTGCTGCAGCAGAGGACGCGTAGCCTCCTCCTGCTTGACACAACGGCGTCTGCGCGCGTTTCTGAGCGTCTGGATCTAGAAGGCGGGTTCCCTTGGTCGCAACACAACCTTCTGGAGTCAGAGGAGACACGTCAGAGGGGACACCGTCGTTCTACGACGAGGGATCGCATTCAGAATTGAAAATGGGGTGTTGTTACAGCAGAGGACGCGTAGCCTCCTCCTGCTTGACACAACGGCGTCTGCGCGCGTTTCTGAGCGCCTGGATCCAGAAGACGGGTTCCTTCGTCGCATCACAACCTTCTGGAGTCAGAGGAGACACGTCAGAGGGAACACCGTCGTTCTACGACGAGGGATCGCATTCAGAATTGAAAATGGGGTGTTGTTACAGCAGAGGACGCGTAGCCTCCTCCTGCTTGACACAACGGCGTCTGCGCGCGTTTCTGAGTGCCTGGATCCAGAAGACGGGTTCCTTCGTCGCATCACAACCTTCTGGAGTCAGAAGAGGAGACACCGTCGTTCTACGACGAGGGATCGCATTCAGAATTGAAAATGGGGTGTTGTTACAGCAGAGGACGCGTAGCCTCCTCCTGCTTGACACAACGGCGTCTGCGCGCGTTTCTGAGCGCCTGGATCCAGAAGACGGGTTCCTTCGTCGCATCACAACTTTCTGGAGTCAGAAGAGGAGACACCGTCGTTCTACGACGAGGGATGGCATTCAGAATTGAACATGGGGTGTTGTTGCATCAGAGAAAGCGCATCCTCCTCCTGCTTGACACAACGGCGTCTGCGCGCGTTTCTGAGCGTCTGGATCCAGAAGGCGGGTTCCCTTGGTCGCAACACAACCTTCTGGAGTCAGAGGAGACACGTCAGAGGGGACACCGTCGTTCTACGACGAGGGATCGCATTCAGAATTGAAAATGGGGTGTTGTTACAGCAGAGGACGCGTAGCCTCCTCCTGCTTGACACAACGGCGTCTGCGCGCGTTTCTGAGCGCCTGGATCCAGAAGACGGGTTCCTTCGTCGCATCACAACCTTCTGGAGTCAGAGGAGACACGTCAGAGGGGACACCGTCGTTCTACGACGAGGGATCGCATTCAGAATTGAACATGGGGTGTTGTTACAGCAGAGGACGCGTAGCCTCCTCCTGCTTGACACAACGGCGTCTGCGCGCGTTTCTGAGCGCCTGGATCCAGAAGACGGGTTCCTTCGTCGCATCACAACCTTCTGGAGTCAGAAGAGGAGACACCATCGTTCTGCGACGAGGGATCGCATTCAGAATTGAGCATGAGATGCTGCTGCAGCAGAGGACGCGTAGCCTCCTCCTGCTTGACACAACGGCGTCTGCGCGCGTTTCTGAGCGCCTGGATCCAGAAGACGGGTTCCCTTGGTCGCAGCACAACCTTCTGGAGTCAGAAGAGGAGACACCGTCGTTCTGCGACGAGGGATCGCATTCAGAATTGAGCATGAGATGCTGCTGCAGCAGAGGACGCGTAGCCTCCTCCTGCTTGACACAACGGCGTCTGCGCGCGTTTCTGAGCGCCTGGATCCAGAGGACGGGTTCCTTCGTCGCATCACAACCTTCTGGAGTCAGAAGAGGAGACACCGTCGTTCTACGACGAGGGATCGCATTCAGAATTGAGCATGAGATGCTGCTGCAGCAGAGGACGCGTAGCCTCCTCCTGCTTGACACAACGGCGTCTGCGCGCGTTTCTGAGCGTCTGGATCTAGAAGGCGGGTTCCCTTGGTCGCAACACAACCTTCTGGAGTCAGAGGAGACACGTCAGAGGGGACACCGTCGTTCTACGACGAGGGATCGCATTCAGAATTGAAAATGGGGTGTTGTTACAGCAGAGGACGCGTAGCCTCCTCCTGCTTGACACAACGGCGTCTGCGCGCGTTTCTGAGCGCCTGGATCCAGAAGACGGGTTCCTTCGTCGCATCACAACCTTCTGGAGTCAGAAGAGGAGACACCGTCGTTCTACGACGAGGGATGGCATTCAGAATTGAACATGGGGTGTTGTTGCATCAGAGAAAGCGCATCCTCCTCCTGCTTGACACAACGGCGTCTGCGCGCGTTTCTGAGCGTCTGGATCCAGAAGGCGGGTTCCCTTGGTCGCAACACAACCTTCTGGAGTCAGAGGAGACACGTCAGAGGGGACACCGTCGTTTTACGACGAGGGATCGCATTCAGAATTGAACATGGGGTGTTGTTACAGCAGAGGACGCGTAGCCTCCTCCTGCTTGACACAACGGCGTCTGCGCGCGTTTCTGAGCGCCTGGATCCAGAAGACGGGTTCCTTCGTCGCATCACAACCTTCTGGAGTCAGAAGAGGAGACACCGTCGTTCTACGACGAGGGATGGCATTCAGAATTGAACATGGGGTGTTGTTGCATCAGAGAAAGCGCATCCTCCTCCTGCTTGACACAACGGCGTCTGCGCGCGTTTCTGAGCGTCTGGATCCAGAAGGCGGGTTCCCTTGGTCGCAACACAACCTTCTGGAGTCAGAGGAGACACGTCAGAGGGGACACCGTCGTTCTACGACGAGGGATCGCATTCAGAATTGAGCATGAGATGCTGCTGCAGCAGAGGACGCGTAGCCTCCTCCTGCTTGACACAACGGCGTCTGCGCGCGTTTCTGAGCGCCTGGATCCAGAAGACGGGTTCCTTCGTCGCATCACAACCTTCTGGAGTCAGAAGAGGAGACACCATCGTTCTACGACGAGGGATCGCATTCAGAATTGAACATGGAGTTTTGTTACAGCAGAGGACGCGTAGCCTCCTCCTGCTTGACACAACGGCGTCTGCGCGCGTTTTTGAGTGCCTGGATCCAGAAGACGGGTTCCTTCGTCGCATCACAACCTTCTGGAGACAGAAGAGGAGACACCGTCGTTCTACGACGAGGGATCGCATTCAGAATTGAGCATGAGATGCTGCTGCAGCAGAGGACGCGTAGCCTCCTCCTGCTTGACACAACGGCGTCTGCGCGCGTTTCTGAGCGCCTGGATCCAGAGGACGGGTTCCTTCGTCGCATCACAACCTTCTGGAGTCAGAAGAGGAGACACCGTCGTTCTACGACGAGGGATGGCATTCAGAATTGAACATGGGGTGTTGTTGCATCAGAGAAAGCGCATCCTCCTCCTGCTTGACACAACGGCGTCTGCGCGCGTTTCTGAGCGTCTGGATCCAGAAGGCGGGTTCCCTTGGTCGCAACACAACCTTCTGGAGTCAGAGGAGGCACGTCAGAGGGGACACCGTCGTTTTACGACGAGGGATCGCATTCAGAATTGAACATGGGGTGTTGTTACAGCAGAGGACGCGTAGCCTCCTCCTGCTTGACACAACGGCGTCTGCGCGCGTTTCTGAGCGTCCGGATCTAGAAGGCGGGTTCCCTTGGTCGCAACACAACCTTCTGGAGTCAGAGGAGACACGTCAGAGGGGACACCGTCGTTCTACGACGAGGGATCGCATTCAGAATTGAAAATGGGGTGTTGTTACAGCAGAGGACGCGTAGCCTCCTCCTGCTTGACACAACGGCGTCTGCGCGCGTTTCTGAGCGCCTGGATCCAGAAGACGGGTTCCTTCGTCGCATCACAACCTTCTGGAGTCAGAGGAGACACGTCAGAGGGGACACCGTCGTTCTACGACGAGGGATCGCATTCAGAATTGAGCATGAGATGCTGCTGCAGCAGAGGACGCGTAGCCTCCTCCTGCTTGACACAACGGCGTCTGCGCGCGTTTCTGAGCGCCTGGATCCAGAAGGCGGGATCCCTTGGTCGCAACACAACCTTCTGGAGTCAGAAGAGGAGACACCATCGTTCTGCGACAAGGGATCGCATTCAGAATTGAGCATGAGATGCTGCTGCAGCAGAGGACGCGTAGCCTCCTCCTGCTTGACACAACGGCGTCTGCGCGCGTTTCTGAGCGCCTGGATCCAGAAGACGGGTTCCCTTGGTCGCAACACAACCTTCTGGAGTCAGAAGAGGAGACACCGTCGTTCTGCGACGAGGGATCGCATTCAGAATTGAGCATGAGATCCTGCTGCAGCAGAGGACGCGTAGCCTCCTCCTGCTTGACACAACGGCGTCTGCGCGCGTTTCTGAGCGCCTGGATCCAGAAGACGGGTTCCCTTGGTCGCAACACAACCTTCTGGAGTCAGAAGAGGAGACACCGTCGTTCTGCGACGAGGGATCGCATTCAGAATTGAGCATGAGATGCTGCTGCAGCAGAGGACGCGTAGCCTCCTCCTGCTTGACACAACGGCGTCTGCGCGCGTTTCTGAGCGCCTGGATCCAGAGGACGGGTTCCTTCGTCGCATCACAACCTTCTGGAGTCAGAAGAGGAGACACCGTCGTTCTACGACGAGGGATGGCATTCAGAATTGAACATGGGGTGTTGTTGCATCAGAGAAAGCGCATCCTCCTCCTGCTTGACACAACGGCGTCTGCGCGCGTTTCTGAGCGTCTGGATCCAGAAGGCGGGTTCCCTTGGTCGCAACACAACCTTCTGGAGTCAGAGGAGACACGTCAGAGGGGACACCGTCGTTTTACGACGAGGGATCGCATTCAGAATTGAACATGGGGTGTTGTTACAGCAGAGGACGCGTAGCCTCCTCCTGCTTGACACAACGGCGTCTGCGCGCGTTTCTGAGCGCCTGGATCCAGAAGACGGGTTCCTTCGTCGCATCACAACCTTCTGGAGTCAGAAGAGGAGACACCGTCGTTCTACGACGAGGGATGGCATTCAGAATTGAACATGGGGTGTTGTTGCATCAGAGAAAGCGCATCCTCCTCCTGCTTGACACAACGGCGTCTGCGCGCGTTTCTGAGCGTCTGGATCCAGAAGGCGGGTTCCCTTGGTCGCAACACAACCTTCTGGAGTCAGAGGAGACACGTCAGAGGGGACACCGTCGTTCTACGACGAGGGATCGCATTCAGAATTGAGCATGAGATGCTGCTGCAGCAGAGGACGCGTAGCCTCCTCCTGCTTGACACAACGGCGTCTGCGCGCGTTTCTGAGCGCCTGGATCCAGAAGACGGGTTCCTTCGTCGCATCACAACCTTCTGGAGTCAGAAGAGGAGACACCATCGTTCTACGACGAGGGATCGCATTCAGAATTGAACATGGAGTTTTGTTACAGCAGAGGACGCGTAGCCTCCTCCTGCTTGACACAACGGCGTCTGCGCGCGTTTTTGAGTGCCTGGATCCAGAAGACGGGTTCCTTCGTCGCATCACAACCTTCTGGAGACAGAAGAGGAGACACCGTCGTTCTACGACGAGGGATCGCATTCAGAATTGAGCATGAGATGCTGCTGCAGCAGAGGACGCGTAGCCTCCTCCTGCTTGACACAACGGCGTCTGCGCGCGTTTCTGAGCGCCTGGATCCAGAGGACGGGTTCCTTCGTCGCATCACAACCTTCTGGAGTCAGAAGAGGAGACACCGTCGTTCTACGACGAGGGATGGCATTCAGAATTGAACATGGGGTGTTGTTGCATCAGAGAAAGCGCATCCTCCTCCTGCTTGACACAACGGCGTCTGCGCGCGTTTCTGAGCGTCTGGATCCAGAAGGCGGGTTCCCTTGGTCGCAACACAACCTTCTGGAGTCAGAGGAGGCACGTCAGAGGGGACACCGTCGTTTTACGACGAGGGATCGCATTCAGAATTGAACATGGGGTGTTGTTACAGCAGAGGACGCGTAGCCTCCTCCTGCTTGACACAACGGCGTCTGCGCGCGTTTCTGAGCGTCCGGATCTAGAAGGCGGGTTCCCTTGGTCGCAACACAACCTTCTGGAGTCAGAGGAGACACGTCAGAGGGGACACCGTCGTTCTACGACGAGGGATCGCATTCAGAATTGAAAATGGGGTGTTGTTACAGCAGAGGACGCGTAGCCTCCTCCTGCTTGACACAACGGCGTCTGCGCGCGTTTCTGAGCGCCTGGATCCAGAAGACGGGTTCCTTCGTCGCATCACAACCTTCTGGAGTCAGAGGAGACACGTCAGAGGGGACACCGTCGTTCTACGACGAGGGATCGCATTCAGAATTGAGCATGAGATGCTGCTGCAGCAGAGGACGCGTAGCCTCCTCCTGCTTGACACAACGGCGTCTGCGCGCGTTTCTGAGCGCCTGGATCCAGAAGGCGGGATCCCTTGGTCGCAACACAACCTTCTGGAGTCAGAAGAGGAGACACCATCGTTCTGCGACGAGGGATCGCATTCAGAACTGAGCATGAGATGCTGCTGCAGCAGAGGACGCGTAGCCTCCTCCTGCTTGACACAACGGCGTCTGCGCGCGTTTCTGAGCGCCTGGATCCAGAAGACGGGTTCCCTTGGTCGCAACACAACCTTCTGGAGTCAGAAGAGGAGACACCGTCGTTCTGCGACGAGGGATCGCATTCAGAATTGAGCATGAGATCCTGCTGCAGCAGAGGACGCGTAGCCTCCTCCTGCTTGACACAACGGCGTCTGCGCGCGTTTCTGAGCGCCTGGATCCAGAAGACGGGTTCCCTTGGTCGCAACACAACCTTCTGGAGTCAGAAGAGGAGACACCGTCGTTCTGCGACGAGGGATCGCATTCAGAATTGAGCATGAGATGCTGCTGCAGCAGAGGACGCGTAGCCTCCTCCTGCTTGACACAACGGCGTCTGCGCGCGTTTCTGAGCGCCTGGATCCAGAGGACGGGTTCCTTCGTCGCATCACAACCTTCTGGAGTCAGAAGAGGAGACACCGTCGTTCTACGACGAGGGATGGCATTCAGAATTGAACATGGGGTGTTGTTGCATCAGAGAAAGCGCATCCTCCTACTGCTTGACACAACGGCGTCTGCGCGCGTTTCTGAGGGTCTGGATCCAGAAGGCGGGTTCCCTTGGTCGCAACACAACCTTCTGGAGTCAGAGGAGACACGTCAGAGGGGACACCGTCGTTCTACGACGAGGGATCGCATTCAGAATTGAAAATTGGGTGTTGTTACAGCAGAGGACGCGTAGCCTCCTCCTGCTTGACACAACGGCGTCTGCGCGCGTTTCTGAGCGCCTGGATCCAGAAGACGGGTTCCTTCGTCGCATCACAACCTTCTGGAGTCAGAAGAGGAGACACCATCGTTCTACGACGAGGGATCGCATTCAGAATTGAACATGGAGTTTTGTTACAGCAGAGGACGCGTAGCCTCCTCCTGCTTGACACAACGGCGTCTGCGCGCGTTTTTTAGTGCCTGGATCCAGAAGACGGGTTCCTTCGTCGCATCACAACCTTCTGGAGACAGAAGAGGAGACACCGTCGTTCTACGACGAGGGATCGCATTCAGAATTGAGCATGAGATGCTGCTGCAGCAGAGGACGCGTAGCCTCCTCCTGCTTGACACAACGGCGTCTGCGCGCGTTTCTGAGCGCCTGGATCCAGAGGACGGGTTCCTTCGTCGCATCACAACCTTCTGGAGTCAGAAGAGGAGACACCGTCGTTCTACGACGAGGGATGGCATTCAGAATTGAACATGGGGTGTTGTTACAGCAGAGGACGCGTAGCCTCCTCCTGCTTGACACAACGGCGTCTGCGCGCGTTTCTGAGCGTCTGGATCCAGAAGGCGGGTTCCCTTGGTCGCAACACAACCTTCTGGAGTCAGAGGAGACACGTCAGAGGGGACACCGTCGTTCTACGACGAGGGATCGCATTCAGAATTGAACATGGGGTGTTGTTACAGCAGAGGACGCGTAGCCTCCTCCTGCTTGACACAACGGCGTCTGCGCGCGTTTCTGAGCGTCTGGATCCAGAAGGCGGGTTCCATTGGTCGCAACACAACCTTCTGGAGTCAGAGGAGACACGTCAGAGGGGACACCGTCGTTCTGCGACGAGGGATCGCATTCAGAATTGAGCATGAGATGCTGCTGCAGCAGAGGACGCGTAGCCTCCTCCTGCTTGACACAACGGCGTCTGCGCGCGTTTCTGAGCGCCTGGATCCAGAAGGCGGGATACCTTGGTCGCACCACAACCTTCTGGAGTCAGAAGAGGAGACACCATCGTTCTGCGACGAGGGATCGCATTCAGAATTGAGCATGAGATGCTGCTGCAGCAGAGGACGCGTAGCCTCCTCCTGCTTGACACAACGGCGTCTGCGCGCGTTTCTGAGCGCCTGGATCCAGAAGACGGGTTCCCTTGGTCGCAGCACAACCTTCTGGAGTCAGAAGAGGAGACACCGTCGTTCTGCGACGAGGGATCGCATTCAGAATTGAGCATGAGATGCTGCTGCAGCAGAGGACGCGTAGCCTCCTCCTGCTTGACACAACGGCGTCTGCGCGCGTTTCTGAGCGCCTGGATCCAGAAGACGGGTTCCCTTGGTCGCAACACAACCTTCTGGAGTCAGAAGAGGAGACACCGTCGTTCTGCGACGAGGGATCGCATTCAGAATTGAGCATGAGATGCTGCTGCAGCAGAGGACGCGTAGCCTCCTCCTGCTTGACACAACGGCGTCTGCGCGCGTTTCTGAGCGCCTGGATCCAGAGGACGGGTTCCTTCGTCGCATCACAACCTTCTGGAGTCAGAAGAGGAGACACCGTCGTTCTACGACGAGGGATGGCATTCAGAATTGAACATGGGGTGTTGTTGCATCAGAGAAAGCGCATCCTCCTACTGCTTGACACAACGGCGTCTGCGCGCGTTTCTGAGCGTCTGGATCCAGAAGGCGGGATCCCTTGGTCGCACCACAACCTTCTGGAGTCAGAAGAGGAGACACCATCGTTCTGCGACGAGGGATCGCATTCAGAATTGAGCATGAGATGCTGCTGCAGCAGAGGACGCGTAGCCTCCTCCTGCTTGACACAACGGCGTCTGCGCGCGTTTCTGAGCGCCTGGATCCAGAAGACGGGTTCCCTTGGTCGCAACACAACCTTCTGGAGTCAGAAGAGGAGACACCGTCGTTCTGCGACGAGGGATCGCATTCAGAATTGAGCATGAGATGCTGCTGCAGCAGAGGACGCGTAGCCTCCTCCTGCTTGACACAACGGCGTCTGCGCGCGTTTCTGAGCGCCTGGATCCAGAAGACGGGTTCCCTTGGTCGCAACACAACCTTCTGGAGTCAGAAGAGGAGACACCGTCGTTCTGCGACGAGGGATCGCATTCAGAATTGAGCATGAGATGCTGCTGCAGCAGAGGACGCGTAGCCTCCTCCTGCTTGACACAACGGCGTCTGCGCGCGTTTCTGAGCGTCTGGATCCAGAAGGCGGGATCCCTTGGTCGCACCACAACCTTCTGGAGTCAGAAGAGGAGACACCATCGTTCTGCGACGAGGGATCGCATTCAGAATTGAGCATGAGATGCTGCTGCAGCAGAGGACGCGTAGCCTCCTCCTGCTTGACACAACGGCGTCTGCGCGCGTTTCTGAGCGTCTGGATCTAGAAGGCGGGTTCCCTTGGTCGCAACACAACCTTCTGGAGTCAGAGGAGACACGTCAGAGGGGACACCATCGTTCTGCGACGAGGGATCGCATTCAGAATTGAGCATGAGATGCTGCTGCAGCAGAGGACGCGTAGCCTCCTCCTGCTTGACACAACGGCGTCTGCGCGCGTTTCTGAGCGCCTGGATCCAGAAGACGGGTTCCCTTGGTCGCAACACAACCTTCTGGAGTCAGAAGAGGAGACACCGTCGTTCTGCGACGAGGGATCGCATTCAGAATTGAGCATGAGATGCTGCTGCAGCAGAGGACGCGTAGCCTCCTCCTGCTTGACACAACGGCGTCTGCGCGCGTTTCTGAGCGCCTGGATCCAGAGGACGGGTTCCTTCGTCGCATCACAACCTTCTGGAGTCAGAAGAGGAGACACCGTCGTTCTACGACGAGGGATGGCATTCAGAATTGAACATGGGGTGTTGTTGCATCAGAGAAAGCGCATCCTCCTACTGCTTGACACAACGGCGTCTGCGCGCGTTTCTGAGCGTCAGGATCCAGAAGGCGGGATCCCTTGGTCGCACCACAACCTTCTGGAGTCAGAAGAGGAGACACCATCGTTCTGCGACGAGGGATCGCATTCAGAATTGAGCATGAGATGCTGCTGCAGCAGAGGACGCGTAGCCTCCTCCTGCTTGACACAACGGCGTCTGCGCGCGTTTCTGAGCGTCTGGATCTAGAAGGCGGGTTCCCTTGGTCGCAACACAACCTTCTGGAGTCAGAGGAGACACGTCAGAGGGGACACCGTCGTTCTACGACGAGGGATCGCATTCAGAATTGAACATGGGGTGTTGTTACAGCAGAGGACGCGTAGCCTCCTCCTGCTTGACACAACGGCGTCTGCGCGCGTTTCTGAGCGTCTGGATCCAGAAGGCGGGATCCCTTGGTCGCACCACAACCTTCTGGAGTCAGAAGAGGAGACACCGTCGTTCTACGACGAGGGATGGCATTCAGAATTGAACATGGGGTGTTGTTGCATCAGAGAAAGCGCATCCTCCTACTGCTTGACACAACGGCGTCTGCGCGCGTTTCTGAGCGTCTGGATCTAGAAGGCGGGTTCCCTTGGTCGCAACACAACCTTCTGGAGTCAGAGGAGACACGTCAGAGGAGACGCCATCGTTCTGCGACGAGGGATCGCATTCAGAATTGAGCATGAGATGCTGCTGCAGCAGAGGACGCGTAGCCTCCTCCTGCTTGACACAACGGCGTCTGCGCGCGTTTCTGAGCGTCTGGATCTAGAAGGCGGGTTCCCTTGGTCGCAACACAACCTTCTGGAGTCAGAGGAGACACGTCAGAGGGGACACCATCGTTCTGCGACGAGGGATCGCATTCAGAATTGAGCATGAGATGCTGCTGCAGCAGAGGACGCGTAGCCTCCTCCTGCTTGACACAACGGCGTCTGCGCGCGTTTCTGAGCGTCTGGATCTAGAAGGCGGGTTCCCTTGGTCGCAACACAACCTTCTGGAGTCAGAGGAGACACGTCAGAGGGGACACCGTCGTTCTACGACGAGGGATCGCATTCAGAATTGAACATGGGGTGTTGTTACAGCAGAGGACGCGTAGCCTCCTCCTGCTTGACACAACGGCGTCTGCGCGCGTTTCTGAGCGCCTGGATCCAGAGGACGGGTTCCTTCGTCGCATCACAACCTTCTGGAGTCAGAAGAGGAGACACCGTCGTTCTACGACGAGGGATGGCATTCAGAATTGAACATGGGGTGTTGTTGCATCAGAGAAAGCGCATCCTCCTACTGCTTGACACAACGGCGTCTGCGCGCGTTTCTGAGCGTCTGGATCCAGAAGGCGGGATCCCTTGGTCGCACCACAACCTTCTGGAGTCAGAAGAGGAGACACCATCGTTCTGCGACGAGGGATCGCATTCAGAATTGAGCATGAGATGCTGCTGCAGCAGAGGACGCGTAGCCTCCTCCTGCTTGACACAACGGCGTCTGCGCGCGTTTCTGAGCGCCTGGATCCAGAAGACGGGTTCCCTTGGTCGCAACACAACCTTCTGGAGTCAGAAGAGGAGACACCGTCGTTCTGCGACGAGGGATCGCATTCAGAATTGAGCATGAGATGCTGCTGCAGCAGAGGACGCGTAGCCTCCTCCTGCTTGACACAACGGCGTCTGCGCGCGTTTCTGAGCGCCTGGATCCAGAGGACGGGTTCCTTCGTCGCATCACAACCTTCTGGAGTCAGAAGAGGAGACACCGTCGTTCTACGACGAGGGATGGCATTCAGAATTGAACATGGGGTGTTGTTGCATCAGAGAAAGCGCATCCTCCTACTGCTTGACACAACGGCGTCTGCGCGCGTTTCTGAGCGTCTGGATCCAGAAGGCGGGATCCCTTGGTCGCAACACAACCTTCTGGAGTCAGAGGAGACACGTCAGAGGGGACACCATCGTTCTGCGACGAGGGATCGCATTCAGAATTGAGCATGAGATGCTGCTGCAGCAGAGGACGCGTAGCCTCCTCCTGCTTGACACAACGGCGTCTGCGCGCGTTTCTGAGCGCCTGGATCCAGAAGACGGGTTCCCTTGGTCGCAACACAACCTTCTGGAGTCAGAAGAGGAGACACCGTCGTTCTGCGACGAGGGATCGCATTCAGAATTGAGCATGAGATGCTGCTGCAGCAGAGGACGCGTAGCCTCCTCCTGCTTGACACAACGGCGTCTGCGCGCGTTTCTGAGCGCCTGGATCCAGAGGACGGGTTCCTTCGTCGCATCACAACCTTCTGGAGTCAGAAGAGGAGACACCGTCGTTCTACGACGAGGGATGGCATTCAGAATTGAACATGGGGTGTTGTTGCATCAGAGAAAGCGCATCCTCCTACTGCTTGACACAACGGCGTCTGCGCGCGTTTCTGAGCGTCTGGATCCAGAAGGCGGGATCCCTTGGTCGCACCACAACCTTCTGGAGTCAGAAGAGGAGACACCATCGTTCTGCGACGAGGGATCGCATTCAGAATTGAGCATGAGATGCTGCTGCAGCAGAGGACGCGTAGCCTCCTCCTGCTTGACACAACGGCGTCTGCGCGCGTTTCTGAGCGTCTGGATCTAGAAGGCGGGTTCCCTTGGTCGCAACACAACCTTCTGGAGTCAGAGGAGACACGTCAGAGGGGACACCGTCGTTCTACGACGAGGGATCGCATTCAGAATTGAACATGGGGTGTTGTTACAGCAGAGGACGCGTAGCCTCCTCCTGCTTGACACAACGGCGTCTGCGCGCGTTTCTGAGCGTCTGGATCCAGAAGGCGGGATCCCTTGGTCGCACCACAACCTTCTGGAGTCAGAAGAGGAGACACCGTCGTTCTACGACGAGGGATGGCATTCAGAATTGAACATGGGGTGTTGTTGCATCAGAGAAAGCGCATCCTCCTACTGCTTGACACAACGGCGTCTGCGCGCGTTTCTGAGCGTCTGGATCTAGAAGGCGGGTTCCCTTGGTCGCAACACAACCTTCTGGAGTCAGAGGAGACACGTCAGAGGAGACGCCATCGTTCTGCGACGAGGGATCGCATTCAGAATTGAGCATGAGATGCTGCTGCAGCAGAGGACGCGTAGCCTCCTCCTGCTTGACACAACGGCGTCTGCGCGCGTTTCTGAGCGTCTGGATCTAGAAGGCGGGTTCCCTTGGTCGCAACACAACCTTCTGGAGTCAGAGGAGACACGTCAGAGGGGACACCATCGTTCTGCGACGAGGGATCGCATTCAGAATTGAGCATGAGATGCTGCTGCAGCAGAGGACGCGTAGCCTCCTCCTGCTTGACACAACGGCGTCTGCGCGCGTTTCTGAGCGTCTGGATCTAGAAGGCGGGTTCCCTTGGTCGCAACACAACCTTCTGGAGTCAGAGGAGACACGTCAGAGGGGACACCGTCGTTCTACGACGAGGGATCGCATTCAGAATTGAACATGGGGTGTTGTTACAGCAGAGGACGCGTAGCCTCCTCCTGCTTGACACAACGGCGTCTGCGCGCGTTTCTGAGCGCCTGGATCCAGAGGACGGGTTCCTTCGTCGCATCACAACCTTCTGGAGTCAGAAGAGGAGACACCGTCGTTCTACGACGAGGGATGGCATTCAGAATTGAACATGGGGTGTTGTTGCATCAGAGAAAGCGCATCCTCCTACTGCTTGACACAACGGCGTCTGCGCGCGTTTCTGAGCGTCTGGATCCAGAAGGCGGGATCCCTTGGTCGCACCACAACCTTCTGGAGTCAGAAGAGGAGACACCATCGTTCTGCGACGAGGGATCGCATTCAGAATTGAGCATGAGATGCTGCTGCAGCAGAGGACGCGTAGCCTCCTCCTGCTTGACACAACGGCGTCTGCGCGCGTTTCTGAGCGCCTGGATCCAGAAGACGGGTTCCCTTGGTCGCAACACAACCTTCTGGAGTCAGAAGAGGAGACACCGTCGTTCTGCGACGAGGGATCGCATTCAGAATTGAGCATGAGATGCTGCTGCAGCAGAGGACGCGTAGCCTCCTCCTGCTTGACACAACGGCGTCTGCGCGCGTTTCTGAGCGCCTGGATCCAGAGGACGGGTTCCTTCGTCGCATCACAACCTTCTGGAGTCAGAAGAGGAGACACCGTCGTTCTACGACGAGGGATGGCATTCAGAATTGAACATGGGGTGTTGTTGCATCAGAGAAAGCGCATCCTCCTACTGCTTGACACAACGGCGTCTGCGCGCGTTTCTGAGCGTCTGGATCCAGAAGGCGGGATCCCTTGGTCGCACCACAACCTTCTGGAGTCAGAAGAGGAGACACCATCGTTCTGCGACGAGGGATCGCATTCAGAATTGAGCATGAGATGCTGCTGCAGCAGAGGACGCGTAGCCTCCTCCTGCTTGACACAACGGCGTCTGCGCGCGTTTCTGAGCGTCTGGATCCAGAAGGCGGGATCCCTTGGTCGCACCACAACCTTCTGGAGTCAGAAGAGGAGACACCATCGTTCTGCGACGAGGGATCGCATTCAGAATTGAGCATGAGATGCTGCTGCAGCAGAGGACGCGTAGCCTCCTCCTGCTTGACACAACGGCGTCTGCGCGCGTTTCTGAGCGTCTGGATCTAGAAGGCGGGTTCCCTTGGTCGCAACACAACCTTCTGGAGTCAGAGGAGACACGTCAGAGGGGACACCGTCGTTCTACGACGAGGGATCGCATTCAGAATTGAACATGGGGTGTTGTTACAGCAGAGGACGCGTAGCCTCCTCCTGCTTGACACAACGGCGTCTGCGCGCGTTTCTGAGCGTCTGGATCCAGAAGGCGGGATCCCTTGGTCGCACCACAACCTTCTGGAGTCAGAAGAGGAGACACCGTCGTTCTACGACGAGGGATGGCATTCAGAATTGAACATGGGGTGTTGTTACAGCAGAGGACGCGTAGCCTCCTCCTGCTTGACACAACGGCGTCTGCGCGCGTTTCTGAGCGTCTGGATCTAGAAGGCGGGTTCCCTTGGTCGCAACACAACCTTCTGGAGTCAGAGGAGACACGTCAGAGGGGACACCATCGTTCTGCGACGAGGGATCGCATTCAGAATTGAGCATGAGATGCTGCTGCAGCAGAGGACGCGTAGCCTCCTCCTGCTTGACACAACGGCGTCTGCGCGCGTTTCTGAGCGTCTGGATCCAGAAGGCGGGATCCCTTGGTCGCACCACAACCTTCTGGAGTCAGAAGAGGAGACACCATCGTTCTGCGACGAGGGATCGCATTCAGAATTGAGCATGAGATGCTGCTGCAGCA
The DNA here is from genome assembly GCA_947359475.1 of Heligmosomoides polygyrus bakeri. NCBI lineage: Eukaryota > Metazoa > Nematoda > Chromadorea > Rhabditida > Heligmosomidae > Heligmosomoides > Heligmosomoides polygyrus. The sequence continues at coordinate 37,507,727 of OX375870.1, read as the reverse complement.
GAGGACGCGTAGCCTCCTCCTGCTTGACACAACGGCGTCTGCGCGCGTTTCTGAGCGTCTGGATCTAGAAGGCGGGTTCCCTTGGTCGCAACACAACCTTCTGGAGTCAGAGGAGACACGTCAGAGGGGACACCATCGTTCTGCGACGAGGGATCGCATTCAGAATTGAGCATGAGATGCTGCTGCAGCAGAGGACGCGTAGCCTCCTCCTGCTTGACACAACGGCGTCTGCGCGCGTTTCTGAGCGCCTGGATCCAGAAGACGGGTTCCCTTGGTCGCAACACAACCTTCTGGAGTCAGAAGAGGAGACACCGTCGTTCTGCGACGAGGGATCGCATTCAGAATTGAGCATGAGATGCTGCTGCAGCAGAGGACGCGTAGCCTCCTCCTGCTTGACACAACGGCGTCTGCGCGCGTTTCTGAGCGCCTGGATCCAGAGGACGGGTTCCTTCGTCGCATCACAACCTTCTGGAGTCAGAAGAGGAGACACCGTCGTTCTACGACGAGGGATGGCATTCAGAATTGAACATGGGGTGTTGTTGCATCAGAGAAAGCGCATCCTCCTACTGCTTGACACAACGGCGTCTGCGCGCGTTTCTGAGCGTCTGGATCCAGAAGGCGGGATCCCTTGGTCGCACCACAACCTTCTGGAGTCAGAAGAGGAGACACCATCGTTCTGCGACGAGGGATCGCATTCAGAATTGAGCATGAGATGCTGCTGCAGCAGAGGACGCGTAGCCTCCTCCTGCTTGACACAACGGCGTCTGCGCGCGTTTCTGAGCGTCTGGATCTAGAAGGCGGGTTCCCTTGGTCGCAACACAACCTTCTGGAGTCAGAGGAGACACGTCAGAGGGGACACCGTCGTTCTACGACGAGGGATCGCATTCAGAATTGAACATGGGGTGTTGTTACAGCAGAGGACGCGTAGCCTCCTCCTGCTTGACACAACGGCGTCTGCGCGCGTTTCTGAGCGTCTGGATCCAGAAGGCGGGATCCCTTGGTCGCACCACAACCTTCTGGAGTCAGAAGAGGAGACACCGTCGTTCTACGACGAGGGATGGCATTCAGAATTGAACATGGGGTGTTGTTACAGCAGAGGACGCGTAGCCTCCTCCTGCTTGACACAACGGCGTCTGCGCGCGTTTCTGAGCGTCTGGATCCAGAAGGCGGGTTCCCTTGGTCGCAACACAACCTTCTGGAGTCAGAGGAGACACGTCAGAGGGGACACCGTCGTTCTACGACGAGGGATCGCATTCAGAATTGAACATGGGGTGTTGTTACAGCAGAGGACGCGTAGCCTCCTCCTGCTTGACACAACGGCGTCTGCGCGCGTTTCTGAGCGTCTGGATCCAGAAGGCGGGTTCCCTTGGTCGCAACACAACCTTCTGGAGTCAGAGGAGACACGTCAGAGGGGACACCGTCGTTCTACGACGAGGGATCGCATTCAGAATTGAAAATGGGGTGTTGTTACAGCAGAGGACGCGTAGCCTCCTCCTGCTTGACACAACGGCGTCTGCGCGCGTTTCTGAGTGCCTGGATCCAGAAGACGGGTTCCTTCGTCGCATCACAACCTTCTGGAGTCAGAAGAGGAGACACCGTCGTTCTGCGACGAGGGATCGCATTCAGAATTGAGCATGAGATGCTGCTGCAGCAGAGGACGCGTAGCCTCCTCCTGCTTGACACAACGGCGTCTGCGCGCGTTTCTGAGCGCCTGGATCCAGAAGGCGGGATACCTTGGTCGCACCACAACCTTCTGGAGTCAGAAGAGGAGACACCATCGTTCTGCGACGAGGGATCGCATTCAGAATTGAGCATGAGATGCTGCTGCAGCAGAGGACGCGTAGCCTCCTCCTGCTTGACACAACGGCGTCTGCGCGCGTTTCTGAGCGCCTGGATCCAGAAGACGGGTTCCCTTGGTCGCAGCACAACCTTCTGGAGTCAGAAGAGGAGACACCGTCGTTCTGCGACGAGGGATCGCATTCAGAATTGAGCATGAGATGCTGCTGCAGCAGAGGACGCGTAGCCTCCTCCTGCTTGACACAACGGCGTCTGCGCGCGTTTCTGAGCGCCTGGATCCAGAAGACGGGTTCCCTTGGTCGCAACACAACCTTCTGGAGTCAGAAGAGGAGACACCGTCGTTCTGCGACGAGGGATCGCATTCAGAATTGAGCATGAGATGCTGCTGCAGCAGAGGACGCGTAGCCTCCTCCTGCTTGACACAACGGCGTCTGCGCGCGTTTCTGAGCGCCTGGATCCAGAGGACGGGTTCCTTCGTCGCATCACAGCCTTCTGGAGTCAGAAGAGGAGACACCGTCGTTCTACGACGAGGGATGGCATTCAGAATTGAACATGGGGTGTTGTTGCATCAGAGAAAGCGCATCCTCCTACTGCTTGACACAACGGCGTCTGCGCGCGTTTCTGAGCGTCTGGATCCAGAAGGCGGGATCCCTTGGTCGCACCACAACCTTCTGGAGTCAGAAGAGGAGACACCATCGTTCTGCGACGAGGGATCGCATTCAGAATTGAGCATGAGATGCTGCTGCAGCAGAGGACGCGTAGCCTCCTCCTGCTTGACACAACGGCGTCTGCGCGCGTTTCTGAGCGCCTGGATCCAGAAGACGGGTTCCCTTGGTCGCAACACAACCTTCTGGAGTCAGAAGAGGAGACACCGTCGTTCTGCGACGAGGGATCGCATTCAGAATTGAGCATGAGATGCTGCTGCAGCAGAGGACGCGTAGCCTCCTCCTGCTTGACACAACGGCGTCTGCGCGCGTTTCTGAGCGCCTGGATCCAGAGGACGGGTTCCTTCGTCGCATCACAACCTTCTGGAGTCAGAAGAGGAGACACCGTCGTTCTACGACGAGGGATGGCATTCAGAATTGAACATGGGGTGTTGTTGCATCAGAGAAAGCGCATCCTCCTACTGCTTGACACAACGGCGTCTGCGCGCGTTTCTGAGCGTCTGGATCCAGAAGGCGGGATCCCTTGGTCGCACCACAACCTTCTGGAGTCAGAAGAGGAGACACCATCGTTCTGCGACGAGGGATCGCATTCAGAATTGAGCATGAGATGCTGCTGCAGCAGAGGACGCGCAGCCTCCTCCTGCTTGACACAACGGCGTCTGCGCGCGTTTCTGAGCGCCTGGATCCAGAAGACGGGTTCCCTTGGTCGCAACACAACCTTCTGGAGTCAGAAGAGGAGACACCGTCGTTCTGCGACGAGGGATCGCATTCAGAATTGAGCATGAGATGCTGCTGCAGCAGAGGACGCGTAGCCTCCTCCTGCTTGACACAACGGCGTCTGCGCGCGTTTCTGAGCGCCTGGATCCAGAGGACGGGTTCCTTCGTCGCATCACAACCTTCTGGAGTCAGAAGAGGAGACACCGTCGTTCTACGACGAGGGATGGCATTCAGAATTGAACATGGGGTGTTGTTGCATCAGAGAAAGCGCATCCTCCTACTGCTTGACACAACGGCGTCTGCGCGCGTTTCTGAGCGTCTGGATCCAGAAGGCGGGATCTCTTGGTCGCACCACAACCTTCTGGAGTCAGAAGAGGAGACACCATCGTTCTGCGACGAGGGATCGCATTCAGAATTGAGCATGAGATGCTGCTGCAGCAGAGGACGCGTAGCCTCCTCCTGCTTGACACAACGGCGTCTGCGCGCGTTTCTGAGCGTCTGGATCTAGAAGGCGGGTTCCCTTGGTCGCAACACAACCTTCTGGAGTCAGAGGAGACACGTCAGAGGGGACACCGTCGTTCTACGACGAGGGATCGCATTCAGAATTGAACATGGGGTGTTGTTACAGCAGAGGACGCGTAGCCTCCTCCTGCTTGACACAACGGCGTCTGCGCGCGTTTCTGAGCGTCTGGATCCAGAAGGCGGGATCCCTTGGTCGCACCACAACCTTCTGGAGTCAGAAGAGGAGACACCGTCGTTCTACGACGAGGGATGGCATTCAGAATTGAACATGGGGTGTTGTTACAGCAGAGGACGCGTAGCCTCCTCCTGCTTGACACAACGGCGTCTGCGCGCGTTTCTGAGCGTCTGGATCCAGAAGGCGGGTTCCCTTGGTCGCAACACAACCTTCTGGAGTCAGAGGAGACACGTCAGAGGGGACACCGTCGTTCTACGACGAGGGATCGCATTCAGAATTGAACATGGGGTGTTGTTACAGCAGAGGACGCGTAGCCTCCTCCTGCTTGACACAACGGCGTCTGCGCGCGTTTCTGAGCGTCTGGATCCAGAAGGCGGGTTCCCTTGGTCGCAACACAACCTTCTGGAGTCAGAGGAGACACGTCAGAGGGGACACCGTCGTTCTGCGACGAGGGATCGCATTCAGAATTGAGCATGAGATGCTGCTGCAGCAGAGGACGCGTAGCCTCCTCCTGCTTGACACAACGGCGTCTGCGCGCGTTTCTGAGCGCCTGGATCCAGAAGACGGGTTCCCTTGGTCGCAACACAACCTTCTGGAGTCAGAAGAGGAGACACCGTCGTTCTGCGACGAGGGATCGCATTCAGAATTGAGCATGAGATGCTGCTGCAGCAGAGGACGCGTAGCCTCCTCCTGCTTGACACAACGGCGTCTGCGCGCGTTTCTGAGCGCCTGGATCCAGAGGACGGGTTCCTTCGTCGCATCACAACCTTCTGGAGTCAGAAGAGGAGACACCGTCGTTCTACGACGAGGGATGGCATTCCGAATTGAACATGGGGTGTTGTTGCATCAGAGAAAGCGCATCCTCCTACTGCTTGACACAACGGCGTCTGCGCGCGTTTCTGAGCGTCTGGATCCAGAAGGCGGGATCCCTTGGTCGCACCACAACCTTCTGGAGTCAGAAGAGGAGACACCATCGTTCTGCGACGAGGGATCGCATTCAGAATTGAGCATGAGATGCTGCTGCAGCAGAGGACGCGTAGCCTCCTCCTGCTTGACACAACGGCGTCTGCGCGCGTTTCTGAGCGCCTGGATCCAGAAGACGGGTTCCCTTGGTCGCAACACAACCTTCTGGAGTCAGAAGAGGAGACACCGTCGTTCTGCGACGAGGGATCGCATTCAGAATTGAGCATGAGATGCTGCTGCAGCAGAGGACGCGTAGCCTCCTCCTGCTTGACACAACGGCGTCTGCGCGCGTTTCTGAGCGCCTGGATCCAGAGGACGGGTTCCTTCGTCGCATCACAACCTTCTGGAGTCAGAAGAGGAGACACCGTCGTTCTACGACGAGGGATGGCATTCAGAATTGAACATGGGGTGTTGTTGCATCAGAGAAAGCGCATCCTCCTACTGCTTGACACAACGGCGTCTGCGCGCGTTTCTGAGCGTCTGGATCCAGAAGGCGGGATCCCTTGGTCGCACCACAACCTTCTGGAGTCAGAAGAGGAGACACCATCGTTCTGCGACGAGGGATCGCATTCAGAATTGAGCATGAGATGCTGCTGCAGCAGAGGACGCGTAGCCTCCTCCTGCTTGACACAACGGCGTCTGCGCGCGTTTCTGAGCGTCTGGATCTAGAAGGCGGGTTCCCTTGGTCGCAACACAACCTTCTGGAGTCAGAGGAGACACGTCAGAGGGGACACCGTCGTTCTACGACGAGGGATCGCATTCAGAATTGAACATGGGGTGTTGTTACAGCAGAGGACGCGTAGCCTCCTCCTGCTTGACACAACGGCGTCTGCGCGCGTTTCTGAGCGTCTGGATCCAGAAGGCGGGATCCCTTGGTCGCACCACAACCTTCTGGAGTCAGAAGAGGAGACACCGTCGTTCTACGACGAGGGATGGCATTCAGAATTGAACATGGGGTGTTGTTACAGCAGAGGACGCGTAGCCTCCTCCTGCTTGACACAACGGCGTCTGCGCGCGTTTCTGAGCGTCTGGATCCAGAAGGCGGGTTCCCTTGGTCGCAACACAACCTTCTGGAGTCAGAGGAGACACGTCAGAGGGGACACCGTCGTTCTACGACGAGGGATCGCATTCAGAATTGAACATGGGGTGTTGTTACAGCAGAGGACGCGTAGCCTCCTCCTGCTTGACACAACGGCGTCTGCGCGCGTTTCTGAGCGTCTGGATCCAGAAGGCGGGTTCCCTTGGTCGCAACACAACCTTCTGGAGTCAGAGGAGACACGTCAGAGGGGACACCGTCGTTCTACGACGAGGGATCGCATTCAGAATTGAAAATGGGGTGTTGTTACAGCAGAGGACGCGTAGCCTCCTCCTGCTTGACACAACGGCGTCTGCGCGCGTTTCTGAGTGCCTGGATCCAGAAGACGGGTTCCTTCGTCGCAACACAACCTTCTGGAGTCAGAGGAGACACGTCAGAGGGGACACCGTCGTTCTACGACGAGGGATCGCATTCAGAATTGAAAATGGGGTGTTGTTACAGCAGAGGACGCGTAGCCTCCTCCTGCTTGACACAACGGCGTCTGCGCGCGTTTCTGAGTGCCTGGATCCAGAAGACGGGTTCCTTCGTCGCATCACAACCTTCTGGAGTCAGAAGAGGAGACACCGTCGTTCTGCGACGAGGGATCGCATTCAGAATTGAGCATGAGATGCTGCTGCAGCAGAGGACGCGTAGCCTCCTCCTGCTTGACACAACGGCGTCTGCGCGCGTTTCTGAGCGCCTGGATCCAGAAGGCGGGATACCTTGGTCGCACCACAACCTTCTGGAGTCAGAAGAGGAGACACCATCGTTCTGCGACGAGGGATCGCATTCAGAATTGAGCATGAGATGCTGCTGCAGCAGAGGACGCGTAGCCTCCTCCTGCTTGACACAACGGCGTCTGCGCGCGTTTCTGAGCGCCTGGATCCAGAAGACGGGTTCCCTTGGTCGCAGCACAACCTTCTGGAGTCAGAAGAGGAGACACCGTCGTTCTGCGACGAGGGATCGCATTCAGAATTGAGCATGAGATGCTGCTGCAGCAGAGGACGCGTAGCCTCCTCCTGCTTGACACAACGGCGTCTGCGCGCGTTTCTGAGCGCCTGGATCCAGAAGACGGGTTCCCTTGGTCGCAACACAACCTTCTGGAGTCAGAAGAGGAGACACCGTCGTTCTGCGACGAGGGATCGCATTCAGAATTGAGCATGAGATGCTGCTGCAGCAGAGGACGCGTAGCCTCCTCCTGCTTGACACAACGGCGTCTGCGCGCGTTTCTGAGCGCCTGGATCCAGAGGACGGGTTCCTTCGTCGCATCACAACCTTCTGGAGTCAGAAGAGGAGACACCGTCGTTCTACGACGAGGGATGGCATTCAGAATTGAACATGGGGTGTTGTTGCATCAGAGAAGCGCATCCTCCTACTGCTTGACACAACGGCGTCTGCGCGCGTTTCTGAGCGTCTGGATCCAGAAGGCGGGATCCCTTGGTCGCAACACAACCTTCTGGAGTCAGAAGAGGAGACACCGTCGTTCTGCGACGAGGGATCGCATTCAGAATTGAGCATGAGATGCTGCTGCAGCAGAGGACGCGTAGCCTCCTCCTGCTTGACACAACGGCGTCTGCGCGCGTTTCTGAGCGCCTGGATCCAGAGGACGGGTTCCTTCGTCGCATCACAACCTTCTGGAGTCAGAAGAGGAGACACCGTCGTTCTACGACGAGGGATGGCATTCAGAATTGAACATGGGGTGTTGTTGCATCAGAGAAAGCGCATCCTCCTACTGCTTGACACAACGGCGTCTGCGCGCGTTTCTGAGCGTCTGGATCCAGAAGGCGGGATCCCTTGGTCGCACCACAACCTTCTGGAGTCAGAAGAGGAGACACCATCGTTCTGCGACGAGGGATCGCATTCAGAATTGAGCATGAGATGCTGCTGCAGCAGAGGACGCGTAGCCTCCTCCTGCTTGACACAACGGCGTCTGCGCGCGTTTCTGAGCGTCTGGATCCAGAAGGCGGGATCCCTTGGTCGCACCACAACCTTCTGGAGTCAGAAGAGGAGACACCGTCGTTTTACGACGAGGGATCGCATTCAGAATTGAAAATGGGGTGTTGTTACAGCAGAGGACGCGTAGCCTCCTCCTGCTTGACACAACGGCGTCTGCGCGCGTTTCTGAGCGCCTGGATCCAGAAGACGGGTTCCTTCGTCCCATCACAACCTTCTGGAGTCAGAAGAGGAGACACCATCGTTCTACGACGAGGGATCGCATTCAGAATTGAACATGGAGTTTTGTTACAGCAGAGGACGCGTAGCCTCCTCCTGCTTGACACAACGGCGTCTGCGCGCGTTTTTGAGTGCCTGGATCCAGAAGACGGGTTCCTTCGTCGCATCACAACCTTCTGGAGACAGAAGAGGAGACACCGTCGTTCTACGACGAGGGATCGCATTCAGAATTGAGCATGAGATGCTGCTGCAGCAGAGGACGCGTAGCCTCCTCCTGCTTGACACAACGGCGTCTGCGCGCGTTTCTGAGCGCCTGGATCCAGAGGACGGGTTCCTTCGTCGCATCACAACCTTCTGGAGTCAGAAGAGGAGACACCGTCGTTCTACGACGAGGGATGGCATTCAGAATTGAACATGGGGTGTTGTTGCATCAGAGAAAGCGCATCCTCCTCCTGCTTGACACAACGGCGTCTGCGCGCGTTTCTGAGCGTCTGGATCCAGAAGGCGGGTTCCCTTGGTCGCAACACAACCTTCTGGAGTCAGAGGAGACACGTCAGAGGGGACACCGTCGTTTTACGACGAGGGATCGCATTCAGAATTGAAAATGGGGTGTTGTTACAGCAGAGGACGCGTAGCCTCCTCCTGCTTGACACAACGGCGTCTGCGCGCGTTTCTGAGCGCCTGGATCCAGAAGACGGGTTCCTTCGTCGCATCACAACCTTCTGGAGTCAGAAGAGGAGACACCGCCGTTCTACGACGAGGGATCGCATTCGGAATTGAACATGAGATGTTGCTGGAGCAGAGGAAGCGCATCCTGCTCCTGCTTGACATGAAGGCGTCTGCGCGCGTTTCTGAGCGCCTGGATCCAGAAGGCGGGATCCCTTGGTCGCACCACAACCTTCTGGAGTCAGAAGAGGAGACACCATCGTTCTGCGACGAGGGATCGCATTCAGAATTGAGCATGAGATGCTGCTGCAGCAGAGGACGCGTAGCCTCCTCCTGCTTGACACAACGGCGTCTGCGCGCGTTTCTGAGCGTCTGGATCTAGAAGGCGGGTTCACTTGGTCGCAACACAACCTTCTGGAGTCAGAGGAGACACGTCAGAGGGGACACCGTCGTTCTACGACGAGGGATCGCATTCAGAATTGAAAATGGGGTGTTGTTACAGCAGAGGACGCGTAGCCTCCTCCTGCTTGACACAACGGCGTCTGCGCGCGTTTTTGAGTGCCTGGATCCAGAAGACGGGTTCCTTCGTCGCATCACAACCTTCTGGAGTCAGAAGAGGAGACACCGTCGTTCTACGACGAGGGATCGCATTCAGAATTGAACATGGAGTTTTGTTACAGCAGAGGACGCGTAGCCTCCTCCTGCTTGACACAACGGCGTCTGCGCGCGTTTCTGAGCGCCTGGATCCAGAGGACGGGTTCCTTCGTCGCATCACAACCTTCTGGAGTCAGAAGAGGAGACACCGTCGTTCTACGACGAGGGATCGCATTCAGAATTGAGCATGAGATGCTGCTGCAGCAGAGAAAGCGCATCCTCCTCCTGCTTGACACAACGGCGTCTGCGCGCGTTTCTGAGCGTCTGGATCCAGAAGGCGGGTTCCCTTGGTCGCAACACAACCTTCTGGAGTCAGAGGAGACACGTCAGAGGGGACACCGTCGTTTTACGACGAGGGATCGCATTCAGAATTGAACATGGGGTGTTGTTACAGCAGAGGACGCGTAGCCTCCTCCTGCTTGACACAACGGCGTCTGCGCGCGTTTCTGAGCGTCTGGATCTAGAAGGCGGGTTCCCTTGGTCGCAACACAACCTTCTGGAGTCAGAGGAGACACGTCAGAGGGGACACCGTCGTTCTACGACGAGGGATCGCATTCAGAATTGAAAATGGGGTGTTGTTACAGCAGAGGACGCGTAGCCTCCTCCTGCTTGACACAACGGCGTCTGCGCGCGTTTCTGAGCGCCTGGATCCAGAAGACGGGTTCCTTCGTCGCATCGCAACCTTCTGGAGTCAGAGGAGACACGTCAGAGGGGACACCGTCGTTCTACGACGAGGGATCGCATTCAGAATTGAACATGGGGTGTTGTTACAGCAGAGGACGCGTAGCCTCCTCCTGCTTGACACAACGGCGTCTGCGCGCGTTTTTGAGTGCCTGGATCCAGAAGACGGGTTCCTTCGTCGCATCACAACCTTCTGGAGTCAGAAGAGGAGACACCGTCGTTCTACGACGAGGGATGGCATTCAGAATTGAACATGGGGTGTTGTTGCATCAGAGAAAGCGCATCCTCCTCCTGCTTGACACAACGGCGTCTGCGCGCGTTTCTGAGCGTCTGGATCCAGAAGGCGGGTTCCCTTGGTCGCAACACAACCTTCTGGAGTCAGAGGAGACACGTCAGAGGGGACACCGTCGTTCTACGACGAGGGATCGCATTCAGAATTGAGCATGAGATGCTGCTGCAGCAGAGGACGCGTAGCCTCCTCCTGCTTGACACAACGGCGTCTGCGCGCGTTTCTGAGCGCCTGGATCCAGAAGGCGGGATCCCTTGGTCGCACCACAACCTTCTGTAGTCAGAATAGGAGACACCATCGTTCTGCGACGAGGGATCGCATTCAGAATTGAGCATGAGATGCTGCTGCAGCAGAGGACGCGTAGCCTCCTCCTGCTTGACACAACGGCGTCTGCGCGCGTTTCTGAGCGCCTGGATCCAGAAGACGGGTTCCCTTGGTCGCAACACAACCTTCTGGAGTCAGAAGAGGAGACAACGTCGTTCTGCGACGAGGGATCGCATTCAGAATTGAGCATGAGATGCTGCTGCAGCAGAGGACGCGCAGCCTCCTCCTGCTTGACACAACGGCGTCTGCGCGCGTTTCTGAGCGCCTGGATCCAGAAGACGGGTTCCCTTGGTCGCAACACAACCTTCTGGAGTCAGAAGAGGAGACACCGTCGTTCTGCGACGAGGGATCGCATTCAGAATTGAGCATGAGATGCTGCTGCAGCAGAGGACGCGTAGCCTCCTCCTGCTTGACACAACGGCGTCTGCGCGCGTTTCTGAGCGTCTGGATCTAGAAGGCGGGTTCCCTTGGTCGCAACACAACCTTCTGGAGTCAGAGGAGACACGTCAGAGGGGACACCGTCGTTTTACGACGAGGGATCGCATTCAGAATTGAACATGGGGTGTTGTTACAGCAGAGGACGCGTAGCCTCCTCCTGCTTGACACAACGGCGTCTGCGCGCGTTTCTGAGCGTCTGGATCTAGAAGGCGGGTTCCCTTGGTCGCAACACAACCTTCTGGAGTCAGAGGAGACACGTCAGAGGGGACACCGTCGTTCTACGACGAGGGATCGCATTCAGAATTGAAAATGGGGTGTTGTTACAGCAGAGGACGCGTAGCCTCCTCCTGCTTGACACAACGGCGTCTGCGCGCGTTTCTGAGCGCCTGGATCCAGAAGACGGGTTCCTTCGTCGCATCACAACCTTCTAGAGTCAGAAGAGGAGACACCATCGTTCTACGACGAGGGATCGCATTCAGAATTGAACATGGAGTTTTGTTACAGCAGAGGACGCGTAGCCTCCTCCTGCTTGACACAACGGCGTCTGCGCGCGTTTTTGAGTGCCTGGATCCAGAAGACGGGTTCCTTCGTCGCATCACAACCTTCTGGAGACAGAAGAGGAGACACCGTCGTTCTACGACGAGGGATCGCATTCAGAATTGAGCATGAGATGCTGCTGCAGCAGAGGACGCGTAGCCTCCTCCTGCTTGACACAACGGCGTCTGCACGCGTTTCTGAGCGCCTGGATCTAGAAGGCGGGTTCCCTTGGTCGCAACACAACCTTCTGGAGTCAGAGGAGACACGTCAGAGGGGACACCGTCGTTCTACGACGAGGGATCGCATTCAGAATTGAAAATGGGGTGTTGTTACAGCAGAGGACGCGTAGCCTCCTCCTGCTTGACACAACGGCGTCTGCGCGCGTTTCTGAGCGCCTGGATCCAGAAGACGGGTTCCTTCGTCGCATCACAACCTTCTGGAGTCAGAGGAGACACGTCAGAGGGGACACCGTCGTTCTACGACGAGGGATCGCATTCAGAATTGAACATGGGGTGTTGTTACAGCAGAGGACGCGTAGCCTCCTCCTGCTTGACACAACGGCGTCTGCGCGCGTTTTTGAGTGCCTGGATCCAGAAGACGGGTTCCTTCGTCGCATCACAACCTTCTGGAGTCAGAAGAGGAGACACCGTCGTTCTACGACGAGGGATGGCATTCAGAATTGAACATGGGGTGTTGTTGCATCAGAGAAAGCGCATCCTCCTCCTGCTTGACACAACGGCGTCTGCGCGCGTTTCTGAGCGTCTGGATCCAGAAGGCGGGTTCCCTTGGTCGCAACACAACCTTCTGGAGTCAGAGGAGACACGTCAGAGGGGACACCGTCGTTCTACGACGAGGGATCGCATTCAGAATTGAGCATGAGATGCTGCTGCAGCAGAGGACGCGTAGCCTCCTCCTGCTTGACACAACGGCGTCTGCGCGCGTTTCTGAGCGCCTGGATCCAGAAGGCGGGATCCCTTGGTCGCACCACAACCTTCTGTAGTCAGAATAGGAGACACCATCGTTCTGCGACGAGGGATCGCATTCAGAATTGAGCATGAGATGCTGCTGCAGCAGAGGACGCGTAGCCTCCTCCTGCTTGACACAACGGCGTCTGCGCGCGTTTCTGAGCGCCTGGATCCAGAAGACGGGTTCCCTTGGTCGCAACACAACCTTCTGGAGTCAGAAGAGGAGACAACGTCGTTCTGCGACGAGGGATCGCATTCAGAATTGAGCATGAGATGCTGCTGCAGCAGAGGACGCGCAGCCTCCTCCTGCTTGACACAACGGCGTCTGCGCGCGTTTCTGAGCGCCTGGATCCAGAAGACGGGTTCCCTTGGTCGCAACACAACCTTCTGGAGTCAGAAGAGGAGACACCGTCGTTCTGCGACGAGGGATCGCATTCAGAATTGAGCATGAGATGCTGCTGCAGCAGAGGACGCGTAGCCTCCTCCTGCTTGACACAACGGCGTCTGCGCGCGTTTCTGAGCGTCTGGATCTAGAAGGCGGGTTCCCTTGGTCGCAACACAACCTTCTGGAGTCAGAGGAGACACGTCAGAGGGGACACCGTCGTTTTACGACGAGGGATCGCATTCAGAATTGAACATGGGGTGTTGTTACAGCAGAGGACGCGTAGCCTCCTCCTGCTTGACACAACGGCGTCTGCGCGCGTTTCTGAGCGTCTGGATCTAGAAGGCGGGTTCCCTTGGTCGCAACACAACCTTCTGGAGTCAGAGGAGACACGTCAGAGGGGACACCGTCGTTCTACGACGAGGGATCGCATTCAGAATTGAAAATGGGGTGTTGTTACAGCAGAGGACGCGTAGCCTCCTCCTGCTTGACACAACGGCGTCTGCGCGCGTTTCTGAGCGCCTGGATCCAGAAGACGGGTTCCTTCGTCGCATCACAACCTTCTAGAGTCAGAAGAGGAGACACCATCGTTCTACGACGAGGGATCGCATTCAGAATTGAACATGGAGTTTTGTTACAGCAGAGGACGCGTAGCCTCCTCCTGCTTGACACAACGGCGTCTGCGCGCGTTTTTGAGTGCCTGGATCCAGAAGACGGGTTCCTTCGTCGCATCACAACCTTCTGGAGACAGAAGAGGAGACACCGTCGTTCTACGACGAGGGATCGCATTCAGAATTGAGCATGAGATGCTGCTGCAGCAGAGGACGCGTAGCCTCCTCCTGCTTGACACAACGGCGTCTGCACGCGTTTCTGAGCGCCTGGATCTAGAAGGCGGGTTCCCTTGGTCGCAACACAACCTTCTGGAGTCAGAGGAGACACGTCAGAGGGGACACCGTCGTTCTACGACGAGGGATCGCATTCAGAATTGAAAATGGGGTGTTGTTACAGCAGAGGACGCGTAGCCTCCTCCTGCTTGACACAACGGCGTCTGCGCGCGTTTCTGAGCGCCTGGATCCAGAAGACGGGTTCCTTCGTCGCATCACAACCTTCTGGAGTCAGAGGAGACACGTCAGAGGGGACACCGTCGTTCTACGACGAGGGATCGCATTCAGAATTGAACATGGGGTGTTGTTACAGCAGAGGACGCGTAGCCTCCTCCTGCTTGACACAACGGCGTCTGCGCGCGTTTCTGAGCGCCTGGATCCAGAAGACGGGTTCCTTCGTCGCATCACAACCTTCTAGAGTCAGAAGAGGAGACACCATCGTTCTACGACGAGGGATCGCATTCAGAATTGAACATGGAGTTTTGTTACAGCAGAGGACGCGTAGCCTCCTCCTGCTTGACACAACGGCGTCTGCGCGCGTTTTTGAGTGCCTGGATCCAGAAGACGGGTTCCTTCGTCGCATCACAACCTTCTGGAGTCAGAAGAGGAGACACCATCGTTCTACGACGAGGGATGGCATTCAGAATTGAACATGGGGTGTTGTTGCATCAGAGAAAGCGCATCCTCCTCCTGCTTGACACAACGGCGTCTGCGCGCGTTTCTGAGCGTCTGGATCTAGAAGGCGGGTTCCCTTGGTCGCAACACAACCTTCTGGAGTCAGAGGAGACACGTCAGAGGGGACACCGTCGTTCTACGACGAGGGATCGCATTCAGAATTGAACATGGGGTGTTGTTATAGCAGAGGACGCGTAGCCTCCTCCTGCTTGACACAACGGCGTCTGCGCGCGTTTCTGAGCGCCTGGATCCAGAAGACGGGTTCCTTCGTCGCATCACAACCTTCTGGAGTCAGAAGAGAAGACACCGTCGTTCTACGACGAGGGATGGCATTCAGAATTGAACATGGGGTGTTGTTGCATCAGAGAAAGCGCATCCTCCTCCTGCTTGACACAACGGCGTCTGCGCGCGTTTCTGAGCGTCTGGATCTAGAAGGCGGGTTCCCTTGGTCGCAACACAACCTTCTGGAGTCAGAGGAGACACCGTCGTTCTACGACGAGGGATGGCATTCAGAATTGAACATGGGGTGTTGTTGCATCAGAGAAAGCGCATCCTCCTCCTGCTTGACACAACGGCGTCTGCGCGCGTTTCTGAGCGTCTGGATCTAGAAGGCGGGTTCCCTTGGTCGCAACACAACCTTCTGGAGTCAGAGGAGACACGTCAGAGGGGACACCGTCGTTCTACGACGAGGGATCGCATTCAGAATTGAACATGGGGTGTTGTTATAGCAGAGGACGCGTAGCCTCCTCCTGCTTGACACAACGGCGTCTGCGCGCGTTTCTGAGCGCCTGGATCCAGAAGACGGGTTCCCTTGGTCGCAACACAACCTTCTGGAGTCAGAAGAGGAGACACCGTCGTTCTGCGACGAGGGATCGCATTCAGAATTGAGCATGAGATGCTGCTGCAGCAGAGGACGCGTAGCCTCCTCCTGCTTGACACAACGGCGTCTGCGCGCGTTTCTGAGCGCCTGGATCCAGAGGACGGGTTCCTTCGTCGCATCACAACCTTCTGGAGTCAGAAGAGGAGACACCGTCGTTCTACGACGAGGGATGGCATTCAGAATTGAACATGGGGTGTTGTTGCATCAGAGAAAGCGCATCCTCCTACTGCTTGACACAACGGCGTCTGCGCGCGTTTCTGAGCGTCTGGATCCAGAAGGCGGGATCTCTTGGTCGCACCACAACCTTCTGGAGTCAGAAGAGGAGACACCATCGTTCTGCGACGAGGGATCGCATTCAGAATTGAGCATGAGATGCTGCTGCAGCAGAGGACGCGTAGCCTCCTCCTGCTTGACACAACGGCGTCTGCGCGCGTTTCTGAGCGTCTGGATCTAGAAGGCGGGTTCCCTTGGTCGCAACACAACCTTCTGGAGTCAGAGGAGACACGTCAGAGGGGACACCGTCGTTCTACGACGAGGGATCGCATTCAGAATTGAACATGGGGTGTTGTTACAGCAGAGGACGCGTAGCCTCCTCCTGCTTGACACAACGGCGTCTGCGCGCGTTTCTGAGCGTCTGGATCCAGAAGGCGGGATCCCTTGGTCGCACCACAACCTTCTGGAGTCAGAAGAGGAGACACCGTCGTTCTGCGACGAGGGATCGCATTCAGAATTGAGCATGAGATGCTGCTGCAGCAGAGGACGCGTAGCCTCCTCCTGCTTGACACAACGGCGTCTGCGCGCGTTTCTGAGCGTCTGGATCCAGAAGGCGGGTTCCCTTGGTCGCAACACAACCTTCTGGAGTCAGAGGAGACACGTCAGAGGGGACACCGTCGTTCTACGACGAGGGATCGCATTCAGAATTGAACATGGGGTGTTGTTACAGCAGAGGACGCGTAGCCTCCTCCTGCTTGACACAACGGCGTCTGCGCGCGTTTCTGAGCGTCTGGATCCAGAAGGCGGGTTCCCTTGGTCGCAACACAACCTTCTGGAGTCAGAGGAGACACGTCAGAGGGGACACCGTCGTTCTGCGACGAGGGATCGCATTCAGAATTGAGCATGAGATGCTGCTGCAGCAGAGGACGCGTAGCCTCCTCCTGCTTGACACAACGGCGTCTGCGCGCGTTTCTGAGCGCCTGGATCCAGAAGACGGGTTCCCTTGGTCGCAACACAACCTTCTGGAGTCAGAAGAGGAGACACCGTCGTTCTGCGACGAGGGATCGCATTCAGAATTGAGCATGAGATGCTGCTGCAGCAGAGGACGCGTAGCCTCCTCCTGCTTGACACAACGGCGTCTGCGCGCGTTTCTGAGCGCCTGGATCCAGAGGACGGGTTCCTTCGTCGCATCACAACCTTCTGGAGTCAGAAGAGGAGACACCGTCGTTCTACGACGAGGGATGGCATTCAGAATTGAACATGGGGTGTTGTTGCATCAGAGAAAGCGCATCCTCCTACTGCTTGACACAACGGCGTCTGCGCGCGTTTCTGAGCGTCTGGATCCAGAAGGCGGGATCCCTTGGTCGCACCACAACCTTCTGGAGTCAGAAGAGGAGACACCATCGTTCTGCGACGAGGGATCGCATTCAGAATTGAGCATGAGATGCTGCTGCAGCAGAGGACGCGTAGCCTCCTCCTGCTTGACACAACGGCGTCTGCGCGCGTTTCTGAGCGCCTGGATCCAGAAGACGGGTTCCCTTGGTCGCAACACAACCTTCTGGAGTCAGAAGAGGAGACACCGTCGTTCTGCGACGAGGGATCGCATTCAGAATTGAGCA
This sequence comes from Heligmosomoides polygyrus bakeri, assembly GCA_947359475.1. NCBI lineage: Eukaryota > Metazoa > Nematoda > Chromadorea > Rhabditida > Heligmosomidae > Heligmosomoides > Heligmosomoides polygyrus. Next base: position 37,490,434 of record OX375870.1, on the reverse strand, counting down.
TGAGATGCTGCTGCAGCAGAGGACGCGTAGCCTCCTCCTGCTTGACACAACGGCGTCTGCGCGCGTTTCTGAGCGCCTGGATCCAGAGGACGGGTTCCTTCGTCGCATCACAACCTTCTGGAGTCAGAAGAGGAGACACCGTCGTTCTACGACGAGGGATGGCATTCAGAATTGAACATGGGGTGTTGTTGCATCAGAGAAAGCGCATCCTCCTACTGCTTGACACAACGGCGTCTGCGCGCGTTTCTGAGCGTCTGGATCCAGAAGGCGGGATCCCTTGGTCGCACCACAACCTTCTGGAGTCAGAAGAGGAGACACCATCGTTCTGCGACGAGGGATCGCATTCAGAATTGAGCATGAGATGCTGCTGCAGCAGAGGACGCGTAGCCTCCTCCTGCTTGACACAACGGCGTCTGCGCGCGTTTCTGAGCGTCTGGATCTAGAAGGCGGGTTCCCTTGGTCGCAACACAACCTTCTGGAGTCAGAGGAGACACGTCAGAGGGGACACCGTCGTTCTACGACGAGGGATCGCATTCAGAATTGAACATGGGGTGTTGTTACAGCAGAGGACGCGTAGCCTCCTCCTGCTTGACACAACGGCGTCTGCGCGCGTTTCTGAGCGTCTGGATCCAGAAGGCGGGATCCCTTGGTCGCACCACAACCTTCTGGAGTCAGAAGAGGAGACACCGTCGTTCTACGACGAGGGATGGCATTCAGAATTGAACATGGGGTGTTGTTACAGCAGAGGACGCGTAGCCTCCTCCTGCTTGACACAACGGCGTCTGCGCGCGTTTCTGAGCGTCTGGATCCAGAAGGCGGGTTCCCTTGGTCGCAACACAACCTTCTGGAGTCAGAGGAGACACGTCAGAGGGGACACCGTCGTTCTACGACGAGGGATCGCATTCAGAATTGAACATGGGGTGTTGTTACAGCAGAGGACGCGTAGCCTCCTCCTGCTTGACACAACGGCGTCTGCGCGCGTTTCTGAGCGTCTGGATCCAGAAGGCGGGTTCCCTTGGTCGCAACACAACCTTCTGGAGTCAGAGGAGACACGTCAGAGGGGACACCGTCGTTCTACGACGAGGGATCGCATTCAGAATTGAAAATGGGGTGTTGTTACAGCAGAGGACGCGTAGCCTCCTCCTGCTTGACACAACGGCGTCTGCGCGCGTTTCTGAGTGCCTGGATCCAGAAGACGGGTTCCTTCGTCGCAACACAACCTTCTGGAGTCAGAGGAGACACGTCAGAGGGGACACCGTCGTTCTACGACGAGGGATCGCATTCAGAATTGAAAATGGGGTGTTGTTACAGCAGAGGACGCGTAGCCTCCTCCTGCTTGACACAACGGCGTCTGCGCGCGTTTCTGAGTGCCTGGATCCAGAAGACGGGTTCCTTCGTCGCATCACAACCTTCTGGAGTCAGAAGAGGAGACACCGTCGTTCTGCGACGAGGGATCGCATTCAGAATTGAGCATGAGATGCTGCTGCAGCAGAGGACGCGTAGCCTCCTCCTGCTTGACACAACGGCGTCTGCGCGCGTTTCTGAGCGCCTGGATCCAGAAGGCGGGATACCTTGGTCGCACCACAACCTTCTGGAGTCAGAAGAGGAGACACCATCGTTCTGCGACGAGGGATCGCATTCAGAATTGAGCATGAGATGCTGCTGCAGCAGAGGACGCGTAGCCTCCTCCTGCTTGACACAACGGCGTCTGCGCGCGTTTCTGAGCGCCTGGATCCAGAAGACGGGTTCCCTTGGTCGCAGCACAACCTTCTGGAGTCAGAAGAGGAGACACCGTCGTTCTGCGACGAGGGATCGCATTCAGAATTGAGCATGAGATGCTGCTGCAGCAGAGGACGCGTAGCCTCCTCCTGCTTGACACAACGGCGTCTGCGCGCGTTTCTGAGCGCCTGGATCCAGAAGACGGGTTCCCTTGGTCGCAACACAACCTTCTGGAGTCAGAAGAGGAGACACCGTCGTTCTGCGACGAGGGATCGCATTCAGAATTGAGCATGAGATGCTGCTGCAGCAGAGGACGCGTAGCCTCCTCCTGCTTGACACAACGGCGTCTGCGCGCGTTTCTGAGCGCCTGGATCCAGAGGACGGGTTCCTTCGTCGCATCACAACCTTCTGGAGTCAGAAGAGGAGACACCGTCGTTCTACGACGAGGGATGGCATTCAGAATTGAACATGGGGTGTTGTTGCATCAGAGAAAGCGCATCCTCCTACTGCTTGACACAACGGCGTCTGCGCGCGTTTCTGAGCGTCTGGATCCAGAAGGCGGGATCCCTTGGTCGCAACACAACCTTCTGGAGTCAGAAGAGGAGACACCGTCGTTCTGCGACGAGGGATCGCATTCAGAATTGAGCATGAGATGCTGCTGCAGCAGAGGACGCGTAGCCTCCTCCTGCTTGACACAACGGCGTCTGCGCGCGTTTCTGAGCGCCTGGATCCAGAGGACGGGTTCCTTCGTCGCATCACAACCTTCTGGAGTCAGAAGAGGAGACACCGTCGTTCTACGACGAGGGATGGCATTCAGAATTGAACATGGGGTGTTGTTGCATCAGAGAAAGCGCATCCTCCTACTGCTTGACACAACGGCGTCTGCGCGCGTTTCTGAGCGTCTGGATCCAGAAGGCGGGATCCCTTGGTCGCACCACAACCTTCTGGAGTCAGAAGAGGAGACGCCATCGTTCTGCGACGAGGGATCGCATTCAGAATTGAGCATGAGATGCTGCTGCAGCAGAGGACGCGTAGCCTCCTCCTGCTTGACACAACGGCGTGCGCGCGCGTTTCTGAGCGTCTGGATCCAGAAGGCGGGATCCCTTGGTCGCACCACAACCTTCTGGAGTCAGAAGAGGAGACACCGTCGTTTTACGACGAGGGATCGCATTCAGAATTGAAAATGGGGTGTTGTTACAGCAGAGGACGCGTAGCCTCCTCCTGCTTGACACAACGGCGTCTGCGCGCGTTTCTGAGCGCCTGGATCCAGAAGACGGGTTCCTTCGTCCCATCACAACCTTCTGGAGTCAGAAGAGGAGACACCATCGTTCTACGACGAGGGATCGCATTCAGAATTGAACATGGAGTTTTGTTACAGCAGAGGACGCGTAGCCTCCTCCTGCTTGACACAACGGCGTCTGCGCGCGTTTTTGAGTGCCTGGATCCAGAAGACGGGTTCCTTCGTCGCATCACAACCTTCTGGAGACAGAAGAGGAGACACCGTCGTTCTACGACGAGGGATCGCATTCAGAATTGAGCATGAGATGCTGCTGCAGCAGAGGACGCGTAGCCTCCTCCTGCTTGACACAACGGCGTCTGCGCGCGTTTCTGAGCGCCTGGATCCAGAGGACGGGTTCCTTCGTCGCATCACAACCTTCTGGAGTCAGAAGAGGAGACACCGTCGTTCTACGACGAGGGATGGCATTCAGAATTGAACATGGGGTGTTGTTGCATCAGAGAAAGCGCATCCTCCTCCTGCTTGACACAACGGCGTCTGCGCGCGTTTCTGAGCGTCTGGATCCAGAAGGCGGGTTCCCTTGGTCGCAACACAACCTTCTGGAGTCAGAGGAGACACGTCAGAGGGGACACCGTCGTTTTACGACGAGGGATCGCATTCAGAATTGAAAATGGGGTGTTGTTACAGCAGAGGACGCGTAGCCTCCTCCTGCTTGACACAACGGCGTCTGCGCGCGTTTCTGAGCGCCTGGATCCAGAAGACGGGTTCCTTCGTCGCATCACAACCTTCTGGAGTCAGAAGAGGAGACACCGCCGTTCTACGACGAGGGATCGCATTCGGAATTGAACATGAGATGTTGCTGGAGCAGAGGAAGCGCATCCTGCTCCTGCTTGACATGAAGGCGTCTGCGCGCGTTTCTGAGCGCCTGGATCCAGAAGGCGGGATCCCTTGGTCGCACCACAACCTTCTGGAGTCAGAAGAGGAGACACCATCGTTCTGCGACGAGGGATCGCATTCAGAATTGAGCATGAGATGCTGCTGCAGCAGAGGACGCGTAGCCTCCTCCTGCTTGACACAACGGCGTCTGCGCGCGTTTCTGAGCGTCTGGATCTAGAAGGCGGGTTCACTTGGTCGCAACACAACCTTCTGGAGTCAGAGGAGACACGTCAGAGGGGACACCGTCGTTCTACGACGAGGGATCGCATTCAGAATTGAAAATGGGGTGTTGTTACAGCAGAGGACGCGTAGCCTCCTCCTGCTTGACACAACGGCGTCTGCGCGCGTTTTTGAGTGCCTGGATCCAGAAGACGGGTTCCTTCGTCGCATCACAACCTTCTGGAGTCAGAAGAGGAGACACCGTCGTTCTACGACGAGGGATCGCATTCAGAATTGAACATGGAGTTTTGTTACAGCAGAGGACGCGTAGCCTCCTCCTGCTTGACACAACGGCGTCTGCGCGCGTTTCTGAGCGCCTGGATCCAGAGGACGGGTTCCTTCGTCGCATCACAACCTTCTGGAGTCAGAAGAGGAGACACCGTCGTTCTACGACGAGGGATCGCATTCAGAATTGAGCATGAGATGCTGCTGCAGCAGAGAAAGCGCATCCTCCTCCTGCTTGACACAACGGCGTCTGCGCGCGTTTCTGAGCGTCTGGATCCAGAAGGCGGGTTCCCTTGGTCGCAACACAACCTTCTGGAGTCAGAGGAGACACGTCAGAGGGGACACCGTCGTTTTACGACGAGGGATCGCATTCAGAATTGAACATGGGGTGTTGTTACAGCAGAGGACGCGTAGCCTCCTCCTGCTTGACACAACGGCGTCTGCGCGCGTTTCTGAGCGTCTGGATCTAGAAGGCGGGTTCCCTTGGTCGCAACACAACCTTCTGGAGTCAGAGGAGACACGTCAGAGGGGACACCGTCGTTCTACGACGAGGGATCGCATTCAGAATTGAAAATGGGGTGTTGTTACAGCAGAGGACGCGTAGCCTCCTCCTGCTTGACACAACGGCGTCTGCGCGCGTTTCTGAGCGCCTGGATCCAGAAGACGGGTTCCTTCGTCGCATCGCAACCTTCTGGAGTCAGAGGAGACACGTCAGAGGGGACACCGTCGTTCTACGACGAGGGATCGCATTCAGAATTGAACATGGGGTGTTGTTACAGCAGAGGACGCGTAGCCTCCTCCTGCTTGACACAACGGCGTCTGCGCGCGTTTTTGAGTGCCTGGATCCAGAAGACGGGTTCCTTCGTCGCATCACAACCTTCTGGAGTCAGAAGAGGAGACACCGTCGTTCTACGACGAGGGATGGCATTCAGAATTGAACATGGGGTGTTGTTGCATCAGAGAAAGCGCATCCTCCTCCTGCTTGACACAACGGCGTCTGCGCGCGTTTCTGAGCGTCTGGATCCAGAAGGCGGGTTCCCTTGGTCGCAACACAACCTTCTGGAGTCAGAGGAGACACGTCAGAGGGGACACCGTCGTTCTACGACGAGGGATCGCATTCAGAATTGAGCATGAGATGCTGCTGCAGCAGAGGACGCGTAGCCTCCTCCTGCTTGACACAACGGCGTCTGCGCGCGTTTCTGAGCGCCTGGATCCAGAAGGCGGGATCCCTTGGTCGCACCACAACCTTCTGTAGTCAGAATAGGAGACACCATCGTTCTGCGACGAGGGATCGCATTCAGAATTGAGCATGAGATGCTGCTGCAGCAGAGGACGCGTAGCCTCCTCCTGCTTGACACAACGGCGTCTGCGCGCGTTTCTGAGCGCCTGGATCCAGAAGACGGGTTCCCTTGGTCGCAACACAACCTTCTGGAGTCAGAAGAGGAGACAACGTCGTTCTGCGACGAGGGATCGCATTCAGAATTGAGCATGAGATGCTGCTGCAGCAGAGGACGCGCAGCCTCCTCCTGCTTGACACAACGGCGTCTGCGCGCGTTTCTGAGCGCCTGGATCCAGAAGACGGGTTCCCTTGGTCGCAACACAACCTTCTGGAGTCAGAAGAGGAGACACCGTCGTTCTGCGACGAGGGATCGCATTCAGAATTGAGCATGAGATGCTGCTGCAGCAGAGGACGCGTAGCCTCCTCCTGCTTGACACAACGGCGTCTGCGCGCGTTTCTGAGCGTCTGGATCTAGAAGGCGGGTTCCCTTGGTCGCAACACAACCTTCTGGAGTCAGAGGAGACACGTCAGAGGGGACACCGTCGTTTTACGACGAGGGATCGCATTCAGAATTGAACATGGGGTGTTGTTACAGCAGAGGACGCGTAGCCTCCTCCTGCTTGACACAACGGCGTCTGCGCGCGTTTCTGAGCGTCTGGATCTAGAAGGCGGGTTCCCTTGGTCGCAACACAACCTTCTGGAGTCAGAGGAGACACGTCAGAGGGGACACCGTCGTTCTACGACGAGGGATCGCATTCAGAATTGAAAATGGGGTGTTGTTACAGCAGAGGACGCGTAGCCTCCTCCTGCTTGACACAACGGCGTCTGCGCGCGTTTCTGAGCGCCTGGATCCAGAAGACGGGTTCCTTCGTCGCATCACAACCTTCTAGAGTCAGAAGAGGAGACACCATCGTTCTACGACGAGGGATCGCATTCAGAATTGAACATGGAGTTTTGTTACAGCAGAGGACGCGTAGCCTCCTCCTGCTTGACACAACGGCGTCTGCGCGCGTTTTTGAGTGCCTGGATCCAGAAGACGGGTTCCTTCGTCGCATCACAACCTTCTGGAGACAGAAGAGGAGACACCGTCGTTCTACGACGAGGGATCGCATTCAGAATTGAGCATGAGATGCTGCTGCAGCAGAGGACGCGTAGCCTCCTCCTGCTTGACACAACGGCGTCTGCACGCGTTTCTGAGCGCCTGGATCTAGAAGGCGGGTTCCCTTGGTCGCAACACAACCTTCTGGAGTCAGAGGAGACACGTCAGAGGGGACACCGTCGTTCTACGACGAGGGATCGCATTCAGAATTGAAAATGGGGTGTTGTTACAGCAGAGGACGCGTAGCCTCCTCCTGCTTGACACAACGGCGTCTGCGCGCGTTTCTGAGCGCCTGGATCCAGAAGACGGGTTCCTTCGTCGCATCACAACCTTCTGGAGTCAGAGGAGACACGTCAGAGGGGACACCGTCGTTCTACGACGAGGGATCGCATTCAGAATTGAACATGGGGTGTTGTTACAGCAGAGGACGCGTAGCCTCCTCCTGCTTGACACAACGGCGTCTGCGCGCGTTTCTGAGCGCCTGGATCCAGAAGACGGGTTCCTTCGTCGCATCACAACCTTCTAGAGTCAGAAGAGGAGACACCATCGTTCTACGACGAGGGATCGCATTCAGAATTGAACATGGAGTTTTGTTACAGCAGAGGACGCGTAGCCTCCTCCTGCTTGACACAACGGCGTCTGCGCGCGTTTTTGAGTGCCTGGATCCAGAAGACGGGTTCCTTCGTCGCATCACAACCTTCTGGAGTCAGAAGAGGAGACACCATCGTTCTACGACGAGGGATGGCATTCAGAATTGAACATGGGGTGTTGTTGCATCAGAGAAAGCGCATCCTCCTCCTGCTTGACACAACGGCGTCTGCGCGCGTTTCTGAGCGTCTGGATCTAGAAGGCGGGTTCCCTTGGTCGCAACACAACCTTCTGGAGTCAGAGGAGACACGTCAGAGGGGACACCGTCGTTCTACGACGAGGGATCGCATTCAGAATTGAACATGGGGTGTTGTTATAGCAGAGGACGCGTAGCCTCCTCCTGCTTGACACAACGGCGTCTGCGCGCGTTTCTGAGCGCCTGGATCCAGAAGACGGGTTCCTTCGTCGCATCACAACCTTCTGGAGTCAGAAGAGAAGACACCGTCGTTCTACGACGAGGGATGGCATTCAGAATTGAACATGGGGTGTTGTTGCATCAGAGAAAGCGCATCCTCCTCCTGCTTGACACAACGGCGTCTGCGCGCGTTTCTGAGCGTCTGGATCTAGAAGGCGGGTTCCCTTGGTCGCAACACAACCTTCTGGAGTCAGAGGAGACACGTCAGAGGGGACACCGTCGTTCTACGACGAGGGATCGCATTCAGAATTGAACATGGGGTGTTGTTATAGCAGAGGACGCGTAGCCTCCTCCTGCTTGACACAACGGCGTCTGCGCGCGTTTCTGAGCGCCTGGATCCAGAAGACGGGTTCCTTCGTCGCATCACAACCTTCTGGAGTCAGAGGAGACACGTCAGAGGGGACACAATCGTTCTACGACGAGGGATCGCATTCAGAATTGAACATGGGGTGTTGTTACAGCAGAGGACGCGTAGCCTCCTCCTGCTTGACACAACGGCGTCTGCGCGCGTTTTTGAGGGCCTGGATCCAGAAGACGGGTTCCTTCGTCGCATCACAACCTTCTGGAGTCAGAAGAGGAGACACCGTCGTTCTACGACGAGGGATGGCATTCAGAATTGAACATGGGGTGTTGTTATAGCAGAGGACGCGTAGCCTCCTCCTGCTTGACACAACGGCGTCTGCGCGCGTTTCTGAGCGCCTGGATCCAGAAGACGGGTTCCTTCGTCGCATCACAACCTTCTGGAGTCAGAAGAGAAGACACCGCCGTTCTACGACGAGTGATCGCATTCGGAATTGAAAATGAGATGTTGCTGGAGCAGAGGAAGCGCATCCTGCTCCTGCTTGACATGAAGGCGTCTGCGCGCGTTTCTGAGCGCCTGGATCCAGAAGGCGGGATCCCTTGGTCGCACCACAACCTTCTGGAGTCAGAAGAGGAGACACCATCGTTTTGCGACGAGGGATCGCATTCAGAATTGAGCATGAGATGCTGCTGCAGCAGAGGACGCGTAGCCTCCTCCTGCTTGACACAACGGCGTCTGCGCGCGTTTCTGAGCGTCTGGATCTAGAAGGCGGGTTCCCTTGGTCGCAACACAACCTTCTGGAGTCAGAGGAGACACGTCAGAGGGGACACCGTCGTTCTACGACGAGGGATCGCATTCAGAATTGAAAATGGGGTGTTGTTACAGCAGAGGACGCGTAGCCTCCTCCTGCTTGACACAACGGCGTCTGCGCGCGTTTCTGAGCGCCTGGATCCAGAAGACGGGTTCCTTCGTCGCATCGCAACCTTCTGGAGTCAGAGGAGACACGTCAGAGGGGACACCGTCGTTCTACGACGAGGGATCGCATTCAGAATTGAACATGGGGTGTTGTTACAGCAGAGGACGCGTAGCCTCCTCCTGCTTGACACAACGGCGTCTGCGCGCGTTTTTGAGTGCCTGGATCCAGAAGACGGGTTCCTTCGTCGCATCACAACCTTCTGGAGTCAGAAGAGGAGACACCGTCGTTCTACGACGAGGGATGGCATTCAGAATTGAACATGGGGTGTTGTTGCATCAGAGAAAGCGCATCCTCCTCCTGCTTGACACAACGGCGTCTGCGCGCGTTTCTGAGCGTCTGGATCCAGAAGGCGGGTTCCCTTGGTCGCAACACAACCTTCTGGAGTCAGAGGAGACACGTCAGAGGGGACACCGTCGTTCTACGACGAGGGATCGCATTCAGAATTGAGCATGAGATGCTGCTGCAGCAGAGGACGCGTAGCCTCCTCCTGCTTGACACAACGGCGTCTGCGCGCGTTTCTGAGCGCCTGGATCCAGAAGGCGGGATCCCTTGGTCGCACCACAACCTTCTGTAGTCAGAAGAGGAGACACCATCGTTCTGCGACGAGGGATCGCATTCAGAATTGAGCATGAGATGCTGCTGCAGCAGAGGACGCGTAGCCTCCTCCTGCTTGACACAACGGCGTCTGCGCGCGTTTCTGAGCGCCTGGATCCAGAAGACGGGTTCCCTTGGTCGCAACACAACCTTCTGGAGTCAGAAGAGGAGACAACGTCGTTCTGCGACGAGGGATCGCATTCAGAATTGAGCATGAGATGCTGCTGCAGCAGAGGACGCGCAGCCTCCTCCTGCTTGACACAACGGCGTCTGCGCGCGTTTCTGAGCGCCTGGATCCAGAAGACGGGTTCCCTTGGTCGCAACACAACCTTCTGGAGTCAGAAGAGGAGACACCGTCGTTCTGCGACGAGGGATCGCATTCAGAATTGAGCATGAGATGCTGCTGCAGCAGAGGACGCGTAGCCTCCTCCTGCTTGACACAACGGCGTCTGCGCGCGTTTCTGAGCGTCTGGATCTAGAAGGCGGGTTCCCTTGGTCGCAACACAACCTTCTGGAGTCAGAGGAGACACGTCAGAGGGGACACCGTCGTTTTACGACGAGGGATCGCATTCAGAATTGAACATGGGGTGTTGTTACAGCAGAGGACGCGTAGCCTCCTCCTGCTTGACACAACGGCGTCTGCGCGCGTTTCTGAGCGTCTGGATCTAGAAGGCGGGTTCCCTTGGTCGCAACACAACCTTCTGGAGTCAGAGGAGACACATCAGAGGGGACACCGTCGTTCTACGACGAGGGATCGCATTCAGAATTGAAAATGGGGTGTTGTTACAGCAGAGGACGCGTAGCCTCCTCCTGCTTGACACAACGGCGTCTGCGCGCGTTTCTGAGCGCCTGGATCCAGAAGACGGGTTCCTTCGTCGCATCACAACCTTCTGGAGTCAGAAGAGGAGACACCATCGTTCTACGACGAGGGATCGCATTCAGAATTGAACATGGAGTTTTGTTACAGCAGAGGACGCGTAGCCTCCTCCTGCTTGACACAACGGCGTCTGCGCGCGTTTTTGAGTGCCTGGATCCAGAAGACGGGTTCCTTCGTCGCATCACAACCTTCTGGAGACAGAAGAGGAGACACCGTCGTTCTACGACGAGGGATCGCATTCAGAATTGAGCATGAGATGCTGCTGCAGCAGAGGACGCGTAGCCTCCTCCTGCTTGACACAACGGCGTCTGCACGCGTTTCTGAGCGCCTGGATCTAGAAGGCGGGTTCCCTTGGTCGCAACACAACCTTCTGGAGTCAGAGGAGACACGTCAGAGGGGACACCGTCGTTCTACGACGAGGGATCGCATTCAGAATTGAAAATGGGGTGTTGTTACAGCAGAGGACGCGTAGCCTCCTCCTGCTTGACACAACGGCGTCTGCGCGCGTTTCTGAGCGCCTGGATCCAGAAGACGGGTTCCTTCGTCGCATCACAACCTTCTGGAGTCAGAGGAGACACGTCAGAGGGGACACCGTCGTTCTACGACGAGGGATCGCATTCAGAATTGAACATGGGGTGTTGTTACAGCAGAGGACGCGTAGCCTCCTCCTGCTTGACACAACGGCGTCTGCGCGCGTTTCTGAGCGCCTGGATCCAGAAGACGGGTTCCTTCGTCGCATCACAACCTTCTGGAGTCAGAGGAGACACGTCAGAGGGGACACCATCGTTCTACGACGAGGGATCGCATTCAGAATTGAACATGGGGTGTTGTTACAGCAGAGGACGCGTAGCCTCCTCCTGCTTGACACAACGGCGTCTGCGCGCGTTTTTGAGGGCCTGGATCCAGAAGACGGGTTCCTTCGTCGCATCACAACCTTCTGGAGTCAGAAGAGGAGACACCGTCGTTCTACGACGAGGGATGGCATTCAGAATTGAACATGGGGTGTTGTTGCATCAGAGAAAGCGCATCCACCTCCTGCTTGACACAACGGCGTCTGCGCGCGTTTCTGAGCGCCTGGATCCAGAAGGCGGGATCCCTTGGTCGCACCACAACCTTCTGGAGTCAGAAGAGGAGACACCATCGTTTTGCGACGAGGGATCGCATTCAGAATTGAACATGGGGTGTTGTTACAGCAGAGGACGCGTAGCCTCCTCCTGCTTGACACAACGGCGTCTGCGCGCGTTTTTGAGGGCCTGGATCCAGAAGACGGGTTCCTTCGTCGCATCACAACCTTCTGGAGTCAGAAGAGGAGACACCGTCGTTCTACGACGAGGGATGGCATTCAGAATTGAACATGGGGTGTTGTTGCATCAGAGAAAGCGCATCCTCCTCCTGCTTGACACAACGGCGTCTGCGCGCGTTTCTGAGCGTCTGGATCTAGAAGGCGGGTTCCCTTGGTCGCAACACAACCTTCTGGAGTCAGAGGAGACACGTCAGAGGGGACACCGTCGTTCTACGACGAGGGATCGCATTCAGAATTGAACATGGGGTGTTGTTATAGCAGAGGACGCGTAGCCTCCTCCTGCTTGACACAACGGCGTCTGCGCGCGTTTCTGAGCGCCTGGATCCAGAAGACGGGTTCCTTCGTCGCATCACAACCTTCTGGAGTCAGAAGAGAAGACACCGTCGTTCTACGACGAGGGATGGCATTCAGAATTGAACATGGGGTGTTGTTGCATCAGAGAAAGCGCATCCTCCTCCTGCTTGACACAACGGCGTCTGCGCGCGTTTCTGAGCGTCTGGATCTAGAAGGCGGGTTCCCTTGGTCGCAACACAACCTTCTGGAGTCAGAGGAGACACGTCAGAGGGGACACCGTCGTTCTACGACGAGGGATCGCATTCAGAATTGAACATGGGGTGTTGTTATAGCAGAGGACGCGTAGCCTCCTCCTGCTTGACACAACGGCGTCTGCGCGCGTTTCTGAGCGCCTGGATCCAGAAGACGGGTTCCTTCGTCGCATCACAACCTTCTGGAGTCAGAGGAGACACGTCAGAGGGGACACCATCGTTCTACGACGAGGGATCGCATTCAGAATTGAACATGGGGTGTTGTTACAGCAGAGGACGCGTAGCCTCCTCCTGCTTGACACAACGGCGTCTGCGCGCGTTTTTGAGGGCCTGGATCCAGAAAACGGGTTCCTTCGTCGCATCACAACCTTCTGGAGTCAGAAGAGGAGACACCGTCGTTCTACGACGAGGGATGGCATTCAGAATTGAACATGGGGTGTTGTTATAGCAGAGGACGCGTAGCCTCCTCCTGCTTGACACAACGGCGTCTGCGCGCGTTTCTGAGCGCCTGGATCCAGAAGACGGGTTCCTTCGTCGCATCACAACCTTCTGGAGTCAGAAGAGAAGACACCGCCGTTCTACGACGAGTGATCGCATTCGGAATTGAACATGAGATGTTGCTGGAGCAGAGGAAGCGCATCCTGCTCCTGCTTGACATGAAGGCGTCTGCGCGCGTTTCTGAGCGCCTGGATCCAGAAGGCGGGATCCCTTGGTCGCACCACAACCTTCTGGAGTCAGAAGAGGAGACACCATCGTTTTGCGACGAGGGATCGCATTCAGAATTGAGCATGAGATGCTGCTGCAGCAGAGGACGCGTAGCCTCCTCCTGCTTGACACAACGGCGTCTGCGCGCGTTTCTGAGCGTCTGGATCTAGAAGGCGGGTTCCCTTGGTCGCAACACAACCTTCTGGAGTCAGAGGAGACACGTCAGAGGGGACACCGTCGTTCTACGACGAGGGATCGCATTCAGAATTGAAAATGGGGTGTTGTTACAGCAGAGGACGCGTAGCCTCCTCCTGCTTGACACAACGGCGTCTGCGCGCGTTTCTGAGCGCCTGGATCCAGAAGACGGGTTCCTTCGTCGCATCGCAACCTTCTGGAGTCAGAGGAGACACGTCAGAGGGGACACCGTCGTTCTACGACGAGGGATCGCATTCAGAATTGAACATGGGGTGTTGTTACAGCAGAGGACGCGTAGCCTCCTCCTGCTTGACACAACGGCGTCTGCGCGCGTTTTTGAGTGCCTGGATCCAGAAGACGGGTTCCTTCGTCGCATCACAACCTTCTGGAGTCAGAAGAGGAGACACCGTCGTTCTACGACGAGGGATGGCATTCAGAATTGAACATGGGGTGTTGTTGCATCAGAGAAAGCGCATCCTCCTCCTGCTTGACACAACGGCGTCTGCGCGCGTTTCTGAGCGTCTGGATCCAGAAGGCGGGTTCCCTTGGTCGCAACACAACCTTCTGGAGTCAGAGGAGACACGTCAGAGGGGACACCGTCGTTCTACGACGAGGGATCGCATTCAGAATTGAGCATGAGATGCTGCTGCAGCAGAGGACGCGTAGCCTCCTCCTGCTTGACACAACGGCGTCTGCGCGCGTTTCTGAGCGCCTGGATCCAGAAGGCGGGATCCCTTGGTCGCACCACAACCTTCTGTAGTCAGAAGAGGAGACACCATCGTTCTGCGACGAGGGATCGCATTCAGAATTGAGCATGAGATGCTGCTGCAGCAGAGGACGCGTAGCCTCCTCCTGCTTGACACAACGGCGTCTGCGCGCGTTTCTGAGCGCCTGGATCCAGAAGACGGGTTCCCTTGGTCGCAACACAACCTTCTGGAGTCAGAAGAGGAGACAACGTCGTTCTGCGACGAGGGATCGCATTCAGAATTGAGCATGAGATGCTGCTGCAGCAGAGGACGCGCAGCCTCCTCCTGCTTGACACAACGGCGTCTGCGCGCGTTTCTGAGCGCCTGGATCCAGAAGACGGGTTCCCTTGGTCGCAACACAACCTTCTGGAGTCAGAAGAGGAGACACCGTCGTTCTGCGACGAGGGATCGCATTCAGAATTGAGCATGAGATGCTGCTGCAGCAGAGGACGCGTAGCCTCCTCCTGCTTGACACAACGGCGTCTGCGCGCGTTTCTGAGCGTCTGGATCTAGAAGGCGGGTTCCCTTGGTCGCAACACAACCTTCTGGAGTCAGAGGAGACACGTCAGAGGGGACACCGTCGTTTTACGACGAGGGATCGCATTCAGAATTGAACATGGGGTGTTGTTACAGCAGAGGACGCGTAGCCTCCTCCTGCTTGACACAACGGCGTCTGCGCGCGTTTCTGAGCGTCTGGATCTAGAAGGCGGGTTCCCTTGGTCGCAACACAACCTTCTGGAGTCAGAGGAGACACGTCAGAGGGGACACCGTCGTTCTACGACGAGGGATCGCATTCAGAATTGAAAATGGGGTGTTGTTACAGCAGAGGACGCGTAGCCTCCTCCTGCTTGACACAACGGCGTCTGCGCGCGTTTCTGAGCGCCTGGATCCAGAAGACGGGTTCCTTCGTCGCATCACAACCTTCTGGAGTCAGAAGAGGAGACACCATCGTTCTACGACGAGGGATCGCATTCAGAATTGAACATGGAGTTTTGTTACAGCAGAGGACGCGTAGCCTCCTCCTGCTTGACACAACGGCGTCTGCGCGCGTTTTTGAGTGCCTGGATCCAGAAGACGGGTTCCTTCGTCGCATCACAACCTTCTGGAGACAGAAGAGGAGACACCGTCGTTCTACGACGAGGGATCGCATTCAGAATTGAGCATGAGATGCTGCTGCAGCAGAGGACGCGTAGCCTCCTCCTGCTTGACACAACGGCGTCTGCACGCGTTTCTGAGCGCCTGGATCTAGAAGGCGGGTTCCCTTGGTCGCAACACAACCTTCTGGAGTCAGAGGAGACACGTCAGAGGGGACACCGTCGTTCTACGACGAGGGATCGCATTCAGAATTGAAAATGGGGTGTTGTTACAGCAGAGGACGCGTAGCCTCCTCCTGCTTGACACAACGGCGTCTGCGCGCGTTTCTGAGCGCCTGGATCCAGAAGACGGGTTCCTTCGTCGCATCACAACCTTCTGGAGTCAGAGGAGACACGTCAGAGGGGACACCGTCGTTCTACGACGAGGGATCGCATTCAGAATTGAACATGGGGTGTTGTTACAGCAGAGGACGCGTAGCCTCCTCCTGCTTGACACAACGGCGTCTGCGCGCGTTTCTGAGCGCCTGGATCCAGAAGACGGGTTCCTTCGTCGCATCACAACCTTCTGGAGTCAGAGGAGACACGTCAGAGGGGACTCCATCGTTCTACGACGAGGGATCGCATTCAGAATTGAACATGGGGTGTTGTTACAGCAGAGGACGCGTAGCCTCCTCCTGCTTGACACAACGGCGTCTGCGCGCGTTTTTGAGGGCCTGGATCCAGAAGACGGGTTCCTTCGTCGCATCACAACCTTCTGGAGTCAGAAGAGGAGACACCGTCGTTCTACGACGAGGGATGGCATTCAGAATTGAACATGGGGTGTTGTTGCATCAGAGAAAGCGCATCCTCCTCCTGCTTGACACAACGGCGTCTGCGCGCGTTTCTGAGCGTCTTGATCTAGAAGGCGGGTTCCCTTGGTCGCAACACAACCTTCTGGAGTCAGAGGAGACACGTCAGAGGGGACACCATCGTTCTACGACGAGGGATCGCATTCAGAATTGAACATGGGGTGTTGTTACAGCAGAGGACGCGTAGCCTCCTCCTGCTTGACACAACGGCGTCTGCGCGCGTTTTTGAGGGCCTGGATCCAGAAGACGGGTTCCTTCGTCGCATCACAACCTTCTGGAGTCAGAAGAGAAGACACCGCCGTTCTACGACGAGGGATCGCATTCGGAATTGAACATGAGATGTTGCTGGAGCAGAGGAAGCGCATCCTGCTCCTGCTTGACATGAAGGCGTCTGCGCGCGTTTCTGAGCGCCTGGATCCAGAAGGCGGGATCCCTTGGTCGCACCACAACCTTCTGGAGTCAGAAGAGGAGACACCATCGTTTTGCGACGAGGGATCGCATTCAGAATTGAGCATGAGATGCTGCTGCAGCAGAGGACGCGTAGCCTCCTCCTGCTTGACACAACGGCGTCTGCGCGCGTTTCTGAGCGTCTGGATCTAGAAGGCGGGTTCCCTTGGTCGCAACACAACCTTCTGGAGTCAGAGGAGACACGTCAGAGGGGACACCGTCGTTCTACGACGAGGATCGCATTCAGAATTGAGCATGAGATGCTGCTGCAGCAGAGGACGCGTAGCCTCCTCCTGCTTGACACAACGGCGTCTGCGCGCGTTTTTGAGTGCCTGGATCCAGAAGACGGGTTCCTTCGTCGCATCGCAACCTTCTGGAGTCAGAAGAGGAGACACCGTCGTTCTACGACGAGGGATCGCATTCAGAATTGAACATGGAGTTTTGTTACAGCAGAGGACGCGTAGCCTCCTCCTGCTTGACACAACGGCGTCTGCGCGCGTTTCTGAGCGCCTGGATCCAGAAGACGGGTTCCTTCGTCGCATCACAACCTTCTGGAGTCAGAGGAGACACGTCAGAGGGGACACCGTCGTTCTACGACGAGGGATCGCATTCAGAATTGAACATGGGGTGTTGTTACAGCAGAGGACGCGTAGCCTCCTCCTGCTTGACACAACGGCGTCTGCGCGCGTTTCTGAGCGCCTGGATCCAGAAGACGGGTTCCTTCGTCGCATCACAACCTTCTGGAGTCAGAGGAGACACGTCAGAGGGGACTCCATCGTTCTACGACGAGGGATCGCATTCAGAATTGAACATGGGGTGTTGTTACAGCAGAGGACGCGTAGCCTCCTCCTGCTTGACACAACGGCGTCTGCGCGCGTTTTTGAGGGCCTGGATCCAGAAGACGGGTTCCTTCGTCGCATCACAACCTTCTGGAGTCAGAAGAGGAGACACCGTCGTTCTACGACGAGGGATGGCATTCAGAATTGAACATGGGGTGTTGTTGCATCAGAGAAAGCGCATCCTCCTCCTGCTTGACACAACGGCGTCTGCGCGCGTTTCTGAGCGTCTTGATCTAGAAGGCGGGTTCCCTTGGTCGCAACACAACCTTCTGGAGTCAGAGGAGACACGTCAGAGGGGACACCATCGTTCTACGACGAGGGATCGCATTCAGAATTGAACATGGGGTGTTGTTACAGCAGAGGACGCGTAGCCTCCTCCTGCTTGACACAACGGCGTCTGCGCGCGTTTTTGAGGGCCTGGATCCAGAAGACGGGTTCCTTCGTCGCATCACAACCTTCTGGAGTCAGAAGAGAAGACACCGCCGTTCTACGACGAGGGATCGCATTCGGAATTGAACATGAGATGTTGCTGGAGCAGAGGAAGCGCATCCTGCTCCTGCTTGACATGAAGGCGTCTGCGCGCGTTTCTGAGCGCCTGGATCCAGAAGGCGGGATCCCTTGGTCGCACCACAACCTTCTGGAGTCAGAAGAGGAGACACCATCGTTTTGCGACGAGGGATCGCATTCAGAATTGAGCATGAGATGCTGCTGCAGCAGAGGACGCGTAGCCTCCTCCTGCTTGACACAACGGCGTCTGCGCGCGTTTCTGAGCGTCTGGATCTAGAAGGCGGGTTCCCTTGGTCGCAACACAACCTTCTGGAGTCAGAGGAGACACGTCAGAGGGGACACCGTCGTTCTACGACGAGGATCGCATTCAGAATTGAGCATGAGATGCTGCTGCAGCAGAGGACGCGTAGCCTCCTCCTGCTTGACACAACGGCGTCTGCGCGCGTTTTTGAGTGCCTGGATCCAGAAGACGGGTTCCTTCGTCGCATCGCAACCTTCTGGAGTCAGAAGAGGAGACACCGTCGTTCTACGACGAGGGATCGCATTCAGAATTGAACATGGAGTTTTGTTACAGCAGAGGACGCGTAGCCTCCTCCTGCTTGACACAACGGCGTCTGCGCGCGTTTCTGAGCGCCTGGATCCAGAGGACGGGTTCCTTCGTCGCATCACAACCTTCTGGAGTCAGAAGAGGAGACACCGTCGTTCTACGACGAGGGATGGCATCCAGAATTGAACATGGGGTGTTGTTGCATCAGAGAAAGCGCATCCTCCTCCTGCTTGACACAACGGCGTCTGCGCGCGTTTCTGAGCGTCTGGATCCAGAAGGCGGGTTCCCTTGGTCGCGACACAACCTTCTGGAGTCAGAGGAGGCACGTCAGAGGGGACACCGTCGTTTTACGACGAGGGATCGCATTCAGAATTGAACATGGGGTGTTGTTACAGCAGAGGACGCGTAGCCTCCTCCTGCTTGACACAACGGCGTCTGCGCGCGTTTCTGAGCGCCTGGATCCAGAAGACGGGTTCCTTCGTCGCATCACAACCTTCTGGAGTCAGAAGAGGAGACACCGCCGTTCTACGACGAGGGATCGCATTCAGAATTGAACATGGGGTGTTGTTACAGCAGAGGACGCGTAGCCTCCTCCTGCTTGACACAACGGCGTCTGCGCGCGTTTCTGAGCGTCTGGATCTAGAAGGCGGGTTCCCTTGGTCGCAACACAACCTTCTGGAGTCAGAGGAGACACGTCAGAGGGGACACCGTCGTTCTACGACGAGGGATCGCATTCAGAATTGAACATGGGGTGTTGTTACAGCAGAGGACGCGTAGCCTCCTCCTGCTTGACACAACGGCGTCTGCGCGCGTTTCTGAGCGCCTGGATCCAGAAGACGGGTTCCTTCGTCGCATCACAACCTTCTGGAGTCAGAGGAGACACGTCAGAGGGGACACCGTCGTTCTACGACGAGGGATCGCATTCAGAATTGAACATGGGGTGTTGTTACAGCAGAGGACGCGTAGCCTCCTCCTGCTTGACACAACGGCGTCTGCGCGCGTTTTTGAGTGCCTGGATCCAGAAGACGGGTTCCTTCGTCGCATCACAACCTTCTGGAGTCAGAAGAGGAGACACCGTCGTTCTACGACGAGGGATGGCATTCAGAATTGAACATGGGGTGTTGTTGCATCAGAGAAAGCGCATCCTCCTCCTGCTTGACACAACGGCGTCTGCGCGCGTTTCTGAGCGTCTGGATCCAGAAGGCGGGTTCCCTTGGTCGCAACACAACCTTCTGGAGTCAGAGGAGACACGTCAGAGGGGACACCGTCGTTCTACGACGAGGGATCGCATTCAGAATTGAACATGGGGTGTTGTTACAGCAGAGGACGCGTAGCCTCCTCCTGCTTGACACAACGGCGTCTGCGCGCGTTTCTGAGCGTCTGGATCTAGAAGGCGGGTTCCCTTGGTCGCAACACAACCTTCTGGAGTCAGAGGAGACACGTCAGAGGAGACACCGTCGTTCTACGACGAGGGATCGCATTCAGAATTGAACATGGGGTGTTGTTACAGCAGAGGACGCGTAGCCTCCTCCTGCTTGACACAACGGCGTCTGCGCGCGTTTCTGAGCGTCTGGATCTAGAAGGCGGGTTCCCTTGGTCGCAACACAACCTTCTGGAGTCAGAGGAGACACGTCAGAGGAGACACCGTCGTTCTACGACGAGGGATCGCATTCAGAATTGAACATGGGGTGTTGTTACAGCAGAGGACGCGTAGCCTCCTCCTGCTTGACACAACGGCGTCTGCGCGCGTTTCTGAGCGCCTGGATCCAGAAGACGGGTTCCTTCGTCGCATCACAACCTTCTGGAGTCAGAAGAGGAGACACCGCCGTTCTACGACGAGGGATCGCATTCGGAATTGAACATGAGATGTTGCTGGAGCAGAGGAAGCGCATCCTGCTCCTGCTTGACATGAAGGCGTCTGCGCGCGTTTCTGAGCGCCTGGATCCAGAAGGCGGGATCCCTTGGTCGCACCACAACGTTCTGGAGTCAGAAGAGGAGACACCATCGTTCTGCGACGAGGGATCGCATTCAGAATTGAGCATGAGATGCTGCTGCAGCAGAGGACGCGTAGCCTCCTCCTGCTTGACACAACGGCGTCTGCGCGCGTTTCTGAGCGTCTGGATCTAGAAGGCGGGTTCCCTTGGTCGCAACACAACCTTCTGGAGTCAGAGGAGACACGTCAGAGGGGACACCGTCGTTCTACGACGAGGGATCGCATTCAGAATTGAACATGGGGTGTTGTTACAGCAGAGGACGCGTAGCCTCCTCCTGCTTGACACAACGGCGTCTGCGCGCGTTTCTGAGCGCCTGGATCCAGAAGACGGGTTCCTTCGTCGCATCACAACCTTCTGGAGTCAGAGGAGACACGTCAGAGGGGACACCGTCGTTCTACGACGAGGGATCGCATTCAGAATTGAACATGGGGTGTTGTTACAGCAGAGGACGCGTAGCCTCCTCCTGCTTGACACAACGGCGTCTGCGCGCGTTTTTGAGTGCCTGGATCCAGAAGACGGGTTCCTTCGTCGCATCACAACCTTCTGGAGTCAGAAGAGGAGACACCGTCGTTCTACGACGAGGGATGGCATTCAGAATTGAACATGGGGTGTTGTTGCATCAGAGAAAGCGCATCCTCCTCCTGCTTGACACAACGGCGTCTGCGCGCGTTTCTGAGCGTCTGGATCCAGAAGGCGGGTTCCCTTGGTCGCAACACAACCTTCTGGAGTCAGAGGAGACACGTCAGAGGGGACACCGTCGTTCTACGACGAGGGATCGCATTCAGAATTGAACATGGGGTGTTGTTACAGCAGAGGACGCGTAGCCTCCTCCTGCTTGACACAACGGCGTCTGCGCGCGTTTCTGAGCGTCTGGATCTAGAAGGCGGGTTCCCTTGGTCGCAACACAACCTTCTGGAGTCAGAGGAGACACGTCAGAGGAGACACCGTCGTTCTACGACGAGGGATCGCATTCAGAATTGAACATGGGGTGTTGTTACAGCAGAGGACGCGTAGCCTCCTCCTGCTTGACACAACGGCGTCTGCGCGCGTTTCTGAGCGTCTGGATCTAGAAGGCGGGTTCCCTTGGTCGCAACACAACCTTCTGGAGTCAGAGGAGACACGTCAGAGGGGACACCGTCGTTCTACGACGAGGGATCGCATTCAGAATTGAACATGGGGTGTTGTTACAGCAGAGGACGCGTAGCCTCCTCCTGCTTGACACAACGGCGTCTGCGCGCGTTTCTGAGCGTCTGGATCTAGAAGGCGGGTTCCCTTGGTCGCAACACAACCTTCTGGAGTCAGAGGAGACACGTCAGAGGAGACACCGTCGTTCTACGACGAGGGATCGCATTCAGAATTGAACATGGGGTGTTGTTACAGCAGAGGACGCGTAGCCTCCTCCTGCTTGACACAACGGCGTCTGCGCGCGTTTCTGAGCGTCTGGATCTAGAAGGCGGGTTCCCTTGGTCGCAACACAACCTTCTGGAGTCAGAGGAGACACGTCAGAGGAGACACCGTCGTTCTACGACGAGGGATCGCATTCAGAATTGAACATGGGGTGTTGTTACAGCAGAGGACGCGTAGCCTCCTCCTGCTTGACACAACGGCGTCTGCGCGCGTTTCTGAGCGCCTGGATCCAGAAGACGGGTTCCTTCGTCGCATCACAACCTTCTGGAGTCAGAAGAGGAGACACCGCCGTTCTACGACGAGGGATCGCATTCGGAATTGAACATGAGATGTTGCTGGAGCAGAGGAAGCGCATCCTGCTCCTGCTTGACATGAAGGCGTCTGCGCGCGTTTCTGAGCGCCTGGATCCAGAAGGCGGGATCCCTTGGTCGCACCACAACGTTCTGGAGTCAGAAGAGGAGACACCATCGTTCTGCGACGAGGGATCGCATTCAGAATTGAGCATGAGATGCTGCTGCAGCAGAGGACGCGTAGCCTCCTCCTGCTTGACACAACGGCGTCTGCGCGCGTTTCTGAGCGTCTGGATCTAGAAGGCGGGTTCCCTTGGTCGCAACACAACCTTCTGGAGTCAGAGGAGACACGTCAGAGGGGACACCGTCGTTCTACGACGAGGGATCGCATTCAGAATTGAAAATGGGGTGTTGTTACAGCAGAGGACGCGTAGCCTCCTCCTGCTTGACACAACGGCGTCTGCGCGCGTTTTTGAGTGCCTGGATCCAGAAGACGGGTTCCTTCGTCGCATCACAACCTTCTGGAGTCAGAAGAGGAGACACCGTCGTTCTACGACGAGGGATCGCATTCAGAATTGAACATGGAGTTTTGTTACAGCAGAGGACGCGTAGCCTCCTCCTGCTTGACACAACGGCGTCTGCGCGCGTTTCTGAGCTCCTGGATCCAGAGGACGGGTTCCTTCGTCGCATCACAACCTTCTGGAGTCAGAAGAGGAGACACCGTCGTTCTACGACGAGGGATGGCATTCAGAATTGAACATGGGGTGTTGTTGCATCAGAGAAAGCGCATCCTCCTCCTGCTTGACACAACGGCGTCTGCGCGCGTTTCTGAGCGTCTGGATCCAGAAGGCGGGATCCCTTGGTCGCACCACAACCTTCTGGAGTCAGAAGAGGAGACACCATCGTTCTGCGACGAGGGATCGCATTCAGAATTGAGCATGAGATGCTGCTGCAGCAGAGGACGCGTAGCCTCCTCCTGCTTGACACAACGGCGTCTGCGCGCATTTCTGAGCGTCTGGATCTAGAAGGCGGGTTCCCTTGGTCGCAACACAACCTTCTGGAGTCAGAGGAGGCACGTCAGAGGGGACACCGTCGTTTTACGACGAGGGATCGCATTCAGAATTGAAAATGGGGTGTTGTTACAGCAGAGGACGCGTAGCCTCCTCCTGCTTGACACAACGGCGTCTGCGCGCGTTTCTGAGCGCCTGGATCCAGAAGACGGGTTCCTTCGTCGCATCACAACCTTCTGGAGTCAGAAGAGGAGACACCGCCGTTCTACGACGAGGGATCGCATTCGGAATTGAACATGAGATGTTGCTGGAGCAGAGGAAGCGCATCCTGCTCCTGCTTGACATGAAGGCGTCTGCGCGCGTTTCTGAGCGCCTGGATCCAGAAGGCGGGATCCCTTGGTCGCACCACAACCTTCTGGAGTCAGAAGAGGAGACACCATCGTTCTGCGACGAGGGATCGCATTCAGAATTGAGCATGAGATGCTGCTGCAGCAGAGGACGCGTAGCCTCCTCCTGCTTGACACAACGGCGTCTGCGCGCGTTTCTGAGCGTCTGGATCCAGAAGGCGGGTTCCCTTGGTCGCAACACAACCTTCTGGAGTCAGAGGAGACACGTCAGAGGGGACACCGTCGTTCTACGACGAGGGATCGCATTCAGAATTGAACATGGGGTGTTGTTACAGCAGAGGACGCGTAGCCTCCTCCTGCTTGACACAACGGCGTCTGCGCGCGTTTCTGAGCGTCTGGATCTAGAAGGCGGGTTCCCTTGGTCGCAACACAACCTTCTGGAGTCAGAGGAGACACGTCAGAGGAGACACCGTCGTTCTACGACGAGGGATCGCATTCAGAATTGAACATGGGGTGTTGTTACAGCAGAGGACGCGTAGCCTCCTCCTGCTTGACACAACGGCGTCTGCGCGCGTTTCTGAGCGTCTGGATCTAGAAGGCGGGTTCCCTTGGTCGCAACACAACCTTCTGGAGTCAGAGGAGACACGTCAGAGGGGACACCGTCGTTCTACGACGAGGGATCGCATTCAGAATTGAAAATGGGGTGTTGTTACAGCAGAGGACGCGTAGCCTCCTCCTGCTTGACACAACGGCGTCTGCGCGCGTTTCTGAGCGCCTGGATCCAGAAGACGGGTTCCTTCGTCGCATCACAACCTTCTGGAGTCAGAAGAGGAGACACCGCCGTTCTACGACGAGGGATCGCATTCGGAATTGAACATGAGATGTTGCTGGAGCAGAGGAAGCGCATCCTGCTCCTGCTTGACATGAAGGCGTCTGCGCGCGTTTCTGAGCGCCTGGATCCAGAAGGCGGGATCCCTTGGTCGCACCACAACGTTCTGGAGTCAGAAGAGGAGACACCATCGTTCTGCGACGAGGGATCGCATTCAGAATTGAGCATGAGATGCTGCTGCAGCAGAGGACGCGTAGCCTCCTCCTGCTTGACACAACGGCGTCTGCGCGCGTTTCTGAGCGTCTGGATCTAGAAGGCGGGTTCCCTTGGTCGCAACACAACCTTCTGGAGTCAGAGGAGACACGTCAGAGGGGACACCGTCGTTCTACGACGAGGGATCGCATTCAGAATTGAAAATGGGGTGTTGTTACAGCAGAGGACGCGTAGCCTCCTCCTGCTTGACACAACGGCGTCTGCGCGCGTTTTTGAGTGCCTGGATCCAGAAGACGGGTTCCTTCGTCGCATCACAACCTTCTGGAGTCAGAAGAGGAGACACCGTCGTTCTACGACGAGGGATCGCATTCAGAATTGAACATGGAGTTTTGTTACAGCAGAGGACGCGTAGCCTCCTCCTGCTTGACACAACGGCGTCTGCGCGCGTTTCTGAGCTCCTGGATCCAGAGGACGGGTTCCTTCGTCGCATCACAACCTTCTGGAGTCAGAAGAGGAGACACCGTCGTTCTACGACGAGGGATCGCATTCAGAATTGAGCATGAGATGCTGCTGCAGCAGAGGACGCGTAGCCTCCTCCTGCTTGACACAACGGCGTCTGCGCGCGTTTCTGAGCTCCTGGATCCAGAGGACGGGTTCCTTCGTCGCATCACAACCTTCTGGAGTCAGAAGAGGAGACACCGTCGTTCTACGACGAGGGATGGCATTCAGAATTGAACATGGGGTGTTGTTGCATCAGAGAAAGCGCATCCTCCTCCTGCTTGACACAACGGCGTCTGCGCGCGTTTCTGAGCGTCTGGATCCAGAAGGCGGGATCCCTTGGTCGCACCACAACCTTCTGGAGTCAGAAGAGGAGACACCATCGTTCTGCGACGAGGGATCGCATTCAGAATTGAAAATGGGGTGTTGTTACAGCAGAGGACGCGTAGCCTCCTCCTGCTTGACACAACGGCGTCTGCGCGCGTTTCTGAGCGCCTGGATCCAGAAGACGGGTTCCTTCGTCGCATCACAACCTTCTGGAGTCAGAAGAGGAGACACCGCCGTTCTACGACGAGGGATCGCATTCGGAATTGAACATGAGATGTTGCTGGAGCAGAGGAAGCGCATCCTGCTCCTGCTTGACATGAAGGCGTCTGCGCGCGTTTCTGAGCGCCTGGATCCAGAAGGCGGGATCCCTTGGTCGCACCACAACCTTCTGGAGTCAGAAGAGGAGACACCATCGTTCTGCGACGAGGGATCGCATTCAGAATTGAGCATGAGATGCTGCTGCAGCAGAGGACGCGTAGCCTCCTCCTGCTTGACACAACGGCGTCTGCGCGCGTTTCTGAGCGTCTGGATCTAGAAGGCGGGTTCCCTTGGTCGCAACACAACCTTCTGGAGTCAGAGGAGACACGTCAGAGGGGACACCGTCGTTTTACGACGAGGGATCGCATTCAGAATTGAACATGGGGTGTTGTTACAGCAGAGGACGCGTAGCCTCCTCCTGCTTGACACAACGGCGTCTGCGCGCGTTTCTGAGCGTCTGGATCTAGAAGGCGGGTTCCCTTGGTCGCAACACAACCTTCTGGAGTCAGAGGAGACACGTCAGAGGGGACACCGTCGTTCTACGACGAGGGATCGCATTCAGAATTGAACATGGGGTGTTGTTACAGCAGAGGACGCGTAGCCTCCTCCTGCTTGACACAACGGCGTCTGCGCGCGTTTCTGAGCGTCTGGATCTAGAAGGCGGGTTCCCTTGGTCGCAACACAACCTTCTGGAGTCAGAGGAGACACGTCAGAGGAGACACCGTCGTTCTACGACGAGGGATCGCATTCAGAATTGAACATGGGGTGTTGTTACAGCAGAGGACGCGTAGCCTCCTCCTGCTTGACACAACGGCGTCTGCGCGCGTTTCTGAGCGTCTGGATCTAGAAGGCGGGTTCCCTTGGTCGCAACACAACCTTCTGGAGTCAGAGGAGACACGTCAGAGGAGACACCGTCGTTCTACGACGAGGGATCGCATTCAGAATTGAACATGGGGTGTTGTTACAGCAGAGGACGCGTAGCCTCCTCCTGCTTGACACAACGGCGTCTGCGCGCGTTTCTGAGCGCCTGGATCCAGAAGACGGGTTCCTTCGTCGCATCACAACCTTCTGGAGTCAGAAGAGGAGACACCGCCGTTCTACGACGAGGGATCGCATTCGGAATTGAACATGAGATGTTGCTGGAGCAGAGGAAGCGCATCCTGCTCCTGCTTGACATGAAGGCGTCTGCGCGCGTTTCTGAGCGCCTGGATCCAGAAGGCGGGATCCCTTGGTCGCACCACAACGTTCTGGAGTCAGAAGAGGAGACACCATCGTTCTGCGACGAGGGATCGCATTCAGAATTGAGCATGAGATGCTGCTGCAGCAGAGGACGCGTAGCCTCCTCCTGCTTGACACAACGGCGTCTGCGCGCGTTTCTGAGCGTCTGGATCTAGAAGGCGGGTTCCCTTGGTCGCAACACAACCTTCTGGAGTCAGAGGAGACACGTCAGAGGGGACACCGTCGTTCTACGACGAGGGATCGCATTCAGAATTGAAAATGGGGTGTTGTTACAGCAGAGGACGCGTAGCCTCCTCCTGCTTGACACAACGGCGTCTGCGCGCGTTTTTGAGTGCCTGGATCCAGAAGACGGGTTCCTTCGTCGCATCACAACCTTCTGGAGTCAGAAGAGGAGACACCGTCGTTCTACGACGAGGGATCGCATTCAGAATTGAACATGGAGTTTTGTTACAGCAGAGGACGCGTAGCCTCCTCCTGCTTGACACAACGGCGTCTGCGCGCGTTTCTGAGCTCCTGGATCCAGAGGACGGGTTCCTTCGTCGCATCACAACCTTCTGGAGTCAGAAGAGGAGACACCGTCGTTCTACGACGAGGGATGGCATTCAGAATTGAACATGGGGTGTTGTTGCATCAGAGAAAGCGCATCCTCCTCCTGCTTGACACAACGGCGTCTGCGCGCGTTTCTGAGCGTCTGGATCCAGAAGGCGGGATCCCTTGGTCGCACCACAACCTTCTGGAGTCAGAAGAGGAGACACCATCGTTCTGCGACGAGGGATCGCATTCAGAATTGAGCATGAGATGCTGCTGCAGCAGAGGACGCGTAGCCTCCTCCTGCTTGACACAACGGCGTCTGCGCGCATTTCTGAGCGTCTGGATCTAGAAGGCGGGTTCCCTTGGTCGCAACACAACCTTCTGGAGTCAGAGGAGGCACGTCAGAGGGGACACCGTCGTTTTACGACGAGGGATCGCATTCAGAATTGAAAATGGGGTGTTGTTACAGCAGAGGACGCGTAGCCTCCTCCTGCTTGACACAACGGCGTCTGCGCGCGTTTCTGAGCGCCTGGATCCAGAAGACGGGTTCCTTCGTCGCATCACAACCTTCTGGAGTCAGAAGAGGAGACACCGCCGTTCTACGACGAGGGATCGCATTCGGAATTGAACATGAGATGTTGCTGGAGCAGAGGAAGCGCATCCTGCTCCTGCTTGACATGAAGGCGTCTGCGCGCGTTTCTGAGCGCCTGGATCCAGAAGGCGGGATCCCTTGGTCGCACCACAACCTTCTGGAGTCAGAAGAGGAGACACCATCGTTCTGCGACGAGGGATCGCATTCAGAATTGAGCATGAGATGCTGCTGCAGCAGAGGACGCGTAGCCTCCTCCTGCTTGACACAACGGCGTCTGCGCGCGTTTCTGAGCGTCTGGATCCAGAAGGCGGGTTCCCTTGGTCGCAACACAACCTTCTGGAGTCAGAGGAGACACGTCAGAGGGGACACCGTCGTTCTACGACGAGGGATCGCATTCAGAATTGAACATGGGGTGTTGTTACAGCAGAGGACGCGTAGCCTCCTCCTGCTTGACACAACGGCGTCTGCGCGCGTTTCTGAGCGTCTGGATCTAGAAGGCGGGTTCCCTTGGTCGCAACACAACCTTCTGGAGTCAGAGGAGACACGTCAGAGGAGACACCGTCGTTCTACGACGAGGGATCGCATTCAGAATTGAACATGGGGTGTTGTTACAGCAGAGGACGCGTAGCCTCCTCCTGCTTGACACAACGGCGTCTGCGCGCGTTTCTGAGCGTCTGGATCTAGAAGGCGGGTTCCCTTGGTCGCAACACAACCTTCTGGAGTCAGAGGAGACACGTCAGAGGGGACACCGTCGTTCTACGACGAGGGATCGCATTCAGAATTGAAAATGGGGTGTTGTTACAGCAGAGGACGCGTAGCCTCCTCCTGCTTGACACAACGGCGTCTGCGCGCGTTTCTGAGCGCCTGGATCCAGAAGACGGGTTCCTTCGTCGCATCACAACCTTCTGGAGTCAGAAGAGGAGACACCGCCGTTCTACGACGAGGGATCGCATTCGGAATTGAACATGAGATGTTGCTGGAGCAGAGGAAGCGCATCCTGCTCCTGCTTGACATGAAGGCGTCTGCGCGCGTTTCTGAGCGCCTGGATCCAGAAGGCGGGATCCCTTGGTCGCACCACAACGTTCTGGAGTCAGAAGAGGAGACACCATCGTTCTGCGACGAGGGATCGCATTCAGAATTGAGCATGAGATGCTGCTGCAGCAGAGGACGCGTAGCCTCCTCCTGCTTGACACAACGGCGTCTGCGCGCGTTTCTGAGCGTCTGGATCTAGAAGGCGGGTTCCCTTGGTCGCAACACAACCTTCTGGAGTCAGAGGAGACACGTCAGAGGGGACACCGTCGTTCTACGACGAGGGATCGCATTCAGAATTGAAAATGGGGTGTTGTTACAGCAGAGGACGCGTAGCCTCCTCCTGCTTGACACAACGGCGTCTGCGCGCGTTTTTGAGTGCCTGGATCCAGAAGACGGGTTCCTTCGTCGCATCACAACCTTCTGGAGTCAGAAGAGGAGACACCGTCGTTCTACGACGAGGGATCGCATTCAGAATTGAACATGGAGTTTTGTTACAGCAGAGGACGCGTAGCCTCCTCCTGCTTGACACAACGGCGTCTGCGCGCGTTTCTGAGCTCCTGGATCCAGAGGACGGGTTCCTTCGTCGCATCACAACCTTCTGGAGTCAGAAGAGGAGACACCGTCGTTCTACGACGAGGGATGGCATTCAGAATTGAACATGGGGTGTTGTTGCATCAGAGAAAGCGCATCCTCCTCCTGCTTGACACAACGGCGTCTGCGCGCGTTTCTGAGCGTCTGGATCCAGAAGGCGGGATCCCTTGGTCGCACCACAACCTTCTGGAGTCAGAAGAGGAGACACCATCGTTCTGCGACGAGGGATCGCATTCAGAATTGAGCATGAGATGCTGCTGCAGCAGAGGACGCGTAGCCTCCTCCTGCTTGACACAACGGCGTCTGCGCGCATTTCTGAGCGTCTGGATCTAGAAGGCGGGTTCCCTTGGTCGCAACACAACCTTCTGGAGTCAGAGGAGGCACGTCAGAGGGGACACCGTCGTTTTACGACGAGGGATCGCATTCAGAATTGAAAATGGGGTGTTGTTACAGCAGAGGACGCGTAGCCTCCTCCTGCTTGACACAACGGCGTCTGCGCGCGTTTCTGAGCGCCTGGATCCAGAAGACGGGTTCCTTCGTCGCATCACAACCTTCTGGAGTCAGAAGAGGAGACACCGCCGTTCTACGACGAGGGATCGCATTCGGAATTGAACATGAGATGTTGCTGGAGCAGAGGAAGCGCATCCTGCTCCTGCTTGACATGAAGGCGTCTGCGCGCGTTTCTGAGCGCCTGGATCCAGAAGGCGGGATCCCTTGGTCGCACCACAACCTTCTGGAGTCAGAAGAGGAGACACCATCGTTCTGCGACGAGGGATCGCATTCAGAATTGAGCATGAGATGCTGCTGCAGCAGAGGACGCGTAGCCTCCTCCTGCTTGACACAACGGCGTCTGCGCGCGTTTCTGAGCGTCTGGATCTAGAAGGCGGGTTCCCTTGGTCGCAACACAACCTTCTGGAGTCAGAGGAGACACGTCAGAGGGGACACCGTCGTTTTACGACGAGGGATCGCATTCAGAATTGAACATGGGGTGTTGTTACAGCAGAGGACGCGTAGCCTCCTCCTGCTTGACACAACGGCGTCTGCGCGCGTTTCTGAGCGTCTGGATCTAGAAGGCGGGTTCCCTTGGTCGCAACACAACCTTCTGGAGTCAGAGGAGACACGTCAGAGGGGACACCGTCGTTCTACGACGAGGGATCGCACTCAGAATTGAACATGGGGTGTTGTTACAGCAGAGGACGCGTAGCCTCCTCCTGCTTGACACAACGGCGTCTGCGCGCGTTTCTGAGCGTCTGGATCTAGAAGGCGGGTTCCCTTGGTCGCAACACAACCTTCTGGAGTCAGAGGAGACACGTCAGAGGGGACACCGTCGTTCTACGACGAGGGATCGCATTCAGAATTGAACATGGGGTGTTGTTACAGCAGAGGACGCGTAGCCTCCTCCTGCTTGACACAACGGCGTCTGCGCGCGTTTCTGAGCGCCTGGATCCAGAAGACGGGTTCCTTCGTCGCATCACAACCTTCTGGAGTCAGAAGAGAAGACACCGCCGTTCTACGACGAGGGATCGCATTCGGAATTGAACATGAGATGTTGCTGGAGCAGAGGAAGCGCATCCTGCTCCTGCTTGACATGAAGGCGTCTGCGCGCGTTTCTGAGCGCCTGGATCCAGAAGGCGGGATCCCTTGGTCGCACCACAACCTTCTGGAGTCAGAAGAGGAGACACCATCGTTCTGCGACGAGGGATCGCATTCAGAATTGAGCATGAGATGCTGCTGCAGCAGAGGACGCGTAGCCTCCTCCTGCTTGACACAACGGCGTCTGCGCGCGTTTCTGAGCGTCTGGATCTAGAAGGCGGGTTCCCTTGGTCGCAACACAACCTTCTGGAGTCAGAGGAGACACGTCAGAGGGGACACCGTCGTTCTACGACGAGGGATCGCATTCAGAATTGAGCATGAGATGCTGCTGCAGCAGAGGACGCGTAGCCTCCTCCTGCTTGACACAACGGCGTCTGCGCGCGTTTCTGAGCGCCTGGATCCAGAGGACGGGTTCCTTCGTCGCATCACAACCTTCTGGAGTCAGAAGAGGAGACACCGTCGTTCTACGACGAGGGATGGCATTCAGAATTGAACATGGGGTGTTGTTGCATCAGAGAAAGCGCATCCTCCTCCTGCTTGACACGAAGGCGTCTGCGCGCGTTTCTGAGCGCCTGGATCCAGAGGGCGGGATCCCTTGGTCGCACCACCCTCTTCTGGAGTCAGAAGAGGAGACACCATCGTTCTGCGACGAGGGATCGCATTCAGAATTGAAAATGGGGTGTTGTTACAGCAGAGAAAGCGCATCCTCCTCCTGCTTGACATGAAGGCGTCTGCGCGCGTTTTTGAGTGCCTGGATCCAGAAGACGGGTTCCTTCGTCGCATCACAACCTTCTGGAGTCAGAAGAGGAGACACCGTCGTTCTACGACGAGGGATCGCATTCAGAATTGAGCATGAGATGCTGCTGCAGCAGAGGACGCGTGGCCTCCTCCTGCTTGACACAACGGCGTCTGCGCGCGTTTTTGAGTGCCTGGATCCAGAAGACGGGTTCCTTCGTCGCATCACAACCTTCTGGAGTCAGAAGAGGAGACACCGTCGTTCTACGACGAGGGATCGCATTCAGAATTGAGCATGAGATGCTGCTGCAGCAGAGGACGCGTAGCCTCCTCCTGCTTGACACAACGGCGTCTGCGCGCGTTTCTGAGCGCCTGGATCCAGAGGACGGGTTCCTTCGTCGCATCACAACCTTCTGGAGTCAGAAGAGGAGACACCGTCGTTCTACGACGAGGGATGGCATTCAGAATTGAACATGGGGTGTTGTTGCATCAGAGAAAGCGCATCCTCCTCCTGCTTGACATGAAGGCGTCTGCGCGCGTTTCTGAGCGCCTGGATCCAGAAGGCGGGATCCCTTGGTCGCACCACAACCTTCTGGAGTCAGAAGAGGAGACACCATCGTTCTGCGACGAGGGATCGCATTCAGAATTGAAAATGGGGTGTTGTTACAGCAGAGAAAGCGCATCCTCCTCCTGCTTGACATGAAGGCGTCTGCGCGCGTTTTTGAGTGCCTGGATCCAGAAGACGGGTTCCTTCGTCGCATCACAACCTTCTGGAGTCAGAAGAGGAGACACCGTCGTTCTACGACGAGGGATCGCATTCAGAATTGAGCATGAGATGCTGCTGCAGCAGAGGACGCGTAGCCTCCTCCTGCTTGACACAACGGCGTCTGCGCGCGTTTCTGAGCGCCTGGATCCAGAGGACGGGTTCCTTCGTCGCATCACAACCTTCTGGAGTCAGAAGAGAAGACACCGCCGTTCTACGACGAGGGATCGCATTCGGAATTGAACATGAGATGTTGCTGGAGCAGAGGAAGCGCATCCTGCTCCTGCTTGACATGAAGGCGTCTGCGCGCATTTCTGAGCGCCTGGATCCAGAAGGCGGGATCCCTTGGTCGCACCACAACCTTCTGGAGTCAGAAGAGGAGACACCATCGTTCTGCGACGAGGGATCGCATTCAGAATTGAGCATGAGATGCTGCTGCAGCAGAGGACGCGTAGCCTCCTCCTGCTTGACACAACGGCGTCTGCGCGCGTTTCTGAGCGTCTGGATCTAGAAGGCGGGTTCCCTTGGTCGCAACACAACCTTCTGGAGTCAGAGGAGACACGTCAGAGGGGACACCGTCGTTCTACGACGAGGGATCGCATTCAGAATTGAGCATGAGATGCTGCTGCAGCAGAGGACGCGTAGCCTCCTCCTGCTTGACACAACGGCGTCTGCGCGCGTTTCTGAGCGCCTGGATCCAGAGGACGGGTTCCTTCGTCGCATCACAACCTTCTGGAGTCAGAAGAGGAGACACCGTCGTTCTACGACGAGGGATGGCATTCAGAATTGAACATGGGGTGTTGTTGCATCAGAGAAAGCGCATCCTCCTCCTGCTTGACACGAAGGCGTCTGCGCGCGTTTCTGAGCGCCTGGATCCAGAAGGCGGGATCCCTTGGTCGCACCACAACCTTCTGGAGTCAGAAGAGGAGACACCATCGTTCTGCGACGAGGGATCGCATTCAGAATTGAAAATGGGGTGTTGTTACAGCAGAGAAAGCGCATCCTCCTCCTGCTTGACATGAAGGCGTCTGCGCGCGTTTTTGAGTGCCTGGATCCAGAAGACGGGTTCCTTCGTCGCATCACAACCTTCTGGAGTCAGAAGAGGAGACACCGTCGTTCTACGACGAGGGATCGCATTCAGAATTGAGCATGAGATGCTGCTGCAGCAGAGGACGCGTGGCCTCCTCCTGC
This sequence comes from Heligmosomoides polygyrus bakeri, assembly GCA_947359475.1. Taxonomy (NCBI): domain Eukaryota; kingdom Metazoa; phylum Nematoda; class Chromadorea; order Rhabditida; family Heligmosomidae; genus Heligmosomoides; species Heligmosomoides polygyrus. The sequence continues at coordinate 37,456,693 of OX375870.1, read as the reverse complement.
TTGACACAACGGCGTCTGCGCGCGTTTTTGAGTGCCTGGATCCAGAAGACGGGTTCCTTCGTCGCATCACAACCTTCTGGAGTCAGAAGAGGAGACACCGTCGTTCTACGACGAGGGATCGCATTCAGAATTGAGCATGAGATGCTGCTGCAGCAGAGGACGCGTAGCCTCCTCCTGCTTGACACAACGGCGTCTGCGCGCGTTTCTGAGCGCCTGGATCCAGAGGACGGGTTCCTTCGTCGCATCACAACCTTCTGGAGTCAGAAGAGGAGACACCGTCGTTCTACGACGAGGGATGGCATTCAGAATTGAACATGGGGTGTTGTTGCATCAGAGAAAGCGCATCCTCCTCCTGCTTGACATGAAGGCGTCTGCGCGCGTTTCTGAGCGCCTGGATCCAGAAGGCGGGATCCCTTGGTCGCACCACAACCTTCTGGAGTCAGAAGAGGAGACACCATCGTTCTGCGACGAGGGATCGCATTCAGAATTGAAAATGGGGTGTTGTTACAGCAGAGAAAGCGCATCCTCCTCCTGCTTGACATGAAGGCGTCTGCGCGCGTTTTTGAGTGCCTGGATCCAGAAGACGGGTTCCTTCGTCGCATCACAACCTTCTGGAGTCAGAAGAGGAGACACCGTCGTTCTACGACGAGGGATCGCATTCAGAATTGAGCATGAGATGCTGCTGCAGCAGAGGACGCGTAGCCTCCTCCTGCTTGACACAACGGCGTCTGCGCGCGTTTCTGAGCGCCTGGATCCAGAGGACGGGTTCCTTCGTCGCATCACAACCTTCTGGAGTCAGAAGAGGAGACACCGTCGTTCTACGACGAGGGATGGCATTCAGAATTGAACATGGGGTGTTGTTGCATCAGAGAAAGCGCATCCTCCTCCTGCTTGACACAACGGCGTCTGCGCGCGTTTCTGAGCGTCTGGATCCAGAAGGCGGGTTCCCTTGGTCGCGACACAACCTTCTGGAGTCAGAGGAGACACGTCAGAGGGGACACCGTCGTTCTACGACGAGGGATCGCATTCAGAATTGAGCATGAGATGCTGCTGCAGCAGAGGACGCGTAGCCTCCTCCTGCTTGACACAACGGCGTCTGCGCGCGTTTCTGAGCGCCTGGATCCAGAGGACGGGTTCCTTCGTCGCATCACAACCTTCTGGAGTCAGAAGAGGAGACACCGTCGTTCTACGACGAGGGATGGCATTCAGAATTGAACATGGGGTGTTGTTGCATCAGAGAAAGCGCATCCTCCTCCTGCTTGACATGAAGGCGTCTGCGCGCGTTTCTGAGCGCCTGGATCCAGAAGACGGGTTCCTTCGTCGCATCACAACCTTCTGGAGTCAGAAGAGGAGACACCGTCGTTCTACGACGAGGGATCGCATTCAGAATTGAGCATGAGATGCTGCTGCAGCAGAGGACGCGTAGCCTCCTCCTGCTTGACACAACGGCGTCTGCGCGCGTTTCTGAGCGCCTGGATCCAGAGGACGGGTTCCTTCGTCGCACCACAACCTTCTGGAGTCAGAAGAGGAGACACCATCGTTCTGCGACGAGGGATCGCATTCAGAATTGAAAATGGGGTGTTGTTACAGCAGAGAAAGCGCATCCTCCTCCTGCTTGACATGAAGGCGTCTGCGCGCGTTTTTGAGTGCCTGGATCCAGAAGACGGGTTCCTTCGTCGCATCACAACCTTCTGGAGTCAGAAGAGGAGACACCGTCGTTCTACGACGAGGGATCGCATTCAGAATTGAGCATGAGATGCTGCTGCAGCAGAGGACGCGTAGCCTCCTCCTGCTTGACACAACGGCGTCTGCGCGCGTTTCTGAGCGCCTGGATCCAGAGGACGGGTTCCTTCGTCGCATCACAACCTTCTGGAGTCAGAAGAGGAGACACCGTCGTTCTACGACGAGGGATGGCATTCAGAATTGAACATGGGGTGTTGTTGCATCAGAGAAAGCGCATCCTCCTCCTGCTTGACACAACGGCGTCTGCGCGCGTTTCTGAGCGTCTGGATCCAGAAGGCGGGTTCCCTTGGTCGCGACACAACCTTCTGGAGTCAGAGGAGGCACGTCAGAGGGGACACCGTCGTTTTACGACGAGGGATCGCATTCAGAATTGAACATGGGGTGTTGTTACAGCAGAGGACGCGTAGCCTCCTCCTGCTTGACACAACGGCGTCTGCGCGCGTTTCTGAGCGTCTGGATCTAGAAGGCGGGTTCCCTTGGTCGCAACACAACCTTCTGGAGTCAGAGGAGACACGTCAGAGGGGACACCGTCGTTCTACGACGAGGGATCGCACTCAGAATTGAACATGGGGTGTTGTTACAGCAGAGGACGCGTAGCCTCCTCCTGCTTGACACAACGGCGTCTGCGCGCGTTTCTGAGCGTCTGGATCTAGAAGGCGGGTTCCCTTGGTCGCAACACAACCTTCTGGAGTCAGAGGAGACACGTCAGAGGGGACACCGTCGTTCTACGACGAGGGATCGCATTCAGAATTGAACATGGGGTGTTGTTACAGCAGAGGACGCGTAGCCTCCTCCTGCTTGACACAACGGCGTCTGCGCGCGTTTCTGAGCGCCTGGATCCAGAAGACGGGTTCCTTCGTCGCATCACAACCTTCTGGAGTCAGAAGAGAAGACACCGCCGTTCTACGACGAGGGATCGCATTCGGAATTGAACATGAGATGTTGCTGGAGCAGAGGAAGCGCATCCTGCTCCTGCTTGACATGAAGGCGTCTGCGCGCGTTTCTGAGCGCCTGGATCCAGAAGGCGGGATCCCTTGGTCGCACCACAACCTTCTGGAGTCAGAAGAGGAGACACCATCGTTCTGCGACGAGGGATCGCATTCAGAATTGAGCATGAGATGCTGCTGCAGCAGAGGACGCGTAGCCTCCTCCTGCTTGACACAACGGCGTCTGCGCGCGTTTCTGAGCGTCTGGATCTAGAAGGCGGGTTCCCTTGGTCGCAACACAACCTTCTGGAGTCAGAGGAGACACGTCAGAGGGGACACCGTCGTTCTACGACGAGGGATCGCATTCAGAATTGAGCATGAGATGCTGCTGCAGCAGAGGACGCGTAGCCTCCTCCTGCTTGACACAACGGCGTCTGCGCGCGTTTCTGAGCGCCTGGATCCAGAGGACGGGTTCCTTCGTCGCATCACAACCTTCTGGAGTCAGAAGAGGAGACACCGTCGTTCTACGACGAGGGATGGCATTCAGAATTGAACATGGGGTGTTGTTGCATCAGAGAAAGCGCATCCTCCTCCTGCTTGACACGAAGGCGTCTGCGCGCGTTTCTGAGCGCCTGGATCCAGAGGGCGGGATCCCTTGGTCGCACCACCCTCTTCTGGAGTCAGAAGAGGAGACACCATCGTTCTGCGACGAGGGATCGCATTCAGAATTGAAAATGGGGTGTTGTTACAGCAGAGAAAGCGCATCCTCCTCCTGCTTGACATGAAGGCGTCTGCGCGCGTTTTTGAGTGCCTGGATCCAGAAGACGGGTTCCTTCGTCGCATCACAACCTTCTGGAGTCAGAAGAGGAGACACCGTCGTTCTACGACGAGGGATCGCATTCAGAATTGAGCATGAGATGCTGCTGCAGCAGAGGACGCGTGGCCTCCTCCTGCTTGACACAACGGCGTCTGCGCGCGTTTTTGAGTGCCTGGATCCAGAAGACGGGTTCCTTCGTCGCATCACAACCTTCTGGAGTCAGAAGAGGAGACACCGTCGTTCTACGACGAGGGATCGCATTCAGAATTGAGCATGAGATGCTGCTGCAGCAGAGGACGCGTAGCCTCCTCCTGCTTGACACAACGGCGTCTGCGCGCGTTTCTGAGCGCCTGGATCCAGAGGACGGGTTCCTTCGTCGCATCACAACCTTCTGGAGTCAGAAGAGGAGACACCGTCGTTCTACGACGAGGGATGGCATTCAGAATTGAACATGGGGTGTTGTTGCATCAGAGAAAGCGCATCCTCCTCCTGCTTGACATGAAGGCGTCTGCGCGCGTTTCTGAGCGCCTGGATCCAGAAGGCGGGATCCCTTGGTCGCACCACAACCTTCTGGAGTCAGAAGAGGAGACACCATCGTTCTGCGACGAGGGATCGCATTCAGAATTGAAAATGGGGTGTTGTTACAGCAGAGAAAGCGCATCCTCCTCCTGCTTGACATGAAGGCGTCTGCGCGCGTTTTTGAGTGCCTGGATCCAGAAGACGGGTTCCTTCGTCGCATCACAACCTTCTGGAGTCAGAAGAGGAGACACCGTCGTTCTACGACGAGGGATCGCATTCAGAATTGAGCATGAGATGCTGCTGCAGCAGAGGACGCGTAGCCTCCTCCTGCTTGACACAACGGCGTCTGCGCGCGTTTCTGAGCGCCTGGATCCAGAGGACGGGTTCCTTCGTCGCATCACAACCTTCTGGAGTCAGAAGAGAAGACACCGCCGTTCTACGACGAGGGATCGCATTCGGAATTGAACATGAGATGTTGCTGGAGCAGAGGAAGCGCATCCTGCTCCTGCTTGACATGAAGGCGTCTGCGCGCATTTCTGAGCGCCTGGATCCAGAAGGCGGGATCCCTTGGTCGCACCACAACCTTCTGGAGTCAGAAGAGGAGACACCATCGTTCTGCGACGAGGGATCGCATTCAGAATTGAGCATGAGATGCTGCTGCAGCAGAGGACGCGTAGCCTCCTCCTGCTTGACACAACGGCGTCTGCGCGCGTTTCTGAGCGTCTGGATCTAGAAGGCGGGTTCCCTTGGTCGCAACACAACCTTCTGGAGTCAGAGGAGACACGTCAGAGGGGACACCGTCGTTCTACGACGAGGGATCGCATTCAGAATTGAGCATGAGATGCTGCTGCAGCAGAGGACGCGTAGCCTCCTCCTGCTTGACACAACGGCGTCTGCGCGCGTTTCTGAGCGCCTGGATCCAGAGGACGGGTTCCTTCGTCGCATCACAACCTTCTGGAGTCAGAAGAGGAGACACCGTCGTTCTACGACGAGGGATGGCATTCAGAATTGAACATGGGGTGTTGTTGCATCAGAGAAAGCGCATCCTCCTCCTGCTTGACACGAAGGCGTCTGCGCGCGTTTCTGAGCGCCTGGATCCAGAAGGCGGGATCCCTTGGTCGCACCACAACCTTCTGGAGTCAGAAGAGGAGACACCATCGTTCTGCGACGAGGGATCGCATTCAGAATTGAAAATGGGGTGTTGTTACAGCAGAGAAAGCGCATCCTCCTCCTGCTTGACATGAAGGCGTCTGCGCGCGTTTTTGAGTGCCTGGATCCAGAAGACGGGTTCCTTCGTCGCATCACAACCTTCTGGAGTCAGAAGAGGAGACACCGTCGTTCTACGACGAGGGATCGCATTCAGAATTGAGCATGAGATGCTGCTGCAGCAGAGGACGCGTGGCCTCCTCCTGCTTGACACAACGGCGTCTGCGCGCGTTTTTGAGTGCCTGGATCCAGAAGACGGGTTCCTTCGTCGCATCACAACCTTCTGGAGTCAGAAGAGGAGACACCGTCGTTCTACGACGAGGGATCGCATTCAGAATTGAGCATGAGATGCTGCTGCAGCAGAGGACGCGTAGCCTCCTCCTGCTTGACACAACGGCGTCTGCGCGCGTTTCTGAGCGCCTGGATCCAGAGGACGGGTTCCTTCGTCGCATCACAACCTTCTGGAGTCAGAAGAGGAGACACCGTCGTTCTACGACGAGGGATGGCATTCAGAATTGAACATGGGGTGTTGTTGCATCAGAGAAAGCGCATCCTCCTCCTGCTTGACATGAAGGCGTCTGCGCGCGTTTCTGAGCGCCTGGATCCAGAAGGCGGGATCCCTTGGTCGCACCACAACCTTCTGGAGTCAGAAGAGGAGACACCATCGTTCTGCGACGAGGGATCGCATTCAGAATTGAAAATGGGGTGTTGTTACAGCAGAGAAAGCGCATCCTCCTCCTGCTTGACATGAAGGCGTCTGCGCGCGTTTTTGAGTGCCTGGATCCAGAAGACGGGTTCCTTCGTCGCATCACAACCTCCTGGAGTCAGAAGAGGAGACACCGTCGTTCTACGACGAGGGATCGCATTCAGAATTGAGCATGAGATGCTGCTGCAGCAGAGGACGCGTAGCCTCCTCCTGCTTGACACAACGGCGTCTGCGCGCGTTTCTGAGCGCCTGGATCCAGAGGACGGGTTCCTTCGTCGCATCACAACCTTCTGGAGTCAGAAGAGGAGACACCGTCGTTCTACGACGAGGGATGGCATTCAGAATTGAACATGGGGTGTTGTTGCATCAGAGAAAGCGCATCCTCCTCCTGCTTGACACAACGGCGTCTGCGCGCGTTTCTGAGCGTCTGGATCCAGAAGGCGGGTTCCCTTGGTCGCGACACAACCTTCTGGAGTCAGAGGAGACACGTCAGAGGGGACACCGTCGTTCTACGACGAGGGATCGCATTCAGAATTGAGCATGAGATGCTGCTGCAGCAGAGGACGCGTAGCCTCCTCCTGCTTGACACAACGGCGTCTGCGCGCGTTTCTGAGCGCCTGGATCCAGAGGACGGGTTCCTTCGTCGCATCACAACCTTCTGGAGTCAGAAGAGGAGACACCGTCGTTCTACGACGAGGGATGGCATTCAGAATTGAACATGGGGTGTTGTTGCATCAGAGAAAGCGCATCCTCCTCCTGCTTGACATGAAGGCGTCTGCGCGCGTTTCTGAGCGCCTGGATCCAGAAGACGGGTTCCTTCGTCGCATCACAACCTTCTGGAGTCAGAAGAGGAGACACCGTCGTTCTACGACGAGGGATCGCATTCAGAATTGAGCATGAGATGCTGCTGCAGCAGAGGACGCGTAGCCTCCTCCTGCTTGACACAACGGCGTCTGCGCGCGTTTCTGAGCGCCTGGATCCAGAGGACGGGTTCCTTCGTCGCACCACAACCTTCTGGAGTCAGAAGAGGAGACACCATCGTTCTGCGACGAGGGATCGCATTCAGAATTGAAAATGGGGTGTTGTTACAGCAGAGAAAGCGCATCCTCCTCCTGCTTGACATGAAGGCGTCTGCGCGCGTTTTTGAGTGCCTGGATCCAGAAGACGGGTTCCTTCGTCGCATCACAACCTTCTGGAGTCAGAAGAGGAGACACCGTCGTTCTACGACGAGGGATCGCATTCAGAATTGAGCATGAGATGCTGCTGCAGCAGAGGACGCGTAGCCTCCTCCTGCTTGACACAACGGCGTCTGCGCGCGTTTCTGAGCGCCTGGATCCAGAGGACGGGTTCCTTCGTCGCATCACAACCTTCTGGAGTCAGAAGAGGAGACACCGTCGTTCTACGACGAGGGATGGCATTCAGAATTGAACATGGGGTGTTGTTGCATCAGAGAAAGCGCATCCTCCTCCTGCTTGACACAACGGCGTCTGCGCGCGTTTCTGAGCGTCTGGATCCAGAAGGCGGGTTCCCTTGGTCGCGACACAACCTTCTGGAGTCAGAGGAGGCACGTCAGAGGGGACACCGTCGTTTTACGACGAGGGATCGCATTCAGAATTGAACATGGGGTGTTGTTACAGCAGAGGGCGCGTAGCCTCCTCCTGCTTGACACAACGGCGTCTGCGCGCGTTTCTGAGCGTCTGGATCTAGAAGGCGGGTTCCCTTGGTCGCAACACAACCTTCTGGAGTCAGAGGAGACACGTCATAGGGGACACCGTCGTTCTACGACGAGGGATCGCACTCAGAATTGAAAATGGGGTGTTGTTACAGCAGAGGACGCGTAGCCTCCTCCTGCTTGACACAACGGCGTCTGCGCGCGTTTCTGAGCGCCTGGATCCAGAAGACGGGTTCCTTCGTCGCATCACAACCTTCTGGAGTCAGAAGAGGAGACACCGTCGTTCTGCGACGAGGGATCGCCATGAGATGCTGCTGCAGCAGAGGACGCGTAGCCTCCTCCTGCTTGACACAACGGCGTCTGCGCGCGTTTCTGAGCGCCTGGATCCAGAAGACGGGTTCCCTTGGTCGCAACACAACCTTCTGGAGTCAGAAGAGGAGACACCGTCGTTCTGCGACGAGGGATCGCATTCAGAATTGAGCATGAGATGCTGCTGCAGCAGAGGACGCGTAGCCTCCTCATGCTTGACACAACGGCGTCTGCGCGCGTTTCTGAGCGTCTGGATCCAGAAGGCGGGTTCCCTTGGTCGCGACACAACCTTCTGGAGTCAGAGGAGGCACGTCAGAGGGGACACCGTCGTTTTACGACGAGGGATCGCATTCAGAATTGAACATGGGGTGTTGTTACAGCAGAGGGCGCGTAGCCTCCTCCTGCTTGACACAACGGCGTCTGCGCGCGTTTCTGAGCGTCTGGATCTAGAAGGCGGGTTCCCTTGGTCGCAACACAACCTTCTGGAGTCAGAGGAGACACGTCATAGGGGACACCGTCGTTCTACGACGAGGGATCGCACTCAGAATTGAACATGGGGTGTTGTTACAGCAGAGGGCGCGTAGCCTCCTCCTGCTTGACACAACGGCGTCTGCGCGCGTTTTTGAGCGCCTGGATCCAGAAGACGGGTTCCCTTGGTCGCAACACAACCTTCTGGAGTCAGAAGAGGAGACACCGTCGTTCTGCGACGAGGGATCGCATTCAGAATTGAGCATGAGATGCTGCTGCAGCAGAGGACGCGTAGCCTCCTCCTGCTTGACACAACGGCGTCTGCGCGCGTTTCTGAGCGCCTGGATCCAGAAGACGGGTTCCCTTGGTCGCAACACAACCTTCTGGAGTCAGAAGAGGAGACACCGTCGTTCTGCGACGAGGGATCGCATTCAGAATTGAGCATGAGATGCTGCTGCAGCAGAGGACGCGTAGCCTCCTCCTGCTTGACACAACGGCGTCTGCGCGCGTTTCTGAGCGCCTGGATCCAGAAGACGGGTTCCCTTGGTCGCAACACAACCTTCTGGAGTCAGAAGAGGAGACACCGTCGTTCTGCGACGAGGGATCGCATTCAGAATTGAGCATGAGATGCTGCTGCAGCAGAGGACGCGTAGCCTCCTCATGCTTGACACAACGGCGTCTGCGCGCGTTTCTGAGCGTCTGGATCCAGAAGGCGGGTTCCCTTGGTCGCGACACAACCTTCTGGAGTCAGAGGAGGCACGTCAGAGGGGACACCGTCGTTTTACGACGAGGGATCGCATTCAGAATTGAACATGGGGTGTTGTTACAGCAGAGGGCGCGTAGCCTCCTCCTGCTTGACACAACGGCGTCTGCGCGCGTTTCTGAGCGTCTGGATCTAGAAGGCGGGTTCCCTTGGTCGCAACACAACCTTCTGGAGTCAGAGGAGACACGTCATAGGGGACACCGTCGTTCTACGACGAGGGATCGCACTCAGAATTGAACATGGGGTGTTGTTACAGCAGAGGGCGCGTAGCCTCCTCCTGCTTGACACAACGGCGTCTGCGCGCGTTTTTGAGTGCCTGGATCCAGAAGACGGGTTCCTTCGTCGCATCACAACCTTCTGGAGTCAGAAGAGGAGACACCGTCGTTCTACGACGAGGGATGGCATTCAGAATTGAACATGGGGTGTTGTTACAGCAGAGGACGCGTAGCCTCCTCCTGCTTGACACAACGGCGTCTGCGCGCGTTTTTGAGTGCCTGGATCCAGAAGACGGGTTCCTTCGTCGCATCACAACCTTCTGGAGTCAGAAGAGGAGACACCGTCGTTCTACGACGAGGGATCGCATTCAGAATTGAGCATGAGATGCTGCTGCAGCAGAGGACGCGTAGCCTCCTCCTGCTTGACACAACGGCGTCTGCGCGCGTTTCTGAGCGCCTGGATCCAGAAGACGGGTTCCCTTGGTCGCAGCACAACCTTCTGGAGTCAGAAGAGGAGACACCGTCGTTCTGCGACGAGGGATCGCATTCAGAATTGAGCATGAGATGCTGCTGCAGCAGAGGACGCGTAGCCTCCTCCTGCTTGACACAACGGCGTCTGCGCGCGTTTCTGAGCGCCTGGATCCAGAAGACGGGTTCCCTTGGTCGCAACACAACCTTCTGGAGTCAGAAGAGGAGACACCGTCGTTCTGCGACGAGGGATCGCATTCAGAATTGAGCATGAGATGCTGCTGCAGCAGAGGACGCGTAGCCTCCTCCTGCTTGACACAACGGCGTCTGCGCGCGTTTCTGAGCGCCTGGATCCAGAGGACGGGTTCCTTCGTCGCATCACAACCTTCTGGAGTCAGAAGAGGAGACACCGTCGTTCTACGACGAGGGATGGCATTCAGAATTGAACATGGGGTGTTGTTACAGCAGAGGACGCGTAGCCTCCTCCTGCTTGACACAACGGCGTCTGCGCGCGTTTCTGAGCGTCTGGATCTAGAAGGCGGGTTCCCTTGGTCGCAACACAACCTTCTGGAGTCAGAGGAGACACGTCAGAGGGGACACCGTCGTTTTACGACGAGGGATCGCATTCAGAATTGAACATGGGGTGTTGTTACAGCAGAGGACGCGTAGCCTCCTCCTGCTTGACACAACGGCGTCTGCGCGCGTTTTTGAGTGCCTGGATCCAGAAGACGGGTTCCTTCGTCGCATCACAACCTTCTGGAGACAGAAGAGGAGACACCGTCGTTCTACGACGAGGGATCGCATTCAGAATTGAGCATGAGATGCTGCTGCAGCAGAGGACGCGTAGCCTCCTCCTGCTTGACACAACGGCGTCTGCGCGCGTTTCTGAGCGCCTGGATCCAGAGGACGGGTTCCTTCGTCGCATCACAACCTTCTGGAGTCAGAAGAGGAGACAACATCGTTCTACGACGAGGGATCGCATTCAGAATTGAACATGGAGTTTTGTTACAGCAGAGGACGCGTAGCCTCCTCCTGCTTGACACAACGGCGTCTGCGCGCGTTTCTGAGCGCCTGGATCCAGAAGACGGGTTCCTTCGTCGCATCACAACCTTCTGGAGTCAGAAGAGGAGACACCATCGTTCTACGACGAGGGATCGCATTCAGAATTGAACATGGAGTTTTGTTACAGCAGAGGACGCGTAGCCTCCTCCTGCTTGACACAACGGCGTCTGCGCGCGTTTTTGAGTGCCTGGATCCAGAAGACGGGTTCCTTCGTCGCATCACAACCTTCTGGAGACAGAAGAGGAGACACCGTCGTTCTACGACGAGGGATCGCATTCAGAATTGAGCATGAGATGCTGCTGCAGCAGAGGACGCGTAGCCTCCTCCTGCTTGACACAACGGCGTCTGCGCGCGTTTCTGAGCGCCTGGATCCAGAGGACGGGTTCCTTCGTCGCATCACAACCTTCTGGAGTCAGAAGAGGGGACACCGTCGTTCTACGACGAGGGATGGCATTCAGAATTGAACATGGGGTGTTGTTGCATCAGAGAAAGCGCATCCTCCTCCTGCTTGACACAACGGCGTCTGCGCGCGTTTCTGAGCGTCTGGATCCAGAAGGCGGGTTCCCTTGGTCGCAACACAACCTTCTGGAGTCAGAGGAGACACGTCAGAGGGGACACCGTCGTTTTACGACGAGGGATCGCATTCAGAATTGAACATGGGGTGTTGTTACAGCAGAGGACGCGTAGCCTCCTCCTGCTTGACACAACGGCGTCTGCGCGCGTTTCTGAGCGCCTGGATCCAGAGGACGGGTTCCTTCGTCGCATCACAACCTTCTGGAGTCAGAAGAGGAGACACCGTCGTTCTACGACGAGGGATGGCATTCAGAATTGAACATGGGGTGTTGTTGCATCAGAGAAAGCGCATCCTCCTACTGCTTGACACAACGGCGTCTGCGCGCGTTTCTGAGCGTCTGGATCCAGAAGGCGGGATCCCTTGGTCGCACCACAACCTTCTGGAGTCAGAAGAGGAGACACCATCGTTCTGCGACGAGGGATCGCATTCAGAATTGAGCATGAGATGCTGCTGCAGCAGAGGACGCGTAGCCTCCTCCTGCTTGACACAACGGCGTCTGCGCGCGTTTCTGAGCGTCTGGATCTAGAAGGCGGGTTCCCTTGGTCGCAACACAACCTTCTGGAGTCAGAGGAGACACGTCAGAGGGGACACCGTCGTTTTACGACGAGGGATCGCATTCAGAATTGAAAATGGGGTGTTGTTACAGCAGAGGACGCGTAGCCTCCTCCTGCTTGACACAACGGCGTCTGCGCGCGTTTCTGAGCGCCTGGATCCAGAAGACGGGTTCCTTCGTCGCATCACAACCTTCTGGAGTCAGAAGAGGAGACACCATCGTTCTACGACGAGGGATCGCATTCAGAATTGAACATGGAGTTTTGTTACAGCAGAGGACGCGTAGCCTCCTCCTGCTTGACACAACGGCGTCTGCGCGCGTTTTTGAGTGCCTGGATCCAGAAGACGGGTTCCTTCGTCGCATCACAACCTTCTGGAGACAGAAGAGGAGACACCGTCGTTCTACGACGAGGGATCGCATTCAGAATTGAGCATGAGATGCTGCTGCAGCAGAGGACGCGTAGCCTCCTCCTGCTTGACACAACGGCGTCTGCGCGCGTTTCTGAGCGCCTGGATCCAGAGGACGGGTTCCTTCGTCGCATCACAACCTTCTGGAGTCAGAAGAGGAGACACGTCAGAGGGGACACCGTCGTTTTACGACGAGGGATCGCATTCAGAATTGAACATGGGGTGTTGTTACAGCAGAGGACGCGTAGCCTCCTCCTGCTTGACACAACGGCGTCTGCGCGCGTTTCTGAGCGTCTGGATCTAGAAGGCGGGTTCCCTTGGTCGCAACACAACCTTCTGGAGTCAGAGGAGACACGTCAGAGGGGACACCGTCGTTCTACGACGAGGGATCGCATTCAGAATTGAAAATGGGGTGTTGTTACAGCAGAGGACGCGTAGCCTCCTCCTGCTTGACACAACGGCGTCTGCGCGCGTTTCTGAGCGCCTGGATCCAGAAGACGGGTTCCTTCGTCGCATCACAACCTTCTGGAGTCAGAGGAGACACGTCAGAGGGGACACCGTCGTTCTACGACGAGGGATCGCATTCAGAATTGAACATGGGGTGTTGTTACAGCAGAGGACGCGTAGCCTCCTCCTGCTTGACACAACGGCGTCTGCGCGCGTTTTTGAGTGCCTGGATCCAGAAGACGGGTTCCTTCGTCGCATCACAACCTTCTGGAGTCAGAAGAGGAGACACCGTCGTTCTACGACGAGGGATGGCATTCAGAATTGAACATGGGGTGTTGTTACAGCAGAGGACGCGTAGCCTCCTCCTGCTTGACACAACGGCGTCTGCGCGCGTTTTTGAGTGCCTGGATCCAGAAGACGGGTTCCTTCGTCGCATCACAACCTTCTGGAGTCAGAGGAGACACGTCAGAGGGGACACCGTCGTTTTACGACGAGGGATCGCATTCAGAATTGAACATGGGGTGTTGTTACAGCAGAGGACGCGTAGCCTCCTCCTGCTTGACACAACGGCGTCTGCGCGCGTTTCTGAGCGTCTGGATCTAGAAGGCGGGTTCCCTTGGTCGCAACACAACCTTCTGGAGTCAGAGGAGACACGTCAGAGGGGACACCGTCGTTCTACGACGAGGGATCGCATTCAGAATTGAAAATTGGGTGTTGTTACAGCAGAGGACGCGTAGCCTCCTCCTGCTTGACACAACGGCGTCTGCGCGCGTTTCTGAGCGCCTGGATCCAGAAGACGGGTTCCTTCGTCGCATCACAACCTTCTGGAGTCAGAAGAGGAGACACCATCGTTCTACGACGAGGGATCGCATTCAGAATTGAACATGGAGTTTTGTTACAGCAGAGGACGCGTAGCCTCCTCCTGCTTGACACAACGGCGTCTGCGCGCGTTTTTGAGTGCCTGGATCCAGAAGACGGGTTCCTTCGTCGCATCACAACCTTCTGGAGACAGAAGAGGAGACACCGTCGTTCTACGACGAGGGATCGCATTCAGAATTGAGCATGAGATGCTGCTGCAGCAGAGGACGCGTAGCCTCCTCCTGCTTGACACAACGGCGTCTGCGCGCGTTTCTGAGCGCCTGGATCCAGAGGACGGGTTCCTTCGTCGCATCACAACCTTCTGGAGTCAGAAGAGGGGACACCGTCGTTCTACGACGAGGGATGGCATTCAGAATTGAACATGGGGTGTTGTTGCATCAGAGAAAGCGCATCCTCCTCCTGCTTGACACAACGGCGTCTGCGCGCGTTTCTGAGCGTCTGGATCCAGAAGGCGGGTTCCCTTGGTCGCAACACAACCTTCTGGAGTCAGAGGAGACACGTCAGAGGGGACACCGTCGTTTTACGACGAGGGATCGCATTCAGAATTGAACATGGGGTGTTGTTACAGCAGAGGACGCGTAGCCTCCTCCTGCTTGACACAACGGCGTCTGCGCGCGTTTCTGAGCGCCTGGATCCAGAGGACGGGTTCCTTCGTCGCATCACAACCTTCTGGAGTCAGAAGAGGAGACACCGTCGTTCTACGACGAGGGATGGCATTCAGAATTGAACATGGGGTGTTGTTGCATCAGAGAAAGCGCATCCTCCTACTGCTTGACACAACGGCGTCTGCGCGCGTTTCTGAGCGTCTGGATCCAGAAGGCGGGATCCCTTGGTCGCACCACAACCTTCTGGAGTCAGAAGAGGAGACACCATCGTTCTGCGACGAGGGATCGCATTCAGAATTGAGCATGAGATGCTGCTGCAGCAGAGGACGCGTAGCCTCCTCCTGCTTGACACAACGGCGTCTGCGCGCGTTTCTGAGCGTCTGGATCTAGAAGGCGGGTTCCCTTGGTCGCAACACAACCTTCTGGAGTCAGAGGAGACACGTCAGAGGGGACACCGTCGTTTTACGACGAGGGATCGCATTCAGAATTGAAAATGGGGTGTTGTTACAGCAGAGGACGCGTAGCCTCCTCCTGCTTGACACAACGGCGTCTGCGCGCGTTTCTGAGCGCCTGGATCCAGAAGACGGGTTCCTTCGTCGCATCACAACCTTCTGGAGTCAGAAGAGGAGACACCGTCGTTCTACGACGAGGGATGGCATTCAGAATTGAACATGGGGTGTTGTTGCATCAGAGAAAGCGCATCCTCCTCCTGCTTGACACAACGGCGTCTGCGCGCGTTTCTGAGCGTCTGGATCCAGAAGGCGGGTTCCCTTGGTCGCAACACAACCTTCTGGAGTCAGAAGAGAAGACACCGCCGTTCTACGACGAGGGATCGCATTCGGAATTGAACATGAGATGTTGCTGGAGCAGAGGAAGCGCATCCTGCTCCTGCTTGACATGAAGGCGTCTGCGCGCGTTTCTGAGCGCCTGGATCCAGAAGGCGGGATCCCTTGGTCGCACCACAACCTTCTGGAGTCAGAGGAGACACGTCAGAGGGGACACCGTCGTTCTACGACGAGGGATCGCATTCAGAATTGAACATGGGGTGTTGTTACAGCAGAGGACGCGTAGCCTCCTCCTGCTTGACACAACGGCGTCTGCGCGCGTTTTTGAGTGCCTGGATCCAGAAGACGGGTTCCTTCGTCGCATCACAACCTTCTGGAGTCAGAAGAGGAGACACCGTCGTTCTACGACGAGGGATGGCATTCAGAATTGAACATGGGGTGTTGTTGCATCAGAGAAAGCGCATCCTCCTCCTGCTTGACACAACGGCGTCTGCGCGCGTTTCTGAGCGTCTGGATCCAGAAGGCGGGTTCCCTTGGTCGCAACACAACCTTCTGGAGTCAGAGGAGACACGTCAGAGGGGACACCGTCGTTCTACGACGAGGGATCGCATTCAGAATTGAACATGGGGTGTTGCTACAGCAGAGGACGCGTAGCCTCCTCCTGCTTGACACAACGGCGTCTGCGCGCGTTTCTGAGCGCCTGGATCCAGAAGACGGGTTCCTTCGTCGCATCACAACCTTCTGGAGTCAGAAGAGAAGACACCGTCGTTCTACGACGAGGGATGGCATTCAGAATTGAACATGGGGTGTTGTTACAGCAGAGGACGCGTAGCCTCCTCCTGCTTGACACAACGGCGTCTGCGCGCGTTTCTGAGCGTCTGGATCTAGAAGGCGGGTTCCCTTGGTCGCAACACAACCTTCTGGAGTCAGAAGAGGAGACACCGTCGTTCTACGACGAGGGATCGCATTCAGAATTGAACATGGAGTTTTGTTACAGCAGAGGACGCGTAGCCTCCTCCTGCTTGACACAACGGCGTCTGCGCGCGTTTTTGAGTGCCTGGATCCAGAAGACGGGTTCCTTCGTCGCATCACAACCTTCTGGAGTCAGAAGAGGAGACACCGTCGTTCTACGACGAGGGATGGCATTCAGAATTGAACATGGGGTGTTGTTGCATCAGAGAAAGCGCATCCTCCTCCTGCTTGACACAACGGCGTCTGCGCGCGTTTCTGAGCGTCTGGATCCAGAAGGCGGGTTCCCTTGGTCGCAACACAACCTTCTGGAGTCAGAGGAGACACGTCAGAGGGGACACCGTCGTTCTACGACGAGGGATCGCATTCAGAATTGAACATGGGGTGTTGTTACAGCAGAGGACGCGTAGCCTCCTCCTGCTTGACACAACGGCGTCTGCGCGCGTTTCTGAGCGCCTGGATCCAGAAGACGGGTTCCTTCGTCGCATCACAACCTTCTGGAGTCAGAAGAGAAGACACCGCCGTTCTACGACGAGGGATCGCATTCGGAATTGAACATGAGATGTTGCTGGAGCAGAGGAAGCGCATCCTGCTCCTGCTTGACATGAAGGCGTCTGCGCGCGTTTCTGAGCGCCTGGATCCAGAAGGCGGGATCCCTTGGTCGCACCACAACCTTCTGGAGTCAGAAGAGGAGACACCATCGTTCTGCGACGAGGGATCGCATTCAGAATTGAGCATTAGATGCTGCTGCAGCAGAGGACGCGTAGCCTCCTCCTGCTTGACACAACGGCCTCTGCGCGCGTTTCTGAGGGTCTGGATCTAGAAGGCGGGTTCCCTTGGTCGCAACACAACCTTCTGGAGTCAGAGGAGACACGTCAGAGGAGACACCGTCGTTCTACGACGAGGGATCGCATTCAGAATTGAAAATGGGGTGTTGTTACAGCAGAGGACGCGTAGCCTCCTCCTGCTTGACACAACGGCGTCTGCGCGCGTTTTTGAGTGCCTGGATCCAGAAGACGGGTTCCTTCGTCGCATCACAACCTTCTGGAGTCAGAAGAGGAGACACCGTCGTTCTACGACGAGGGATCGCATTCAGAATTGAGCATGAGATGCTGCTGCAGCAGAGGAAGCGCATCCTGCTCCTGCTTGACATGAAGGCGTCTGCGCGCGTTTCTGAGCGCCTGGATCCAGAAGGCGGGATCCCTTGGTCGCACCACAACCTTCTGGAGTCAGAAGAGGAGACACCATCGTTCTGCGACGAGGGATCGCATTCAGAATTGAGCATTAGATGCTGCTGCAGCAGAGGACGCGTAGCCTCCTCCTGCTTGACACAACGGCGTCTGCGCGCGTTTCTGAGCGTCTGGATCTAGAAGGCGGGTTCCCTTGGTCGCAACACAACCTTCTGGAGTCAGAGGAGACACGTCAGAGGGGACACCGTCGTTCTACGACGAGGGATCGCATTCAGAATTGAAAATGGGGTGTTGTTACAGCAGAGGACGCGTAGCCTCCTCCTGCTTGACACAACGGCGTCTGCGCGCGTTTTCGAGTGCCTGGATCCAGAAGACGGGTTCCTTCGTCGCATCACAACCTTCTGGAGTCAGAAGAGGAGACACCGTCGTTCTACGACGAGGGATCGCATTCAGAATTGAACATGGAGTTTTGTTACAGCAGAGGACGCGTAGCCTCCTCCTGCTTGACACAACGGCGTCTGCGCGCGTTTTTGAGTGCCTGGATCCAGAAGACGGGTTCCTTCGTCGCATCACCACCTTCTGGAGTCAGAAGAGGAGACACCGTCGTTCTACGACGAGGGATCGCATTCAGAATTGAGCATGAGATGCTGCTGCAGCAGAGGACGCGTAGCCTCCTCCTGCTTGACACAACGGCGTCTGCGCGCGTTTCTGAGCGCCTGGATCCAGAGGACGGGTTCCTTCGTCGCATCACAATCTTCTGGAGTCAGAAGAGGAGACACCGTCGTTCTACGACGAGGGATGGCATTCAGAATTGAACATGGGGTGTTGTTGCATCAGAGAAAGCGCATCCTCCTCCTGCTTGACACAACGGCGTCTGCGCGCGTTTCTGAGCGTCTGGATCCAGAAGGCGGGTTCCCTTGGTCGCGACACAACCTTCTGGAGTCAGAGGAGGCACGTCAGAGGGAACACCGTCGTTTTACGACGAGGGATCGCATTCAGAATTGAACATGGGGTGTTGTTACAGCAGAGGACGCGTAGCCTCCTCCTGCTTGACACAACGGCGTCTGCGCGCGTTTCTGAGCGTCTGGATCTAGAAGGCGGGTTCCCTTGGTCGCAACACAACCTTCTGGAGTCAGAGGAGACACGTCAGAGGGGACACCGTCGTTCTACGACGAGGGATCGCATTCAGAATTGAAAATGGGGTGTTGTTACAGCAGAGGACGCGTAGCCTCCTCCTGCTTGACACAACGGCGTCTGCGCGCGTTTCTGAGCGCCTGGATCCAGAAGACGGGTTCCTTCGTCGCATCACAACCTTCTGGAGTCAGAAGAGGAGACACCGCCGTTCTACGACGAGGGATCGCATTCGGAATTGAACATGAGATGTTGCTGGAGCAGAGGAAGCGCATCCTGCTCCTGCTTGACATGAAGGCGTCTGCGCGCGTTTTTGAGTGCCTGGATCCAGAAGACGGGTTCCTTCGTCGCATCACAACCTTCTGGAGTCAGAAGAGGAGACACCGTCGTTCTACGACGAGGGATCGCATTCAGAATTGAAAATGGGGTGTTGTTACAGCAGAGGACGCGTAGCCTCCTCCTGCTTGACACAACGGCGTCTGCGCGCGTTTCTGAGCGCCTGGATCCAGAAGACGGGTTCCTTCGTCGCATCACAACCTTCTGGAGTCAGAAGAGGAGACACCGTCGTTCTACGACGAGGGATGGCATTCAGAATTGAACATGGGGTGTTGTTGCATCAGAGAAAGCGCATCCTCCTCCTGCTTGACACAACGGCGTCTGCGCGCGTTTCTGAGCGTCTGGATCCAGAAGGCGGGTTCCCTTGGTCGCAACACAACCTTCTGGAGTCAGAGGAGACACGTCAGAGGGGACACCGTCGTTCTACGACGAGGGATCGCATTCAGAATTGAACATGGGGTGTTGTTACAGCAGAGGACGCGTAGCCTCCTCCTGCTTGACACAACGGCGTCTGCGCGCGTTTCTGAGCGCCTGGATCCAGAAGACGGGTTCCTTCGTCGCATCACAACCTTCTGGAGTCAGAAGAGAAGACACCGCCGTTCTACGACGAGGGATCGCATTCGGAATTGAACATGAGATGTTGCTGGAGCAGAGGAAGCGCATCCTGCTCCTGCTTGACATGAAGGCGTCTGCGCGCGTTTCTGAGCGCCTGGATCCAGAAGGCGGGATCCCTTGGTCGCACCACAACCTTCTGGAGTCAGAGGAGACACGTCAGAGGGGACACCGTCGTTCTACGACGAGGGATCGCATTCAGAATTGAACATGGGGTGTTGTTACAGCAGAGGACGCGTAGCCTCCTCCTGCTTGACACAACGGCGTCTGCGCGCGTTTTTGAGTGCCTGGATCCAGAAGACGGGTTCCTTCGTCGCATCACAACCTTCTGGAGTCAGAAGAGGAGACACCGTCGTTCTACGACGAGGGATGGCATTCAGAATTGAACATGGGGTGTTGTTGCATCAGAGAAAGCGCATCCTCCTCCTGCTTGACACAACGGCGTCTGCGCGCGTTTCTGAGCGTCTGGATCCAGAAGGCGGGTTCCCTTGGTCGCAACACAACCTTCTGGAGTCAGAGGAGACACGTCAGAGGGGACACCGTCGTTCTACGACGAGGGATCGCATTCAGAATTGAACATGGGGTGTTGCTACAGCAGAGGACGCGTAGCCTCCTCCTGCTTGACACAACGGCGTCTGCGCGCGTTTCTGAGCGCCTGGATCCAGAAGACGGGTTCCTTCGTCGCATCACAACCTTCTGGAGTCAGAAGAGAAGACACCGTCGTTCTACGACGAGGGATGGCATTCAGAATTGAACATGGGGTGTTGTTACAGCAGAGGACGCGTAGCCTCCTCCTGCTTGACACAACGGCGTCTGCGCGCGTTTCTGAGCGTCTGGATCTAGAAGGCGGGTTCCCTTGGTCGCAACACAACCTTCTGGAGTCAGAAGAGGAGACACCGTCGTTCTACGACGAGGGATCGCATTCAGAATTGAACATGGAGTTTTGTTACAGCAGAGGACGCGTAGCCTCCTCCTGCTTGACACAACGGCGTCTGCGCGCGTTTTTGAGTGCCTGGATCCAGAAGACGGGTTCCTTCGTCGCATCACAACCTTCTGGAGTCAGAAGAGGAGACACCGTCGTTCTACGACGAGGGATGGCATTCAGAATTGAACATGGGGTGTTGTTGCATCAGAGAAAGCGCATCCTCCTCCTGCTTGACACAACGGCGTCTGCGCGCGTTTCTGAGCGTCTGGATCCAGAAGGCGGGTTCCCTTGGTCGCAACACAACCTTCTGGAGTCAGAGGAGACACGTCAGAGGGGACACCGTCGTTCTACGACGAGGGATCGCATTCAGAATTGAACATGGGGTGTTGTTACAGCAGAGGACGCGTAGCCTCCTCCTGCTTGACACAACGGCGTCTGCGCGCGTTTCTGAGCGCCTGGATCCAGAAGACGGGTTCCTTCGTCGCATCACAACCTTCTGGAGTCAGAAGAGAAGACACCGCCGTTCTACGACGAGGGATCGCATTCGGAATTGAACATGAGATGTTGCTGGAGCAGAGGAAGCGCATCCTGCTCCTGCTTGACATGAAGGCGTCTGCGCGCGTTTCTGAGCGCCTGGATCCAGAAGGCGGGATCCCTTGGTCGCACCACAACCTTCTGGAGTCAGAAGAGGAGACACCATCGTTCTGCGACGAGGGATCGCATTCAGAATTGAGCATTAGATGCTGCTGCAGCAGAGGACGCGTAGCCTCCTCCTGCTTGACACAACGGCCTCTGCGCGCGTTTCTGAGGGTCTGGATCTAGAAGGCGGGTTCCCTTGGTCGCAACACAACCTTCTGGAGTCAGAGGAGACACGTCAGAGGAGACACCGTCGTTCTACGACGAGGGATCGCATTCAGAATTGAAAATGGGGTGTTGTTACAGCAGAGGACGCGTAGCCTCCTCCTGCTTGACACAACGGCGTCTGCGCGCGTTTTTGAGTGCCTGGATCCAGAAGACGGGTTCCTTCGTCGCATCACAACCTTCTGGAGTCAGAAGAGGAGACACCGTCGTTCTACGACGAGGGATCGCATTCAGAATTGAGCATGAGATGCTGCTGCAGCAGAGGAAGCGCATCCTGCTCCTGCTTGACATGAAGGCGTCTGCGCGCGTTTCTGAGCGCCTGGATCCAGAAGGCGGGATCCCTTGGTCGCACCACAACCTTCTGGAGTCAGAAGAGGAGACACCATCGTTCTGCGACGAGGGATCGCATTCAGAATTGAGCATTAGATGCTGCTGCAGCAGAGGACGCGTAGCCTCCTCCTGCTTGACACAACGGCGTCTGCGCGCGTTTCTGAGCGTCTGGATCTAGAAGGCGGGTTCCCTTGGTCGCAACACAACCTTCTGGAGTCAGAGGAGACACGTCAGAGGGGACACCGTCGTTCTACGACGAGGGATCGCATTCAGAATTGAAAATGGGGTGTTGTTACAGCAGAGGACGCGTAGCCTCCTCCTGCTTGACACAACGGCGTCTGCGCGCGTTTTCGAGTGCCTGGATCCAGAAGACGGGTTCCTTCGTCGCATCACAACCTTCTGGAGTCAGAAGAGGAGACACCGTCGTTCTACGACGAGGGATCGCATTCAGAATTGAACATGGAGTTTTGTTACAGCAGAGGACGCGTAGCCTCCTCCTGCTTGACACAACGGCGTCTGCGCGCGTTTTTGAGTGCCTGGATCCAGAAGACGGGTTCCTTCGTCGCATCACCACCTTCTGGAGTCAGAAGAGGAGACACCGTCGTTCTACGACGAGGGATCGCATTCAGAATTGAGCATGAGATGCTGCTGCAGCAGAGGACGCGTAGCCTCCTCCTGCTTGACACAACGGCGTCTGCGCGCGTTTCTGAGCGCCTGGATCCAGAGGACGGGTTCCTTCGTCGCATCACAATCTTCTGGAGTCAGAAGAGGAGACACCGTCGTTCTACGACGAGGGATGGCATTCAGAATTGAACATGGGGTGTTGTTGCATCAGAGAAAGCGCATCCTCCTCCTGCTTGACACAACGGCGTCTGCGCGCGTTTCTGAGCGTCTGGATCCAGAAGGCGGGTTCCCTTGGTCGCGACACAACCTTCTGGAGTCAGAGGAGGCACGTCAGAGGGAACACCGTCGTTTTACGACGAGGGATCGCATTCAGAATTGAACATGGGGTGTTGTTACAGCAGAGGACGCGTAGCCTCCTCCTGCTTGACACAACGGCGTCTGCGCGCGTTTCTGAGCGTCTGGATCTAGAAGGCGGGTTCCCTTGGTCGCAACACAACCTTCTGGAGTCAGAGGAGACACGTCAGAGGGGACACCGTCGTTCTACGACGAGGGATCGCATTCAGAATTGAAAATGGGGTGTTGTTACAGCAGAGGACGCGTAGCCTCCTCCTGCTTGACACAACGGCGTCTGCGCGCGTTTCTGAGCGCCTGGATCCAGAAGACGGGTTCCTTCGTCGCATCACAACCTTCTGGAGTCAGAAGAGGAGACACCGCCGTTCTACGACGAGGGATCGCATTCGGAATTGAACATGAGATGTTGCTGGAGCAGAGGAAGCGCATCCTGCTCCTGCTTGACATGAAGGCGTCTGCGCGCGTTTTTGAGTGCCTGGATCCAGAAGACGGGTTCCTTCGTCGCATCACAACCTTCTGGAGTCAGAAGAGGAGACACCGTCGTTCTACGACGAGGGATGGCATTCAGAATTGAACATGGGGTGTTGTTGCATCAGAGAAAGCGCATCCTCCTCCTGCTTGACACAACGGCGTCTGCGCGCGTTTCTGAGCGCCTGGATCCAGAAGGCGGGATCCCTTGGTCGCACCACAACCTTCTGGAGTCAGAAGAGGAGACACCATCGTTCTGCGACGAGGGATCTCATTCAGAATTGAGCATTAGATGCTGCTGCAGCAGAGGACGCGTAGCCTCCTCCTGCTTGACACAACGGCGTCTGCGCGCGTTTCTGAGCGTCTGGATCTAGAAGGCGGGTTCCCTTGGTCGCAACACAACCTTCTGGAGTCAGAGGAGACACGTCAGAGGGGACACCGTCGTTCTACGACGAGGGATCGCATTCAGAATTGAAAATGGGGTGTTGTTACAGCAGAGGACGCGTAGCCTCCTCCTGCTTGACACAACGGCGTCTGCGCGCGTTTTCGAGTGCCTGGATCCAGAAGACGGGTTCCTTCGTCGCATCACAACCTTCTGGAGTCAGAAGAGGAGACACCGTCGTTCTACGACGAGGGATCGCATTCAGAATTGAACATGGAGTTTTGTTACAGCAGAGGACGCGTAGCCTCCTCCTGCTTGACACAACGGCGTCTGCGCGCGTTTTTGAGTGCCTGGATCCAGAAGACGGGTTCCTTCGTCGCATCACCACCTTCTGGAGTCAGAAGAGGAGACACCGTCGTTCTACGACGAGGGATCGCATTCAGAATTGAGCATGAGATGCTGCTGCAGCAGAGGACGCGTAGCCTCCTCCTGCTTGACACAACGGCGTCTGCGCGCGTTTCTGAGCGCCTGGATCCAGAGGACGGGTTCCTTCGTCGCATCACAATCTTCTGGAGTCAGAAGAGGAGACACCGTCGTTCTACGACGAGGGATGGCATTCAGAATTGAACATGGGGTGTTGTTGCATCAGAGAAAGCGCATCCTCCTCCTGCTTGACACAACGGCGTCTGCGCGCGTTTCTGAGCGTCTGGATCCAGAAGGCGGGTTCCCTTGGTCGCGACACAACCTTCTGGAGTCAGAGGAGGCACGTCAGAGGGGACACCGTCGTTTTACGACGAGGGATCGCATTCAGAATTGAAAATGGGGTGTTGTTACAGCAGAGGACGCGTAGCCTCCTCCTGCTTGACACAACGGCGTCTGCGCGCGTTTCTGAGCGCCTGGATCCAGAAGACGGGTTCCTTCGTCGCATCACAACCTTCTGGAGTCAGAAGAGGAGACACCGCCGTTCTACGACGAGGGATCGCATTCGGAATTGAACATGAGATGTTGCTGGAGCAGAGGAAGCGCATCCTGCTCCTGCTTGACATGAAGGCGTCTGCGCGCGTTTTTGAGTGCCTGGATCCAGAAGACGGGTTCCTTCGTCGCATCACAACCTTCTGGAGTCAGAAGAGGAGACACCGTCGTTCTACGACGAGGGATGGCATTCAGAATTGAACATGGGGTGTTGTTGCATCAGAGAAAGCGCATCCTCCTCCTGCTTGACACAACGGCGTCTGCGCGCGTTTCTGAGCGCCTGGATCCAGAAGGCGGGATCCCTTGGTCGCACCACAACCTTCTGGAGTCAGAAGAGGAGACACCATCGTTCTGCGACGAGGGATCTCATTCAGAATTGAGCATTAGATGCTGCTGCAGCAGAGGACGCGTAGCCTCCTCCTGCTTGACACAACGGCGTCTGCGCGCGTTTCTGAGCGTCTGGATCTAGAAGGCGGGTTCCCTTGGTCGCAACACAACCTTCTGGAGTCAGAGGAGACACGTCAGAGGGGACACCGTCGTTCTACGACGAGGGATCGCATTCAGAATTGAAAATGGGGTGTTGTTACAGCAGAGGACGCGTAGCCTCCTCCTGCTTGACACAACGGCGTCTGCGCGCGTTTTCGAGTGCCTGGATCCAGAAGACGGGTTCCTTCGTCGCATCACAACCTTCTGGAGTCAGAAGAGGAGACACCGTCGTTCTACGACGAGGGATCGCATTCAGAATTGAACATGGAGTTTTGTTACAGCAGAGGACGCGTAGCCTCCTCCTGCTTGACACAACGGCGTCTGCGCGCGTTTTTGAGTGCCTGGATCCAGAAGACGGGTTCCTTCGTCGCATCACAACCTTCTGGAGTCAGAAGAGGAGACACCGTCGTTCTACGACGAGGGATCGCATTCAGAATTGAGCATGAGATGCTGCTGCAGCAGAGGACGCGTAGCCTCCTCCTGCTTGACACAACGGCGTCTGCGCGCGTTTCTGAGCGCCTGGATCCAGAGGACGGGTTCCTTCGTCGCATCACAACCTTCTGGAGTCAGAAGAGGAGACACCGTCGTTCTACGACGAGGGATGGCATTCAGAATTGAACATGGGGTGTTGTTGCATCAGAGAAAGCGCATCCTCCTCCTGCTTGACACAACGGCGTCTGCGCGCGTTTCTGAGCGTCTGGATCCAGAAGGCGGGTTCCTTTGGTCGCGACACAACCTTCTGGAGTCAGAGGAGGCACGTCAGAGGGGACACCGTCGTTTTACGACGAGGGATCGCATTCAGAATTGAACATGGGGTGTTGTTACAGCAGAGGACGCGTAGCCTCCTCCTGCTTGACACAACGGCGTCTGCGCGCGTTTCTGAGCGTCTGGATCTAGAAGGCGGGTTCCCTTGGTCGCAACACAACCTTCTGGAGTCAGAGGAGACACGTCAGAGGGGACACCGTCGTTCTACGACGAGGGATCGCATTCAGAATTGAAAATGGGGTGTTGTTACAGCAGAGGACGCGTAGCCTCCTCCTGCTTGACACAACGGCGTCTGCGCGCGTTTCTGAGCGCCTGGATCCAGAAGACGGGTTCCTTCGTCGCATCACAACCTTCTGGAGTCAGAAGAGGAGACACCGCCGTTCTACGACGAGGGATCGCATTCGGAATTGAACATGAGATGTTGCTGGAGCAGAGGAAGCGCATCCTGCTCCTGCTTGACATGAAGGCGTCTGCGCGCGTTTTTGAGTGCCTGGATCCAGAAGACGGGTTCCTTCGTCGCATCACAACCTTCTGGAGTCAGAAGAGGAGACACCGTCGTTCTACGACGAGGGATCGCATTCAGAATTGAACATGGAGTTTTGTTACAGCAGAGGACGCGTAGCCTCCTCCTGCTTGACACAACGGCGTCTGCGCGCGTTTCTGAGCGCCTGGATCCAGAGGACGGGTTCCTTCGTCGCATCACAACCTTCTGGAGTCAGAAGAGGAGACACCGTCGTTCTACGACGAGGGATCGCATTCAGAATTGAGCATGAGATGCTGCTGCAGCAGAGGAAGCGCATCCTCCTCCTGCTTGACACAACGGCGTCTGCGCGCGTTTCTGAGCGCCTGGATCCAGAAGACGGGTTCCTTCGTCGCATCACAACCTTCTGGAGTCAGAAGAGGAGACACCGCCGTTCTACGACGAGGGATCGCATTCAGAATTGAAAATGGGGTGTTGTTACAGCAGAGGACGCGTAGCCTCCTCCTGCTTGACACAACGGCGTCTGCGCGCGTTTCTGAGCGCCTGGATCCAGAAGACGGGTTCCTTCGTCGCATCACAACCTTCTGGAGTCAGAAGAGGAGACAACGCCGTTCTACGACGAGGGATCACATTCAGAATTGAGCATGAGATGCTGCTGCAGCAGAGGAAGCGCAGCCTCCTCCTGCTTGACACAACGGGGTCTGCGCGCGTTTCTGAGCGCCTGGATTAAGAAGGCGGGTTCCCTTCGTCGCACCACAACCTTCTGGAGTCAGAAGAGGAGACACCGCCGTTCTACGACGAGGGATCGCATTCAGAATTGAGCATGAGATGCTGCTGCAGCAGAGGAAGCGCAGCCTCCTCCTGCTTGACACAACGAGGTCTGCGCGCGTTTCTGAGCGCCTGGATTAAGAAGGCGGGTTCCCTTCGTCGCGCCACAACCTTCTGGAGTCAGAGGAGACACGTCAGAGGGGACACCGTCGTTTTACGACGAGGGATCGCATTCAGAATTGAACATGGGGTGTTGTTACAGCAGAGGAAGCGCAGCCTCCTCCTGCTTGACACAACGAGGTCTGCGCGCGTTTCTGAGCGCCTGGATTAAGAAGGCGGGTTCCCTTCGTCGCACCACAACCTTCTGGAGTCAGAAGAGGAGACACCGCCGTTCTACGACGAGGGATCGCATTCAGAATTGAGCATGAGATGCTGCTGCAGCAGAGGAAGCGCATCCTCCTCCTGCTTGACACAACGGCGTCTGCGCGCGTTTCTGAGCGCCTGGATCCAGAAGACGGGTTCCTTCGTCGCATCACAACCTTCTGGAGTCAGAAGAGGAGACACCGCCGTTCTACGACGAGGGATCACATTCAGAATTGAGCATGAGATGCTGCTGCAGCAGGGGAAGCGCATCCTGCTCCTGCTTGACACAACGGCGTCTGCGCGCGTTTCTGAGTGCCTGGATCCAGAAGACGGGTTCCTTTGTCGCACCACAACCTTCTGGAGTCAGAAGAGGAGACACCGTCGTTCTACGACGAGGGATCGCATTCAGAATTGAGGATGAGATGCTGCTGCAGCAGAGGAAGCGCATCCTGCTCCTGCTTGACACAACGAGGTCTGCGCGCGTTTCTGAGCGCCTGGATCCAGAGGACGGGTTCCTTCGTCGCATCACAACCTTCTGGAGTCAGAAGAGGAGACACCGTCGTTTTACGACAAGGGATCGCATTCGGAATTGAACATGAGATGTTTCTGGAGCAGAGGAAGCGCATCCTGCTCCTGCTTGACATGAAGGCGTCTGCGCGCGTTTCTGAGCGCCTGGATCCAGAGGACGGGTTCCTTCGTCGCATCACAACCTTCTGGAGTCAGAAGAGGAGACACCGTCGTTCTACGACGAGGGATCGCATTCAGAATTGAGGATGAGATGCTGCTGCAGCAGAGGAAGCGCATCCTGCTCCTGCTTGACACAACGGCGTCTGCGCGCGTTTCTGGGCGCCTGGATCCAGAAGACGGGTTCCCTTCCTCGCACCACAACCTTCTGGAGTCAGAGGAGACACGTCAGAGGGGACACCGTCGTTCTACGACGAGGGCTCGCATTCAGAATTGAAAATGGGGTGTTGTTACAGCAGAGGACGCGTAGCCTCCTCCTGCTTGACACAACGAGGTCTGCGCGCGTTTCTGAGCGCCTGGATCCAGAGGACGGGTTCCTTCGTCGCATCACAACCTTCTGGAGTCAGAAGAGGAGACACCGTCGTTCTACGACGAGGGATCGCATTCAGAATTGAGCATGAGATGCTGCTGCAGCAGAGGAAGCGCATCCTCCTCCTGCTTGACACAACGGCGTCTGCGCGCGTTTCTGAGCGCCTGGATCCAGAAGACGGGTTCCTTCGTCGCATCACAACCTTCTGGAGTCAGAAGAGGAGACACCGCCGTTCTACGACGAGGGATCGCATTCAGAATTGAAAATGGGGTGTTGTTACAGCAGAGGACGCGTAGCCTCCTCCTGCTTGACACAACGGCGTCTGCGCGCGTTTCTGAGCGCCTGGATCCAGAAGACGGGTTCCTTCGTCGCATCACAACCTTCTGGAGTCAGAAGAGGAGACAACGCCGTTCTACGACGAGGGATCACATTCAGAATTGAGCATGAGATGCTGCTGCAGCAGAGGAAGCGCAGCCTCCTCCTGCTTGACACAACGGGGTCTGCGCGCGTTTCTGAGCGCCTGGATTAAGAAGGCGGGTTCCCTTCGTCGCACCACAACCTTCTGGAGTCAGAAGAGGAGACACCGCCGTTCTACGACGAGGGATCGCATTCAGAATTGAGCATGAGATGCTGCTGCAGCAGAGGAAGCGCAGCCTCCTCCTGCTTGACACAACGAGGTCTGCGCGCGTTTCTGAGCGCCTGGATTAAGAAGGCGGGTTCCCTTCGTCGCGCCACAACCTTCTGGAGTCAGAGGAGACACGTCAGAGGGGACACCGTCGTTTTACGACGAGGGATCGCATTCAGAATTGAACATGGGGTGTTGTTACAGCAGAGGAAGCGCAGCCTCCTCCTGCTTGACACAACGAGGTCTGCGCGCGTTTCTGAGCGCCTGGATTAAGAAGGCGGGTTCCCTTCGTCGCACCACAACCTTCTGGAGTCAGAAGAGGAGACACCGCCGTTCTACGACGAGGGATCGCATTCAGAATTGAGCATGAGATGCTGCTGCAGCAGAGGAAGCGCATCCTCCTCCTGCTTGACACAACGGCGTCTGCGCGCGTTTCTGAGCGCCTGGATCCAGAAGACGGGTTCCTTCGTCGCATCACAACCTTCTGGAGTCAGAAGAGGAGACACCGCCGTTCTACGACGAGGGATCACATTCAGAATTGAGCATGAGATGCTGCTGCAGCAGGGGAAGCGCATCCTGCTCCTGCTTGACACAACGGCGTCTGCGCGCGTTTCTGAGTGCCTGGATCCAGAAGACGGGTTCCTTTGTCGCACCACAACCTTCTGGAGTCAGAAGAGGAGACACCGTCGTTCTACGACGAGGGATCGCATTCAGAATTGAGGATGAGATGCTGCTGCAGCAGAGGAAGCGCATCCTGCTCCTGCTTGACACAACGAGGTCTGCGCGCGTTTCTGAGCGCCTGGATCCAGAGGACGGGTTCCTTCGTCGCATCACAACCTTCTGGAGTCAGAAGAGGAGACACCGTCGTTTTACGACGAGGGATCGCATTCGGAATTGAACATGAGATGTTTCTGGAGCAGAATAAGCGCATCCTGCTCCTGCTTGACATGAAGGCGTCTGCGCGCGTTTCTGAGCGCCTGGATCCAGAGGACGGGTTCCTTCGTCGCATCACAACCTTCTGGAGTCAGAAGAGGAGACACCGTCGTTCTACGACGAGGGATCGCATTCAGAATTGAGGATGAGATGCTGCTGCAGCAGAGGAAGCGCATCCTGCTCCTGCTTGACACAACGGCGTCTGCGCGCGTTTCTGGGCGCCTGGATCCAGAAGACGGGTTCCCTTCCTCGCACCACAACCTTCTGGAGTCAGAGGAGACACGTCAGAGGGGACACCGTCGTTCTACGACGAGGGATCGCATTCAGAATTGAACATGGGGTGTTGTTACAGCAGAGGAAGCGCAGCCTCCTCCTGCTTGACACAACGAGGTCTGCGCGCGTTTCTGAGCGCCTGGATTAAGAAGGCGGGTTCCCTTCGTCGCACCACAACCTTCTGGAGTCAGAAGAGGAGACACCGCCGTTCTACGACGAGGGATCGCATTCAGAATTGAGCATGAGATGCTGCTGCAGCAGAGGAAGCGCATCCTCCTCCTGCTTGACACAACGGCGTCTGCGCGCGTTTCTGAGCGCCTGGATCCAGAAGACGGGTTCCTTCGTCGCATCACAACCTTCTGGAGTCAGAAGAGGAGACACCGCCGTTCTACGACGAGGGATCACATTCAGAATTGAGCATGAGATGCTGCTGCAGCAGGGGAAGCGCATCCTGCTCCTGCTTGACACAACGGCGTCTGCGCGCGTTTCTGAGTGCCTGGATCCAGAAGACGGGTTCCTTTGTCGCACCACAACCTTCTGGAGTCAGAAGAGGAGACACCGTCGTTCTACGACGAGGGATCGCATTCAGAATTGAGGATGAGATGCTGCTGCAGCAGAGGACGCGTAGCCTCCTCCTGCTTGACACAACGGCGTCTGCGCGCGTTTCTGAGCGCCTGGATCCAGAAGACGGGTTCCTTCGTCGCATCACAACCTTCTGGAGTCAGAAGAGGAGACACCGCCGTTCTACGACGAGGGATCGCATTCGGAATTGAACATGAGATGTTGCTGGAGCAGAGGAAGCGCAGCCTCCTCCTGCTTGACACAGCGAGGTCTGCGCGCGTTTCTGAGCGCCTGGATTAAGAAGGCGGGTTCCCTTCGTCGCGCCACAACCTTCTGGAGTCAGAGGAGACACGTCAGAGGGGACACCGCCGTTCTACGACGAGGGATCGCATTCGGAATTGAACATGAGATGTTGCTGGAGCAGAGGAAGCGCATCCTGCTCCTGCTTGACATGAAGGCGTCTGCGCGCGTTTCTGAGCGCCTGGATCCAGAATACGGGTTCTCTTCCTCGCACCACAACCTTCTGGAGTCAGAAGAGGAGACACCGTCGTTTTACGACGAGGGATCGCATTCAGAATTGAACATGGGGCGTTGTTACAGCAGAGGAAGCGCAGCCTCCTCCTGCTTGACACAACGGGGTCTGCGCGCGTTTCTGAGCGCCTGGATTAAGAAGGCGGGTTCCCTTCGTCGCACCACAACCTTCTGGAGTCAGAAGAGGAGACACCGCCGTTCTACGACGAGGGATCGCATTCAGAATTGAGCATGAGATGCTGCTGCAGCAGAGGAAGCGCAGCCTCCTCCTGCTTGACACAACGAGGTCTGCGCGCGTTTCTGAGCGCCTGGATTAAGAAGGCGGGTTCCCTTCGTCGCGCCACAACCTTCTGGAGTCAGAGGAGACACGTCAGAGGGGACACCGTCGTTTTACGACGAGGGATCGCATTCAGAATTGAACATGGGGTGTTGTTACAGCAGAGGAAGCGCAGCCTCCTCCTGCTTGACACAACGAGGTCTGCGCGCGTTTCTGAGCGCCTGGATTAAGAAGGCGGGTTCCCTTCGTCGCACCACAACCTTCTGGAGTCAGAAGAGGAGACACCGCCGTTCTACGACGAGGGATCGCATTCAGAATTGAGCATGAGATGCTGCTGCAGCAGAGGAAGCGCATCCTCCTCCTGCTTGACACAACGGCGTCTGCGCGCGTTTCTGAGCGCCTGGATCCAGAAGACGGGTTCCTTCGTCGCATCACAACCTTCTGGAGTCAGAAGAGGAGACACCGCCGTTCTACGACGAGGGATCACATTCAGAATTGAGCATGAGATGCTGCTGCAGCAGGGGAAGCGCATCCTGCTCCTGCTTGACACAACGGCGTCTGCGCGCGTTTCTGAGTGCCTGGATCCAGAAGACGGGTTCCTTTGTCGCACCACAACCTTCTGGAGTCAGAAGAGGAGACACCGTCGTTCTACGACGAGGGATCGCATTCAGAATTGAGGATGAGATGCTGCTGCAGCAGAGGAAGCGCATCCTGCTCCTGCTTGACACAACGAGGTCTGCGCGCGTTTCTGAGCGCCTGGATCCAGAGGACGGGTTCCTTCGTCGCATCACAACCTTCTGGAGTCAGAAGAGGAGACACCGTCGTTTTACGACGAGGGATCGCATTCGGAATTGAACATGAGATGTTTCTGGAGCAGAATAAGCGCATCCTGCTCCTGCTTGACATGAAGGCGTCTGCGCGCGTTTCTGAGCGCCTGGATCCAGAGGACGGGTTCCTTCGTCGCATCACAACCTTCTGGAGTCAGAAGAGGAGACACCGTCGTTCTACGACGAGGGATCGCATTCAGAATTGAGGATGAGATGCTGCTGCAGCAGAGGAAGCGCATCCTGCTCCTGCTTGACACAACGGCGTCTGCGCGCGTTTCTGGGCGCCTGGATCCAGAAGACGGGTTCCCTTCCTCGCACCACAACCTTCTGGAGTCAGAGGAGACACGTCAGAGGGGACACCGTCGTTCTACGACGAGGGATCGCATTCAGAATTGAACATGGGGTGTTGTTACAGCAGAGGAAGCGCAGCCTCCTCCTGCTTGACACAACGAGGTCTGCGCGCGTTTCTGAGCGCCTGGATTAAGAAGGCGGGTTCCCTTCGTCGCACCACAACCTTCTGGAGTCAGAAGAGGAGACACCGCCGTTCTACGACGAGGGATCGCATTCAGAATTGAGCATGAGATGCTGCTGCAGCAGAGGAAGCGCATCCTCCTCCTGCTTGACACAACGGCGTCTGCGCGCGTTTCTGAGCGCCTGGATCCAGAAGACGGGTTCCTTCGTCGCATCACAACCTTCTGGAGTCAGAAGAGGAGACACCGCCGTTCTACGACGAGGGATCACATTCAGAATTGAGCATGAGATGCTGCTGCAGCAGGGGAAGCGCATCCTGCTCCTGCTTGACACAACGGCGTCTGCGCGCGTTTCTGAGTGCCTGGATCCAGAAGACGGGTTCCTTTGTCGCACCACAACCTTCTGGAGTCAGAAGAGGAGACACCGTCGTTCTACGACGAGGGATCGCATTCAGAATTGAGGATGAGATGCTGCTGCAGCAGAGGACGCGTAGCCTCCTCCTGCTTGACACAACGGCGTCTGCGCGCGTTTCTGAGCGCCTGGATCCAGAAGACGGGTTCCTTCGTCGCATCACAACCTTCTGGAGTCAGAAGAGGAGACACCGCCGTTCTACGACGAGGGATCGCATTCGGAATTGAACATGAGATGTTGCTGGAGCAGAGGAAGCGCAGCCTCCTCCTGCTTGACACAGCGAGGTCTGCGCGCGTTTCTGAGCGCCTGGATTAAGAAGGCGGGTTCCCTTCGTCGCGCCACAACCTTCTGGAGTCAGAGGAGACACGTCAGAGGGGACACCGCCGTTCTACGACGAGGGATCGCATTCGGAATTGAACATGAGATGTTGCTGGAGCAGAGGAAGCGCATCCTGCTCCTGCTTGACATGAAGGCGTCTGCGCGCGTTTCTGAGCGCCTGGATCCAGAATACGGGTTCTCTTCCTCGCACCACAACCTTCTGGAGTCAGAAGAGGAGACACCGTCGTTTTACGACGAGGGATCGCATTCAGAATTGAACATGGGGCGTTGTTACAGCAGAGGAAGCGCAGCCTCCTCCTGCTTGACACAACGAGGTCTGCCCGCGTTTCTGAGCGCCTGGATTAAGAAGGCGGGTTCCCTTCGTCGCACCACAACCTTCTGGAGTCAGAAGAGGAGACACCGCCGTTCTACGACGAGGGATCGCATTCAGAATTGAGGATGAGATGCTGCTGCAGCAGAGGAAGCGCAGCCTCCTCCTGCTTGACACAACGAGGTCTGCGCGCGTTTCTGAGCGCCTGGATTAAGAAGGCGGGTTCCCTTCGTCGCGCCACAACCTTCTGGAGTCAGAGGAGACACGTCAGAGGGGACACCGTCGTTTTACGACGAGGGATCGCATTCAGAATTGAACATGGGGTGTTGTTACAGCAGAGGAAGCGCAGCCTCCTCCTGCTTGACACAACGAGGTCTGCGCGCGTTTCTGAGCGCCTGGATTAAGAAGGCGGGTTCCCTTCGTCGCACCACAACCTTCTGGAGTCAGAAGAGGAGACACCGCCGTTCTACGACGAGGGATCGCATTCAGAATTGAGCATGAGATGCTGCTGCAGCAGAGGAAGCGCATCCTCCTCCTGCTTGACACAACGGCGTCTGCGCGCGTTTCTGAGCGCCTGGATCCAGAAGACGGGTTCCTTCGTCGCATCACAACCTTCTGGAGTCAGAAGAGGAGACACCGCCGTTCTACGACGAGGGATCACATTCAGAATTGAGCATGAGATGCTGCTGCAGCAGGGGAAGCGCATCCTGCTCCTGCTTGACACAACGGCGTCTGCGCGCGTTTCTGAGTGCCTGGATCCAGAAGACGGGTTCCTTTGTCGCACCACAACCTTCTGGAGTCAGAAGAGGAGACACCGTCGTTCTACGACGAGGGATCGCATTCAGAATTGAGGATGAGATGCTGCTGCAGCAGAGGAAGCGCATCCTGCTCCTGCTTGACACAACGAGGTCTGCGCGCGTTTCTGAGCGCCTGGATCCAGAGGACGGGTTCCTTCGTCGCATCACAACCTTCTGGAGTCAGAAGAGGAGACACCGTCGTTTTACGACGAGGGATCGCATTCGGAATTGAACATGAGATGTTTCTGGAGCAGAATAAGCGCATCCTGCTCCTGCTTGACATGAAGGCGTCTGCGCGCGTTTCTGAGCGCCTGGATCCAGAGGACGGGTTCCTTCGTCGCATCACAACCTTCTGGAGTCAGAAGAGGAGACACCGTCGTTCTACGACGAGGGATCGCATTCAGAATTGAGGATGAGATGCTGCTGCAGCAGAGGAAGCGCATCCTGCTCCTGCTTGACACAACGGCGTCTGCGCGCGTTTCTGGGCGCCTGGATCCAGAAGACGGGTTCCCTTCCTCGCACCACAACCTTCTGGAGTCAGAGGAGACACGTCAGAGGGGACACCGTCGTTCTACGACGAGGGATCGCATTCAGAATTGAACATGGGGTGTTGTTACAGCAGAGGAAGCGCAGCCTCCTCCTGCTTGACACAACGAGGTCTGCGCGCGTTTCTGAGCGCCTGGATTAAGAAGGCGGGTTCCCTTCGTCGCACCACAACCTTCTGGAGTCAGAAGAGGAGACACCGCCGTTCTACGACGAGGGATCGCATTCAGAATTGAGCATGAGATGCTGCTGCAGCAGAGGAAGCGCATCCTCCTCCTGCTTGACACAACGGCGTCTGCGCGCGTTTCTGAGCGCCTGGATCCAGAAGACGGGTTCCTTCGTCGCATCACAACCTTCTGGAGTCAGAAGAGGAGACACCGCCGTTCTACGACGAGGGATCACATTCAGAATTGAGCATGAGATGCTGCTGCAGCAGGGGAAGCGCATCCTGCTCCTGCTTGACACAACGGCGTCTGCGCGCGTTTCTGAGTGCCTGGATCCAGAAGACGGGTTCCTTTGTCGCACCACAACCTTCTGGAGTCAGAAGAGGAGACACCGTCGTTCTACGACGAGGGATCGCATTCAGAATTGAGGATGAGATGCTGCTGCAGCAGAGGACGCGTAGCCTCCTCCTGCTTGACACAACGGCGTCTGCGCGCGTTTCTGAGCGCCTGGATCCAGAAGACGGGTTCCTTCGTCGCATCACAACCTTCTGGAGTCAGAAGAGGAGACACCGCCGTTCTACGACGAGGGATCGCATTCGGAATTGAACATGAGATGTTGCTGGAGCAGAGGAAGCGCAGCCTCCTCCTGCTTGACACAGCGAGGTCTGCGCGCGTTTCTGAGCGCCTGGATTAAGAAGGCGGGTTCCCTTCGTCGCGCCACAACCTTCTGGAGTCAGAGGAGACACGTCAGAGGGGACACCGCCGTTCTACGACGAGGGATCGCATTCGGAATTGAACATGAGATGTTGCTGGAGCAGAGGAAGCGCATCCTGCTCCTGCTTGACATGAAGGCGTCTGCGCGCGTTTCTGAGCGCCTGGATCCAGAATACGGGTTCTCTTCCTCGCACCACAACCTTCTGGAGTCAGAAGAGGAGACACCGTCGTTTTACGACGAGGGATCGCATTCAGAATTGAACATGGGGCGTTGTTACAGCAGAGGAAGCGCAGCCTCCTCCTGCTTGACACAACGAGGTCTGCCCGCGTTTCTGAGCGCCTGGATTAAGAAGGCGGGTTCCCTTCGTCGCACCACAACCTTCTGGAGTCAGAAGAGGAGACACCGCCGTTCTACGACGAGGGATCACATTCAGAATTGAGCATGAGATGCTGCTGCAGCAGGGGAAGCGCATCCTGCTCCTGCTTGACACAACGGCGTCTGCGCGCGTTTCTGAGTGCCTGGATCCAGAAGACGGGTTCCTTTGTCGCACCACAACCTTCTGGAGTCAGAAGAGGAGACACCGTCGTTCTACGACGAGGGATCGCATTCAGAATTGAGGATGAGATGCTGCTGCAGCAGAGGAAGCGCATCCTGCTCCTGCTTGACATGAAGGCGTCTGCGCGCGTTTCTGAGCGCCTGGATCCAGAGGACGGGTTCCTTCGTCGCATCACAACCTTCTGGAGTCAGAAGAGGAGACACCGTCGTTCTACGACGAGGGATCGCATTCAGAATTGAGGATGAGATGCTGCTGCAGCAGAGGAAGCGCATCCTGCTCCTGCTTGACACAACGGCGTCTGCGCGCGTTTCTGAGCGCCTGGATTAAGAAGGCGGGTTCCCTTCGTCGCACCACAACCTTCTGGAGTCAGAAGAGGAGACACCGCCGTTCTACGACGAGGGATCGCATTCAGAATTGAGCATGAGATGCTGCTGCAGCAGAGGAAGCGCAGCCTCCTCCTGCTTGACACAACGAGGTCTGCGCGCGTTTCTGAGCGCCTGGATTAAGAAGGCGGGTTCCCTTCGTCGCGCCACAACCTTCTGGAGTCAGAGGAGACACGTCAGAGGGGACACCGTCGTTTTACGACGAGGGATCGCATTCAGAATTGAACATGGGGTGTTGTTACAGCAGAGGAAGCGCAGCCTCCTCCTGCTTGACACAACGAGGTCTGCGCGCGTTTCTGAGCGCCTGGATTAAGAAGGCGGGTTCCCTTCGTCGCACCACAACCTTCTGGAGTCAGAAGAGGAGACACCGCCGTTCTACGACGAGGGATCGCATTCAGAATTGAGCATGAGATGCTGCTGCAGCAGAGGAAGCGCATCCTCCTCCTGCTTGACACAACGGCGTCTGCGCGCGTTTCTGAGCGCCTGGATCCAGAAGACGGGTTCCTTCGTCGCATCACAACCTTCTGGAGTCAGAAGAGGAGACACCGCCGTTCTACGACGAGGGATCACATTCAGAATTGAGCATGAGATGCTGCTGCAGCAGGGGAAGCGCATCCTGCTCCTGCTTGACACAACGGCGTCTGCGCGCGTTTCTGAGTGCCTGGATCCAGAAGACGGGTTCCTTTGTCGCACCACAACCTTCTGGAGTCAGAAGAGGAGACACCGTCGTTCTACGACGAGGGATCGCATTCAGAATTGAGGATGAGATGCTGCTGCAGCAGAGGAAGCGCATCCTGCTCCTGCTTGACACAACGAGGTCTGCGCGCGTTTCTGAGCGCCTGGATCCAGAGGACGGGTTCCTTCGTCGCATCACAACCTTCTGGAGTCAGAAGAGGAGACACCGTCGTTTTACGACGAGGGATCGCATTCGGAATTGAACATGAGATGTTTCTGGAGCAGAGGAAGCGCATCCTGCTCCTGCTTGACATGAAGGCGTCTGCGCGCGTTTCTGAGCGCCTGGATCCAGAGGACGGGTTCCTTCGTCGCATCACAACCTTCTGGAGTCAGAAGAGGAGACACCGTCGTTCTACGACGAGGGATCGCATTCAGAATTGAGGATGAGATGCTGCTGCAGCAGAGGAAGCGCATCCTGCTCCTGCTTGACACAACGGCGTCTGCGCGCGTTTCTGGGCGCCTGGATCCAGAAGACGGGTTCCCTTCCTCGCACCACAACCTTCTGGAGTCAGAGGAGACACGTCAGAGGGGACACCGTCGTTCTACGACGAGGGATCGCATTCAGAATTGAACATGGGGTGTTGTTACAGCAGAGGAAGCGCAGCCTCCTCCTGCTTGACACAACGAGGTCTGCGCGCGTTTCTGAGCGCCTGGATTAAGAAGGCGGGTTCCCTTCGTCGCACCACAACCTTCTGGAGTCAGAAGAGGAGACACCGCCGTTCTACGACGAGGGATCACATTCAGAATTGAGCATGAGATGCTGCTGCAGCAGGGGAAGCGCATCCTGCTCCTGCTTGACACAACGGCGTCTGCGCGCGTTTCTGAGTGCCTGGATCCAGAAGACGGGTTCCTTTGTCGCACCACAACCTTCTGGAGTCAGAAGAGGAGACACCGTCGTTCTACGACGAGGGATCGCATTCAGAATTGAGGATGAGATGCTGCTGCAGCAGAGGAAGCGCATCCTGCTCCTGCTTGACATGAAGGCGTCTGCGCGCGTTTCTGAGCGCCTGGATCCAGAGGACGGGTTCCTTCGTCGCATCACAACCTTCTGGAGTCAGAAGAGGAGACACCGTCGTTCTACGACGAGGGATCGCATTCAGAATTGAGGATGAGATGCTGCTGCAGCAGAGGAAGCGCATCCTGCTCCTGCTTGACACAACGGCGTCTGCGCGCGTTTCTGAGCGCCTGGATTAAGAAGGCGGGTTCCCTTCGTCGCACCACAACCTTCTGGAGTCAGAAGAGGAGACACCGCCGTTCTACGACGAGGGATCGCATTCAGAATTGAGCATGAGATGCTGCTGCAGCAGAGGAAGCGCAGCCTCCTCCTGCTTGACACAACGAGGTCTGCGCGCGTTTCTGAGCGCCTGGATTAAGAAGGCGGGTTCCCTTCGTCGCGCCACAACCTTCTGGAGTCAGAGGAGACACGTCAGAGGGGACACCGTCGTTTTACGACGAGGGATCGCATTCAGAATTGAACATGGGGTGTTGTTACAGCAGAGGAAGCGCAGCCTCCTCCTGCTTGACACAACGAGGTCTGCGCGCGTTTCTGAGCGCCTGGATTAAGAAGGCGGGTTCCCTTCGTCGCACCACAACCTTCTGGAGTCAGAAGAGGAGACACCGCCGTTCTACGACGAGGGATCGCATTCAGAATTGAGCATGAGATGCTGCTGCAGCAGAGGAAGCGCATCCTCCTCCTGCTTGACACAACGGCGTCTGCGCGCGTTTCTGAGCGCCTGGATCCAGAAGACGGGTTCCTTCGTCGCATCACAACCTTCTGGAGTCAGAAGAGGAGACACCGCCGTTCTACGACGAGGGATCACATTCAGAATTGAGCATGAGATGCTGCTGCAGCAGGGGAAGCGCATCCTGCTCCTGCTTGACACAACGGCGTCTGCGCGCGTTTCTGAGTGCCTGGATCCAGAAGACGGGTTCCTTTGTCGCACCACAACCTTCTGGAGTCAGAAGAGGAGACACCGTCGTTCTACGACGAGGGATCGCATTCAGAATTGAGGATGAGATGCTGCTGCAGCAGAGGAAGCGCATCCTGCTCCTGCTTGACACAACGAGGTCTGCGCGCGTTTCTGAGCGCCTGGATCCAGAGGACGGGTTCCTTCGTCGCATCACAACCTTCTGGAGTCAGAAGAGGAGACACCGTCGTTTTACGACGAGGGATCGCATTCGGAATTGAACATGAGATGTTTCTGGAGCAGAGGAAGCGCATCCTGCTCCTGCTTGACATGAAGGCGTCTGCGCGCGTTTCTGAGCGCCTGGATCCAGAGGACGGGTTCCTTCGTCGCATCACAACCTTCTGGAGTCAGAAGAGGAGACACCGTCGTTCTACGACGAGGGATCGCATTCAGAATTGAGGATGAGATGCTGCTGCAGCAGAGGAAGCGCATCCTGCTCCTGCTTGACACAACGGCGTCTGCGCGCGTTTCTGGGCGCCTGGATCCAGAAGACGGGTTCCCTTCCTCGCACCACAACCTTCTGGAGTCAGAGGAGACACGTCAGAGGGGACACCGTCGTTCTACGACGAGGGATCGCATTCAGAATTGAACATGGGGTGTTGTTACAGCAGAGGAAGCGCAGCCTCCTCCTGCTTGACACAACGAGGTCTGCGCGCGTTTCTGAGCGCCTGGATTAAGAAGGCGGGTTCCCTTCGTCGCACCACAACCTTCTGGAGTCAGAAGAGGAGACACCGCCGTTCTACGACGAGGGATCGCATTCAGAATTGAGCATGAGATGCTGCTGCAGCAGAGGAAGCGCATCCTCCTCCTGCTTGACACAACGGCGTCTGCGCGCGTTTCTGAGCGCCTGGATCCAGAAGACGGGTTCCTTCGTCGCATCACAACCTTCTGGAGTCAGAAGAGGAGACACCGCCGTTCTACGACGAGGGATCACATTCAGAATTGAGCATGAGATGCTGCTGCAGCAGGGGAAGCGCATCCTGCTCCTGCTTGACACAACGGCGTCTGCGCGCGTTTCTGAGTGCCTGGATCCAGAAGACGGGTTCCTTTGTCGCACCACAACCTTCTGGAGTCAGAAGAGGAGACACCGTCGTTCTACGACGAGGGATCGCATTCAGAATTGAGGATGAGATGCTGCTGCAGCAGAGGACGCGTAGCCTCCTCCTGCTTGACACAACGGCGTCTGCGCGCGTTTCTGAGCGCCTGGATCCAGAAGACGGGTTCCTTCGTCGCATCACAACCTTCTGGAGTCAGAAGAGGAGACACCGCCGTTCTACGACGAGGGATCGCATTCAGAATTGAGCATGAGATGCTGCTGCAGCAGAGGAAGCGCATCCTCCTCCTGCTTGACACAACGGCGTCT
Organism: Heligmosomoides polygyrus bakeri; assembly: GCA_947359475.1. NCBI lineage: Eukaryota > Metazoa > Nematoda > Chromadorea > Rhabditida > Heligmosomidae > Heligmosomoides > Heligmosomoides polygyrus. The sequence goes on along the minus strand of OX375870.1, from coordinate 37,415,720 downwards.
GCGCGCGTTTCTGAGCGCCTGGATCCAGAAGACGGGTTCCTTCGTCGCATCACAACCTTCTGGAGTCAGAAGAGGAGACACCGCCGTTCTACGACGAGGGATCGCATTCGGAATTGAACATGAGATGTTGCTGGAGCAGAGGAAGCGCAGCCTCCTCCTGCTTGACACAGCGAGGTCTGCGCGCGTTTCTGAGCGCCTGGATTAAGAAGGCGGGTTCCCTTCGTCGCGCCACAACCTTCTGGAGTCAGAGGAGACACGTCAGAGGGGACACCGCCGTTCTACGACGAGGGATCGCATTCGGAATTGAACATGAGATGTTGCTGGAGCAGAGGAAGCGCATCCTGCTCCTGCTTGACATGAAGGCGTCTGCGCGCGTTTCTGAGCGCCTGGATCCAGAATACGGGTTCCCTTCCTCGCACCACAACCTTCTGGAGTCAGAAGAGGAGACACCGTCGTTTTACGACGAGGGATCGCATTCAGAATTGAACATGGGGTGTTGTTACAGCAGAGGAAGCGCAGCCTCCTCCTGCTTGACACAACGAGGTCTGCCCGCGTTTCTGAGCGCCTGGATTAAGAAGGCGGGTTCCCTTCGTCGCACCACAACCTTCTGGAGTCAGAAGAGGAGACACCGCCGTTCTACGACGAGGGATCACATTCAGAATTGAGCATGAGATGCTGCTGCAGCAGGGGAAGCGCATCCTGCTCCTGCTTGACACAACGGCGTCTGCGCGCGTTTCTGAGTGCCTGGATCCAGAAGACGGGTTCCTTTGTCGCACCACAACCTTCTGGAGTCAGAAGAGGAGACACCGTCGTTCTACGACGAGGGATCGCATTCAGAATTGAGGATGAGATGCTGCTGCAGCAGAGGAAGCGCATCCTGCTCCTGCTTGACATGAAGGCGTCTGCGCGCGTTTCTGAGCGCCTGGATCCAGAGGACGGGTTCCTTCGTCGCATCACAACCTTCTGGAGTCAGAAGAGGAGACACCGTCGTTCTACGACGAGGGATCGCATTCAGAATTGAGGATGAGATGCTGCTGCAGCAGAGGAAGCGCATCCTGCTCCTGCTTGACACAACGGCGTCTGCGCGCGTTTCTGGGCGCCTGGATCCAGAAGACGGGTTCCCTTCCTCGCACCACAACCTTCTGGAGTCAGAGGAGACACGTCAGAGGGGACACCGTCGTTCTACGACGAGGGATCGCATTCAGAATTGAAAATGGGGTGTTGTTACAGCAGAGGACGCGTAGCCTCCTCCTGCTTGACACAACGGCGTCTGCGCGCGTTTCTGTGCGCCTGGATCCAGAAGACGGGTTCCTTCGTCGCATCACAACCTTCTGGAGTCAGAAGAGGAGACAACGCCGTTCTACGACGAGGGATCGCATTCGGAATTGAACATGAGATGCTGCTGCAGCAGAGGAAGCGCAGCCTCCTCCTGCTTGACACAACGGGGTCTGCGCGCGTTTCTGAGCGCCTGGATTAAGAAGGCGGGTTCCCTTCGTCGCGCCACAACCTTCTGGAGTCAGAGGAGACACGTCAGAGGGGACACCGTCGTTCTACGACGAGGGATCGCATTCAGAATTGAAAATGGGGTGTTGTTACAGCAGAGGACGCGTAGCCTCCTCCTGCTTGACACAACGGCGTCTGCGCGCGTTTCTGAGTGCCTGGATCCAGAAGACGGGTTCCTTTGTCGCACCACAACCTTCTGGAGTCAGAAGAGGAGACACCGTCGTTCTACGACGAGGGATCGCATTCAGAATTGAGGATGAGATGCTGCTGCAGCAGAGGAAGCGCATCCTGCTCCTGCTTGACATGAAGGCGTCTGCGCGCGTTTCTGAGCGCCTGGATCCAGAGGACGGGTTCCTTCGTCGCATCACAACCTTCTGGAGTCAGAAGAGGAGACACCGTCGTTCTACGACGAGGGATCGCATTCGGAATTGAACATGAGATGTTGCTGGAGCAGAGGAAGCGCATCCTGCTCCTGCTTGACATGAAGGCGTCTGCGCGCGTTTCTGAGCGCCTGGATCCAGAATACGGGTTCCCTTCCTCGCACCACAACCTTCTGGAGTCAGAAGAGGAGACACCGTCGTTTTACGACGAGGGATCGCATTCAGAATTGAACATGGGGTGTTGTTACAGCAGAGGAAGCGCAGCCTCCTCCTGCTTGACACAACGAGGTCTGCCCGCGTTTCTGAGCGCCTGGATTAAGAAGGCGGGTTCCCTTCGTCGCACCACAACCTTCTGGAGTCAGAAGAGGAGACACCGCCGTTCTACGACGAGGGATCACATTCAGAATTGAGCATGAGATGCTGCTGCAGCAGGGGAAGCGCATCCTGCTCCTGCTTGACACAACGGCGTCTGCGCGCGTTTCTGAGTGCCTGGATCCAGAAGACGGGTTCCTTTGTCGCACCACAACCTTCTGGAGTCAGAAGAGGAGACACCGTCGTTCTACGACGAGGGATCGCATTCAGAATTGAGGATGAGATGCTGCTGCAGCAGAGGAAGCGCATCCTGCTCCTGCTTGACATGAAGGCGTCTGCGCGCGTTTCTGAGCGCCTGGATCCAGAGGACGGGTTCCTTCGTCGCATCACAACCTTCTGGAGTCAGAAGAGGAGACACCGTCGTTCTACGACGAGGGATCGCATTCAGAATTGAGGATGAGATGCTGCTGCAGCAGAGGAAGCGCATCCTGCTCCTGCTTGACACAACGGCGTCTGCGCGCGTTTCTGGGCGCCTGGATCCAGAAGACGGGTTCCCTTCCTCGCACCACAACCTTCTGGAGTCAGAGGAGACACGTCAGAGGGGACACCGTCGTTCTACGACGAGGGATCGCATTCAGAATTGAAAATGGGGTGTTGTTACAGCAGAGGACGCGTAGCCTCCTCCTGCTTGACACAACGGCGTCTGCGCGCGTTTCTGTGCGCCTGGATCCAGAAGACGGGTTCCTTCGTCGCATCACAACCTTCTGGAGTCAGAAGAGGAGACAACGCCGTTCTACGACGAGGGATCGCATTCGGAATTGAACATGAGATGCTGCTGCAGCAGAGGAAGCGCAGCCTCCTCCTGCTTGACACAACGGGGTCTGCGCGCGTTTCTGAGCGCCTGGATTAAGAAGGCGGGTTCCCTTCGTCGCGCCACAACCTTCTGGAGTCAGAGGAGACACGTCAGAGGGGACACCGTCGTTCTACGACGAGGGATCGCATTCAGAATTGAAAATGGGGTGTTGTTACAGCAGAGGACGCGTAGCCTCCTCCTGCTTGACACAACGGCGTCTGCGCGCGTTTCTGAGCGCCTGGATCCAGAAGACGGGTTCCTTCGTCGCATCACAACCTTCTGGAGTCAGAAGAGGAGACACCGCCGTTCTACGACGAGGGATCGCATTCGGAATTGAACATGAGATGTTGCTGGAGCAGAGGAAGCGCATCCTGCTCCTGCTTGACATGAAGGCGTCTGCGCGCGTTTCTGAGCGCCTGGGTCCAGAAGACGGGTTCCCTTCCTCGCACCACAACCTTCTGGAGTCAGAAGAGGAGACACCGCCGTTCTACGACGAGGGATCACATTCAGAATTGAGCATGAGATGCTGCTGCAGCAGAGGAAGCGCAGCCTCCTCCTGCTTGACACAACGGGGTCTGCGCGCGTTTCTGAGCGCCTGGATTAAGAAGGCGGGTTCCCTTCGTCGCGCCACAACCTTCTGGAGTCAGAGGAGACACGTCAGAGGGGACACCGTCGTTTTACGACGAGGGATCGCATTCAGAATTGAACATGGGGTGTTGTTACAGCAGAGGAAGCGCAGCCTCCTCCTGCTTGACACAACGAGGTCTGCGCGCGTTTCTGAGCGTCTGGATTAAGAAGGCGGGTTCCCTTCGTCGCACCACAACCTTCTGGAGTCAGAAGAGGAGACACCGCCGTTCTACGACGAGGGATCGCATTCAGAATTGAGCATGAGATGCTGCTGAAGCAGAGGAAGCGCATCCTCCTCCTGCTTGACACAACGGCGTCTGCGCGCGTTTCTGAGCGCCTGGATCCAGAAGACGGGTTCCTTCGTCGCATCACAACCTTCTGGAGTCAGAGGAGACACGTCAGAGGGGACACCGTAGTTCTACGACGAGGGATCGCATTCAGAATTGAAAATGGGGTGTTGTTACAGCAGAGGACGCGTAGCCTCCTCCTGCTTGACACAACGGCGTCTGCGCGCGTTTCTGAGCGCCTGGATCCAGAAGACGGGTTCCTTCGTCGCATCACAACCTTCTGGAGTCAGAAGAGGAGACAACGCCGTTCTACGACGAGGGATCGCATTCGGAATTGAACATGAGATGCTGCTGCAGCAGAGGAAGCGCAGCCTCCTCCTGCTTGACACAACGGGGTCTGCGCGCGTTTCTGAGCGCCTGGATTAAGAAGGCGGGTTCCCTTCGTCGCACCACAACCTTCTGGAGTCAGAAGAGGAGACACCGTCGTTCTACGACGAGGGATCGCATTCAGAATTGAGCATGAGATGCTGCTGCAGCAGAGGAAGCGCAGCCTCCTCCTGCTTGACACAACGAGGTCTGCGCGCGTTTCTGAGCGCCTGGATTAAGAAGGCGGGTTCCCTTCGTCGCGCCACAACCTTCTGGAGTCAGAGGAGACACGTCAGAGGGGACACCGTCGTTCTACGACGAGGGATCGCATTCAGAATTGAAAATGGGGTGTTGTTACAGCAGAGGACGCGTAGCCTCCTCCTGCTTGACACAACGGCGTCTGCGCGCGTTTCTGAGCGCCTGGATCCAGAAGACGGGTTCCCTTCCTCGCACCACAACCTTCTGGAGTCAGAAGAGGAGACACCGCCGTTCTACGACGAGGGATCACATTCAGAATTGAGCATGAGATGCTGCTGCAGCAGAGGAAGCGCAGCCTCCTCCTGCTTGACACAACGGGGTCTGCGCGCGTTTCTGAGCGCCTGGATTAAGAAGGCGGGTTCCCTTCGTCGCGCCACAACCTTCTGGAGTCAGAGGAGACACGTCAGAGGAGACAACGCCGTTCTACGACGAGGGATCGCATTCGGAATTGAACATGAGATGCTGCTGCAGCAGAGGAAGCGCAGCCTCCTCCTGCTTGACACAACGGGGTCTGCGCGCGTTTCTGAGCGCCTGGATTAAGAAGGCGGGTTCCCTTCGTCGCACCACAACCTTCTGGAGTCAGAAGAGGAGACACCGTCGTTCTACGACGAGGGATCGCATTCAGAATTGAGCATGAGATGCTGCTGCAGCAGAGGAAGCGCAGCCTCCTCCTGCTTGACACAACGAGGTCTGCGCGCGTTTCTGAGCGCCTGGATTAAGAAGGCGGGTTCCCTTCGTCGCGCCACAACCTTCTGGAGTCAGAGGAGACACGTCAGAGGGGACACCGTCGTTCTACGACGAGGGATCGCATTCAGAATTGAAAATGGGGTGTTGTTACAGCAGAGGACGCGTAGCCTCCTCCTGCTTGACACAACGGCGTCTGCGCGCGTTTCTGAGCGCCTGGATCCAGAAGACGGGTTCCTTCGTCGCATCACAACCTTCTGGAGTCAGAAGAGGAGACACCGCCGTTCTACGACGAGGGATCGCATTCGGAATTGAACATGAGATGTTGCTGGAGCAGAGGAAGCGCATCCTGCTCCTGCTTGACATGAAGGCGTCTGCGCGCGTTTCTGAGCGCCTGGGTCCAGAAGACGGGTTCCCTTCCTCGCACCACAACCTTCTGGAGTCAGAAGAGGAGACACCGCCGTTCTACGACGAGGGATCACATTCAGAATTGAGCATGAGATGCTGCTGCAGCAGAGGAAGCGCAGCCTCCTCCTGCTTGACACAACGGGGTCTGCGCGCGTTTCTGAGCGCCTGGATTAAGAAGGCGGGTTCCCTTCGTCGCGCCACAACCTTCTGGAGTCAGAGGAGACACGTCAGAGGGGACACCGTCGTTTTACGACGAGGGATCGCATTCAGAATTGAACATGGGGTGTTGTTACAGCAGAGGAAGCGCAGCCTCCTCCTGCTTGACACAACGAGGTCTGCGCGCGTTTCTGAGCGTCTGGATTAAGAAGGCGGGTTCCCTTCGTCGCACCACAACCTTCTGGAGTCAGAAGAGGAGACACCGCCGTTCTACGACGAGGGATCGCATTCAGAATTGAGCATGAGATGCTGCTGAAGCAGAGGAAGCGCATCCTCCTCCTGCTTGACACAACGGCGTCTGCGCGCGTTTCTGAGCGCCTGGATCCAGAAGACGGGTTCCTTCGTCGCATCACAACCTTCTGGAGTCAGAGGAGACACGTCAGAGGGGACACCGTAGTTCTACGACGAGGGATCGCATTCAGAATTGAAAATGGGGTGTTGTTACAGCAGAGGACGCGTAGCCTCCTCCTGCTTGACACAACGGCGTCTGCGCGCGTTTCTGAGCGCCTGGATCCAGAAGACGGGTTCCTTCGTCGCATCACAACCTTCTGGAGTCAGAAGAGGAGACACCGCCGTTCTACGACGAGGGATCGCATTCGGAATTGAGCATGAGATGCTGCTGCAGCAGAGGAAGCGCAGCCTCCTCCTGCTTGACACAACGGGGTCTGCGCGCGTTTCTGAGCGCCTGGATTAAGAAGGCGGGTTCCTTCGTCGCATCACAACCTTCTGGAGTCAGAGGAGACACGTCAGAGGGGACACCGTAGTTCTACGACGAGGGATCGCATTCAGAATTGAAAATGGGGTGTTGTTACAGCAGAGGACGCGTAGCCTCCTCCTGCTTGACACAACGGCGTCTGCGCGCGTTTCTGAGCGCCTGGATCCAGAAGACGGGTTCCTTCGTCGCATCACAACCTTCTGGAGTCAGAAGAGGAGACACCGCCGTTCTACGACGAGGGATCGCATTCGGAATTGAACATGAGATGTTGCTGGAGCAGAGGAAGCGCATCCTGCTCCTGCTTGACATGAAGGCGTCTGCGCGCGTTTCTGAGCGCCTGGATCCAGAAGACGGGTTCCCTTCCTCGCACCACAACCTTCTGGAGTCAGAAGAGGAGACACCGCCGTTCTACGACGAGGGATCACATTCAGAATTGAGCATGAGATGCTGCTGCAGCAGAGGAAGCGCAGCCTCCTCCTGCTTGACACAACGGGGTCTGCGCGCGTTTCTGAGCGCCTGGATTAAGAAGGCGGGTTCCCTTCGTCGCGCCACAACCTTCTGGAGTCAGAGGAGACACGTCAGAGGGGACACCGTCGTTTTACGACGAGGGATCGCATTCAGAATTGAACATGGGGTGTTGTTACAGCAGTGGAAGCGCAGCCTCCTCCTGCTTGACACAACGAGGTCTGCGCGCGTTTCTGAGCGTCTGGATTAAGAAGGCGGGTTCCCTTCGTCGCACCACAACCTTCTGGAGTCAGAAGAGGAGACACCGCCGTTCTACGACGAGGGATCGCATTCAGAATTGAGCATGAGATGCTGCTGCAGCAGAGGAAGCGCATCCTCCTCCTGCTTGACACAACGGCGTCTGCGCGCGTTTCTGAGCGCCTGGATCCAGAAGACGGGTTCCTTCGTCGCATCACAACCTTCTGGAGTCAGAAGAGGAGACACCGCCGTTCTACGACGAGGGATCACATTCAGAATTGAGCATGAGGTGCTGCTGCAGCAGGGGAAGCGCATCCTGCTCCTGCTTGACACAACGGCGTCTGCGCGCGTTTCTGAGTGCCTGGATCCAGAAGACGGGTTCCTTTGTCGCACCACAACCTTCTGGAGTCAGAAGAGGGGACACCGTCGTTTTTCGACGAGGGATCGCATTCAGAATTGAACATGGGGTGTTGTTACAGCAGAGGACGCGTAGCCTCCTCCTGCTTGACACAACGGCGTCTGCGCGCGTTTCTGAGTGCCTGGATCCAGAAGACGGGTTCCTTTGTCGCACCACAACCTTCTGGAGCCAGAAGAGGAGACACGTCAGAGGGGACACCGTCGTTCTACGACGAGGGCTCGCATTCAGAATTGAAAATGGGGTGTTGTTACAGCAGAGGACGCGTAGCCTCCTCCTGCTTGACACAACGGCGTCTGCGCGCGTTTCTGAGTGCCTGGATCCAGAAGACGGGTTCCTTTGTCGCACCACAACCTTCTGGAGTCAGAAGAGGAGACACCGCCGTTCTACGACGAGGGATCACATTCAGAATTGAGCATGAGATGCTGCTGCAGCAGGGGAAGCGCATCCTGCTCCTGCTTGACACAACGGCGTCTGCGCGCGTTTCTGAGTGCCTGGATCCAGAAGACGGGTTCCTTTGTCGCACCACAACCTTCTGGAGTCAGAAGAGGAGACACCGCCGTTCTACGACGAGGGATCGCATTCAGAATTGAGCATGAGATGCTGCTGCAGCAGAGGAAGCGCATCCTCCTCCTGCTTGACACAACGGCGTCTGCGCGCGTTTCTGAGCGCCTGGATCCAGAAGACGGGTTCCTTCGTCGCATCACAACCTTCTGGAGTCAGAAGAGGAGACACCGCCGTTCTACGACGAGGGATCACATTCAGAATTGAGCATGAGATGCTGCTGCAGCAGGGGAAGCGCATCCTGCTCCTGCTTGACACAACGGCGTCTGCGCGCGTTTCTGAGTGCCTGGATCCAGAAGACGGGTTCCTTTGTCGCACCACAACCTTCTGGAGTCAGAAGAGGGGACACCGTCGTTTTTCGACGAGGGATCGCATTCAGAATTGAACATGGGGTGTTGTTACAGCAGAGGACGCGTAGCCTCCTCCTGCTTGACACAACGGCGTCTGCGCGCGTTTCTGAGTGCCTGGATCCAGAAGACGGGTTCCTTTGTCGCACCACAACCTTCTGGAGCCAGAAGAGGAGACACGTCAGAGGGGACACCGTCGTTCTACGACGAGGGCTCGCATTCAGAATTGAAAATGGGGTGTTGTTACAGCAGAGGACGCGTAGCCTCCTCCTGCTTGACACAACGGCGTCTGCGCGCGTTTCTGAGTGCCTGGATCCAGAAGACGGGTTCCTTTGTCGCACCACAACCTTCTGGAGTCAGAAGAGGAGACACCGCCGTTCTACGACGAGGGATCACATTCAGAATTGAGCATGAGATGCTGCTGCAGCAGGGGGAGCGCATCCTGCTCCTGCTTGACACAACGGCGTCTGCGCGCGTTTCTGAGTGCCTGGATCCAGAAGACGGGTTCCTTTGTCGCACCACAACCTTATGGAGTCAGAAGAGGGGACACCGTCGTTCTACGACGAGGGATCGCATTCAGAATTGAGCATGAGATGCTGCTGCAGCAGAGGAAGCGCAGCCTCCTCCTGCTTGACACAACGGCGTCTGCGCGCGTTTCTGAGCGCCTGGATTAAGAAGGCGGGTTCCCTTGGTCGCAACACAACCTTCTGGAGTCAGAGGAGACACGTCAGAGGGGACACCGTCGTTCTACGACGAGGGCTCGCATTCAGAATTGAAAATGGGGTGATGTTACAGCAGAGGACGCGTAGCCTCCTCCTGCTTGACACAACGGCGTCTGCGCGCGTTTCTGAGCGCCTGGATCCAGAAGACGGGTTCCCTTCCTCGCACCACAACCTTCTGGAGTCAGAAGAGGAGACACCGCCGTTCTACGACGAGGGATCACATTCAGAATTGAGCATGAGATGCTGCTGCAGCAGAGGAAGCGCAGCCTCCTCCTGCTTGACACAACGGGGTCTGCGCGCGTTTCTGAGCGCCTGGATTAAGAAGGCGGGTTCCCTTCGTCGCGCCACAACCTTCTGGAGTCAGAGGAGACACGTCAGAGGGGACACCGTCGTTTTACGACGAGGGATCGCATTCAGAATTGAACATGGGGTGTTGTTACAGCAGTGGAAGCGCAGCCTCCTCCTGCTTGACACAACGAGGTCTGCGCGCGTTTCTGAGCGTCTGGATTAAGAAGGCGGGTTCCCTTCGTCGCACCACAACCTTCAGGAGTCAGAAGAGGAGACACCGCCGTTCTACGACGAGGGATCGCATTCAGAATTGAGCATGAGATGCTGCTGCAGCAGAGGAAGCGCATCCTCCTCCTGCTTGACACAACGGCGTCTGCGCGCGTTTCTGAGCGCCTGGATCCAGAAGACGGGTTCCTTCGTCGCATCACAACCTTCTGGAGTCAGAAGAGGAGACACCGCCGTTCTACGACGAGGGATCACATTCAGAATTGAGCATGAGATGCTGCTGCAGCAGGGGAAGCGCATCCTGCTCCTGCTTGACACAACGGCGTCTGCGCGCGTTTCTGAGTGCCTGGATCCAGAAGACGGGTTCCTTTGTCGCACCACAACCTTCTGGAGTCAGAAGAGGGGACACCGTCGTTTTTCGACGAGGGATCGCATTCAGAATTGAACATGGGGTGTTGTTACAGCAGAGGACGCGTAGCCTCCTCCTGCTTGACACAACGGCGTCTGCGCGCGTTTCTGAGTGCCTGGATCCAGAAGACGGGTTCCTTTGTCGCACCACAACCTTCTGGAGCCAGAAGAGGAGACACCGTCGTTCTACGACGAGGGATCGCATTCAGAATTGAGCATGAGATGCTGCTGCAGCAGAGGAAGCGCAGCCTCCTCCTGCTTGACACAACGGCGTCTGCGCGCGTTTCTGAGCGCCTGGATTAAGAAGGCGGGTTCCCTTGGTCGCAACACAACCTTCTGGAGTCAGAGGAGACACGTCAGAGGGGACACCGTCGTTCTACGACGAGGGCTCGCATTCAGAATTGAAAATGGGGTGTTGTTACAGCAGAGGACGCGTAGCCTCCTCCTGCTTGACACAACGGCGTCTGCGCGCGTTTCTGAGCGCCTGGATCCAGAAGACGGGTTCCTTCGTCGCATCACAACCTTCTGGAGTCAGAAGAGGAGACACCGCCGTTCTACGACGAGGGATCGCATTCGGAATTGAACATGAGATGTTGCTGGAGCAGAGGAAGCGCAGCCTCCTCCTGCTTGACACAGCGAGGTCTGCGCGCGTTTCTGAGCGCCTGGATTAAGAAGGCGGGTTCCCTTCGTCGCGCCACAACCTTCTGGAGTCAGAGGAGACACGTCAGAGGGGACACCGCCGTTCTACGACGAGGGATCGCATTCGGAATTGAACATGAGATGTTGCTGGAGCAGAGGAAGCGCATCCTGCTCCTGCTTGACATGAAGGCGTCTGCGCGCGTTTCTGAGCGCCTGGATCCAGAATACGGGTTCCCTTCGTCGCACCACAACCTTCTGGAGTCAGAAGAGGAGACACCGTCGTTCTACGACGAGGGATCGCATTCAGAATTGAGGATGAGATGCTGCTGCAGCAGAGGAAGCGCATCCTGCTCCTGCTTGACATGAAGGCGTCTGCGCGCGTTTCTGAGCGCCTGGATCCAGAGGACGGGTTCCTTCGTCGCATCACAACCTTCTGGAGTCAGAAGAGGAGACACCGTCGTTCTACGACGAGGGATCGCATTCAGAATTGAGGATGAGATGCTGCTGCAGCAGAGGAAGCGCATCCTGCTCCTGCTTGACACAACGGCGTCTGCGCGCGTTTCTGGGCGCCTGGATCCAGAAGACGGGTTCCCTTCCTCGCACCACAACCTTCTGGAGTCAGAAGAGGAGACATCGTCGTTCTACGATGAGGGATCGCATTCAGAATTGAGCATAAGATGCTGCTGCAGCAGAGGAAGCGCAGCCTCCTCCTGCTTGACACAACGAGGTCTGCGCGCGTTTCTGAGCGCCTGGATTAAGAAGGCGGGTTCCCTTCGTCGCGCCACAACCTTCTGGAGTCAGAGGAGACACGTCAGAGGGGACACCGTCGTTCTACGACGAGGGATCGCATTCAGAATTGAAAATGGGGTGTTGTTACAGCAGAGGACGCGTAGCCTCCTCCTGCTTGACACAACGGCGTCTGCGCGCGTTTCTGAGCGCCTGGATCCAGAAGACGGGTTCCTTCGTCGCATCACAACCTTCTGGAGTCAGAAGAGGAGACACCGCCGTTCTACGACGAGGGATCGCATTCGGAATTGAACATGAGATGTTGCTGGAGCAGAGGAAGCGCATCCTGCTCCTGCTTGACATGAAGGCGTCTGCGCGCGTTTCTGAGCGCCTGGGTCCAGAAGACGGGTTCCCTTCCTCGCACCACAACCTTCTGGAGTCAGAAGAGGAGACACCGCCGTTCTACGACGAGGGATCACATTCAGAATTGAGCATGAGATGCTGCTGCAGCAGAGGAAGCGCAGCCTCCTCCTGCTTGACACAACGGGGTCTGCGCGCGTTTCTGAGCGCCTGGATTAAGAAGGCGGGTTCCCTTCGTCGCGCCACAACCTTCTGGAGTCAGAGGAGACACGTCAGAGGGGACACCGTCGTTTTACGACGAGGGATCGCATTCAGAATTGAACATGGGGTGTTGTTACAGCAGAGGAAGCGCAGCCTCCTCCTGCTTGACACAACGAGGTCTGCGCGCGTTTCTGAGCGTCTGGATTAAGAAGGCGGGTTCCCTTCGTCGCACCACAACCTTCTGGAGTCAGAAGAGGAGACACCGCCGTTCTACGACGAGGGATCGCATTCAGAATTGAGCATGAGATGCTGCTGCAGCAGAGGAAGCGCATCCTCCTCCTGCTTGACACAACGGCGTCTGCGCGCGTTTCTGAGCGCCTGGATCCAGAAGACGGGTTCCTTCGTCGCATCACAACCTTCTGGAGTCAGAGGAGACACGTCAGAGGGGACACCGTAGTTCTACGACGAGGGATCGCATTCAGAATTGAAAATGGGGTGTTGTTACAGCAGAGGACGCGTAGCCTCCTCCTGCTTGACACAACGGCGTCTGCGCGCGTTTCTGAGCGCCTGGATCCAGAAGACGGGTTCCTTCGTCGCATCACAACCTTCTGGAGTCAGAAGAGGAGACACCGCCGTTCTACGACGAGGGATCGCATTCGGAATTGAACATGAGATGTTGCTGGAGCAGAGGAAGCGCATCCTGCTCCTGCTTGACATGAAGGCGTCTGCGCGCGTTTCTGAGCGCCTGGATCCAGAAGACGGGTTCCCTTCCTCGCACCACAACCTTCTGGAGTCAGAAGAGGAGACACCGCCGTTCTACGACGAGGGAACACATTCAGAATTGAGCATGAGATGCTGCTGCAGCAGAGGAAGCGCAGCCTCCTCCTGCTTGACACAACGGGGTCTGCGCGCGTTTCTGAGCGCCTGGATTAAGAAGGCGGGTTCCCTTCGTCGCGCCACAACCTTCTGGAGTCAGAGGAGACACGTCAGAGGGGACACCGTCGTTTTACGACGAGGGATCGCATTCAGAATTGAACATGGGGTGTTGTTACAGCAGTGGAAGCGCAGCCTCCTCCTGCTTGACACAACGAGGTCTGCGCGCGTTTCTGAGCGTCTGGATTAAGAAGGCGGGTTCCCTTCGTCGCACCACAACCTTCTGGAGTCAGAAGAGGAGACACCGCCGTTCTACGACGAGGGATCGCATTCAGAATTGAGCATGAGATGCTGCTGCAGCAGAGGAAGCGCATCCTCCTCCTGCTTGACACAACGGCGTCTGCGCGCGTTTCTGAGCGCCTGGATCCAGAAGACGGGTTCCCTTCGTCGCGCCACAACCTTCTGGAGTCAGAGGAGACACGTCAGAGGGGACACCGTCGTTCTACGACGAGGGATCGCATTCAGAATTGAAAATGGGGTGTTGTTACAGCAGAGGACGCGTAGCCTCCTCCTGCTTGACACAACGGCGTCTGCGCGCGTTTCTGAGCGCCTGGATCCAGAAGACGGGTTCCTTCGTCGCATCACAACCTTCTGGAGTCAGAAGAGGAGACACCGCCGTTCTACGACGAGGGATCGCATTCGGAATTGAACATGAGATGTTGCTGGAGCAGAGGAAGCGCATCCTGCTCCTGCTTGACATGAAGGCGTCTGCGCGCGTTTCTGAGCGCCTGGGTCCAGAAGACGGGTTCCCTTCCTCGCACCACAACCTTCTGGAGTCAGAAGAGGAGACACCGCCGTTCTACGACGAGGGATCACATTCAGAATTGAGCATGAGATGCTGCTGCAGCAGAGGAAGCGCAGCCTCCTCCTGCTTGACACAACGGGGTCTGCGCGCGTTTCTGAGCGCCTGGATTAAGAAGGCGGGTTCCCTTCGTCGCGCCACAACCTTCTGGAGTCAGAGGAGACACGTCAGAGGGGACACCGTCGTTTTACGACGAGGGATCGCATTCAGAATTGAACATGGGGTGTTGTTACAGCAGAGGAAGCGCAGCCTCCTCCTGCTTGACACAACGAGGTCTGCGCGCGTTTCTGAGCGTCTGGATTAAGAAGGCGGGTTCCCTTCGTCGCACCACAACCTTCTGGATTCAGAAGAGGAGACACCGCCGTTCTACGACGAGGGATCGCATTCAGAATTGAGCATGAGATGCTGCTGCAGCAGAGGAAGCGCATCCTCCTCCTGCTTGACACAACGGCGTCTGCGCGCGTTTCTGAGCGCCTGGATCCAGAAGACGGGTTCCTTCGTCGCATCACAACCTTCTGGAGTCAGAGGAGACACGTCAGAGGGGACACCGTAGTTCTACGACGAGGGATCGCATTCAGAATTGAAAATGGGGTGTTGTTACAGCAGAGGACGCGTAGCCTCCTCCTGCTTGACACAACGGCGTCTGCGCGCGTTTCTGAGCGCCTGGATCCAGAAGACGGGTTCCTTCGTCGCATCACAACCTTCTGGAGTCAGAAGAGGAGACACCGCCGTTCTACGACGAGGGATCGCATTCGGAATTGAACATGAGATGTTGCTGGAGCAGAGGAAGCGCATCCTGCTCCTGCTTGACATGAAGGCGTCTGCGCGCGTTTCTGAGCGCCTGGATCCAGAAGACGGGTTCCCTTCCTCGCACCACAACCTTCTGGAGTCAGAAGAGGAGACACCGCCGTTCTACGACGAGGGAACACATTCAGAATTGAGCATGAGATGCTGCTGCAGCAGAGGAAGCGCAGCCTCCTCCTGCTTGACACAACGGGGTCTGCGCGCGTTTCTGAGCGCCTGGATTAAGAAGGCGGGTTCCCTTCGTCGCGCCACAACCTTCTGGAGTCAGAGGAGACACGTCAGAGGGGACACCGTCGTTTTACGACGAGGGATCGCATTCAGAATAGAACATGGGGTGTTGTTACAGCAGTGGAAGCGCAGCCTCCTCCTGCTTGACACAACGAGGTCTGCGCGCGTTTCTGAGCGTCTGGATTAAGAAGGCGGGTTCCCTTCGTCGCACCACAACCTTCTGGAGTCAGAAGAGGAGACACCGCCGTTCTACGACGAGGGATCGCATTCAGAATTGAGCATGAGATGCTGCTGCAGCAGAGGAAGCGCATCCTCCTCCTGCTTGACACAACGGCGTCTGCGCGCGTTTCTGAGCGCCTGGATCCAGAAGACGGGTTCCTTCGTCGCATCACAACCTTCTGGAGTCAGAAGAGGAGACACCGCCGTTCTACGACGAGGGATCACATTCAGAATTGAGCATGAGATGCTGCTGCAGCAGGGGAAGCGCATCCTGCTCCTGCTTGACACAACGGCGTCTGCGCGCGTTTCTGAGTGCCTGGATCCAGAAGACGGGTTCCTTTGTCGCACCACAACCTTCTGGAGTCAGAAGAGGGGACACCGTCGTTTTACGACGAGGGATCGCATTCAGAATTGAACATGGGGTGTTGTTACAGAAGAGGACGCGTAGCCTCCTCCTGCTTGACACAACGGCGTCTGCGCGCGTTTCTGAGTGCCTGGATCCAGAAGACGGGTTCCTTTGTCGCACCACAACCTTCTGGAGCCAGAAGAGGAGACACCGTCGTTCTACGACGAGGGATCGCATTCAGAATTGAGCATGAGATGCTGCTGCAGCAGAGGAAGCGCAGCCTCCTCCTGCTTGACACAACGGCGTCTGCGCGCGTTTCTGAGCGCCTGGATTAAGAAGGCGGGTTCCCTTGGTCGCAACACAACCTTCTGGAGTCAGAGGAGACACGTCAGAGGGGACACCGTCGTTTTACGACGAGGGATCGCATTCAGAATTGAACATGGGGTGTTGTTACAGCAGAGGACGCGTAGCCTCCTCCTGCTTGACACAACGGCGTCTGCGCGCGTTTCTGAGCGTCTGGATCCAGAAGGCGGGTTCCCTTCGTCGCGCCACAACCTTCTGGAGTCAGAGGAGACACGTCAGAGGGGACACCGTCGTTTTACGACGAGGGATCGCATTCAGAATTGAACATGGGGTGTTGTTACAGCAGAGGAAGCGCAGCCTCCTCCTGCTTGACACAACGAGGTCTGCGCGCGTTTCTGAGCGTCTGGATTAAGAAGGCGGGTTCCTTTGTCGCACCACAACCTTCTGGAGTCAGAAGAGGAGACACCGCTGTTCTACGACGAGGGATCGCATTCAGAATTGAGCATGAGATGCTGCTGCAGCAGAGGAAGCGCATCCTCCTCCTGCTTGACACAACGGCGTCTGCGCGCGTTTCTGAGCGCCTGGATCCAGAAGACGGGTTCCTTCGTCGCATCACAACCTTCTGGAGTCGAAGAGGAGACACCGTCGTTCTACGACGAGGGATCGCATTCAGAATTGAGGATGAGATGCTGCTGCAGCAGAGGAAGCGCATCCTGCTCCTGCTTGACATGAAGGCGTCTGCGCGCGTTTCTGAGCGCCTGGATCCAGAGGACGGGTTCCTTCGTCGCATCACAACCTTCTGGAGTCAGAAGAGGAGACGCCGTCGTTCTACGACGAGGGATCGCATTCAGAATTGAAAATGGGGTGTTGTTACAGCAGAGGACGCGTAGCCTCCTCCTGCTTGACACAACGGCGTCTGCGCGCGTTTCTGAGCGTCTGGATCCAGAAGGCGGGTTCCCTTCGTCGCGCCACAACCTTCTGGAGTCAGAGGAGACACGTCAGAGGGGACACCGTCGTTTTACGACGAGGGATCGCATTCAGAATTGAACATGGGGTGTTGTTACAGCAGAGGAAGCGCAGCCTCCTCCTGCTTGACACAACGAGGTCTGCGCGCGTTTCTGAGCGCCTGGATCCAGAGGACGGGTTCCCTCGTCGCATCACAACCTTCTGGAGTCAGAAGAGGAGACACCGCTGTTTTACGACGAGGGATCGCATTCAGAATTGAACATGGGGTGTTGTTACAGCAGAGGAAGCGCAGCCTCCTCCTGCTTGACACAACGAGGTCTGCGCGCGTTTCTGAGCGTCTGGATTAAGAAGGCGGGTTCCTTTGTCGCACCACAACCTTCTGGAGCCAGAAGAGGAGACACCGTCGTTTTACGACGAGGGATCGCATTCAGAATTGAACATGGGGTGTTGTTACAGCAGAGGACGCGTAGCCTCCTCCTGCTTGACACAACGGCGTCTGCGCGCGTTTCTGAGCGCCTGGATCCAGAAGACGGGTTCCTTCGTCGCATCACAACCTTCTGGAGTCAGAAGAGGAGACACCGCTGTTCTACGACGAGGGATCGCATTCAGAATTGAGCATGAGATGCTGCTGAAGCAGAGGAAGCGCATCCTCCTCCTGCTTGACACAACGGCGTCTGCGCGCGTTTCTGAGCGCCTGGATCCAGAAGACGGGTTCCTTCGTCGCATCACAACCTTCTGGAGTCGAAGAGGAGACACCGCCGTTCTACGACGAGGGATCGCATTCAGAATTGAGGATGAGATGCTGCTGCAGCAGAGGAAGCGCATCCTGCTCCTGCTTGACATGAAGGCGTCTGCGCGCGTTTCTGAGCGCCTGGATCCAGAGGACGGGTTCCTTCGTCGCATCACAACCTTCTGGAGTCAGAAGAGGAGACGCCGTCGTTCTACGACGAGGGATCGCATTCAGAATTGAACATGGGGTGTTGTTACAGCAGAGGACGCGTAGCCTCCTCCTGCTTGACACAACGGCGTCTGCGCGCGTTTCTGAGCGTCTGGATCCAGAAGGCGGGTTCCCTTCGTCGCGCCACAACCTTCTGGAGTCAGAGGAGACACGTCAGAGGGGACACCGTCGTTTTACGACGAGGGATCGCATTCAGAATTGAACATGGGGTGTTGTTACAGCAGAGGAAGCGCAGCCTCCTCCTGCTTGACACAACGAGGTCTGCGCGCGTTTCTGAGCGTCTGGATTAAGAAGGCGGGTTCCTTTGTCGCACCACAACCTTCTGGAGTCGAAGAGGAGACACCGTCGTTCTACGACGAGGGATCGCATTCAGAATTGAGGATGAGATGCTGCTGCAGCAGAGGAAGCGCATCCTGCTCCTGCTTGACATGAAGGCGTCTGCGCGCGTTTCTGAGCGCCTGGATCCAGAGGACGGGTTCCTTCGTCGCATCACAACCTTCTGGAGTCAGAAGAGGAGACGCCGTCGTTCTACGACGAGGGATCGCATTCAGAATTGAAAATGGGGTGTTGTTACAGCAGAGGACGCGTAGCCTCCTCCTGCTTGACACAACGGCGTCTGCGCGCGTTTCTGAGCGTCTGGATCCAGAAGGCGGGTTCCCTTCGTCGCGCCACAACCTTCTGGAGTCAGAGGAGACACGTCAGAGGGGACACCGTCGTTTTACGACGAGGGATCGCATTCAGAATTGAACATGGGGTGTTGTTACAGCAGAGGAAGCGCAGCCTCCTCCTGCTTGACACAACGAGGTCTGCGCGCGTTTCTGAGCGCCTGGATCCAGAGGACGGGTTCCCTCGTCGCATCACAACCTTCTGGAGTCAGAAGAGGAGACACCGCTGTTTTACGACGAGGGATCGCATTCAGAATTGAACATGGGGTGTTGTTACAGCAGAGGAAGCGCAGCCTCCTCCTGCTTGACACAACGAGGTCTGCGCGCGTTTCTGAGCGTCTGGATTAAGAAGGCGGGTTCCTTTGTCGCACCACAACCTTCTGGAGCCAGAAGAGGAGACACCGTCGTTTTACGACGAGGGATCGCATTCAGAATTGAACATGGGGTGTTGTTACAGCAGAGGACGCGTAGCCTCCTCCTGCTTGACACAACGGCGTCTGCGCGCGTTTCTGGGCGCCTGGATCCAGAAGACGGGTTCCTTCGTCGCATCACAACCTTCTGGAGTCAGAAGAGGAGACACCGCTGTTCTACGACGAGGGATCGCATTCAGAATTGAGCATGAGATGCTGCTGCAGCAGAGGAAGCGCATCCTCCTCCTGCTTGACACAACGGCGTCTGCGCGCGTTTCTGAGCGCCTGGATCCAGAAGACGGGTTCCTTCGTCGCATCACAACCTTCTGGAGTCGAAGAGGAGACACCGCCGTTCTACGACGAGGGATCGCATTCAGAATTGAGGATGAGATGCTGCTGCAGCAGAGGAAGCGCATCCTGCTCCTGCTTGACATGAAGGCGTCTGCGCGCGTTTCTGAGCGCCTGGATCCAGAGGACGGGTTCCTTCGTCGCATCACAACCTTCTGGAGTCAGAAGAGGAGACACCGTCGTTCTACGACGAGGGATCGCATTCAGAATTGAAAATGGGGTGTTGTTACAGCAGAGGAAGCGCAGCCTCCTCCTGCTTGACACAACGAGGTCTGCGCGCGTTTCTGAGCGTCTGGATCCAGAAGGCGGGTTCCCTTCGTCGCGCCACAACCTACTGGAGTCAGAGGAGACACGTCAGAGGGGACACCGTCGTTTTACGACGAGGGATCGCATTCAGAATTGAACATGGGGTGTTGTTACAGCAGAGGAAGCGCAGCCTCCTCCTGCTTGACACAACGAGGTCTGCGCGCGTTTCTGAGCGCCTGGATCCAGAGGACGGGTTCCCTCGTCGCATCACAACCTTCTGGAGTCAGAAGAGGAGACACCGCTGTTTTACGACGAGGGATCGCATTCAGAATTGAACATGGGGTGTTGTTACAGCAGAGGAAGCGCAGCCTCCTCCTGCTTGACACAACGAGGTCTGCGCGCGTTTCTGAGCGTCTGGATTAAGAAGGCGGGTTCCTTTGTCGCACCACAACCTTCTGGAGCCAGAAGAGGAGACACCGTCGTTTTACGACGAGGGATCGCATTCAGAATTGAACATGGGGTGTTGTTACAGCAGAGGACGCGTAGCCTCCTCCTGCTTGACACAACGGCGTCTGCGCGCGTTTCTGGGCGCCTGGATCCAGAAGACGGGTTCCTTCGTCGCATCACAACCTTCTGGAGTCAGAAGAGGAGACACCGCTGTTCTACGACGAGGGATCGCATTCAGAATTGAGCATGAGATGCTGCTGCAGCAGAGGAAGCGCATCCTCCTCCTGCTTGACACAACGGCGTCTGCGCGCGTTTCTGAGCGCCTGGATCCAGAAGACGGGTTCCTTCGTCGCATCACAACCTTCTGGAGTCGAAGAGGAGACACCGCCGTTCTACGACGAGGGATCGCATTCAGAATTGAGGATGAGATGCTGCTGCAGCAGATGAAGCGCATCCTGCTCCTGCTTGACATGAAGGCGTCTGCGCGCGTTTCTGAGCGCCTGGATCCAGAGGACGGGTTCCTTCGTCGCATCACAACCTTCTGGAGTCAGAAGAGGAGACACCGTCGTTCTACGACGAGGGATCGCATTCAGAATTGAAAATGGGGTGTTGTTACAGCAGAGGAAGCGCAGCCTCCTCCTGCTTGACACAACGAGGTCTGCGCGCGTTTCTGAGCGTCTGGATCCAGAAGGCGGGTTCCCTTCGTCGCGCCACAACCTACTGGAGTCAGAGGAGACACGTCAGAGGGGACACCGTCGTTTTACGACGAGGGATCGCATTCAGAATTGAACATGGGGTGTTGTTACAGCAGAGGAAGCGCAGCCTCCTCCTGCTTGACACAACGAGGTCTGCGCGCGTTTCTGAGCGTCTGGATTAAGAAGGCGGGTTCCTTTGTCGCACCACAACCTTCTGGAGTCAGAAGAGGAGACACCGCTGTTCTACGACGAGGGATCGCATTCAGAATTGAGCATGAGATGCTGCTGCAGCAGAGGAAGCGCATCCTCCTCCTGCTTGACACAACGGCGTCTGCGCGCGTTTCTGAGCGCCTGGATCCAGAAGACGGATTCCTTCGTCGCATCACAACCTTCTGGAGTCGAAGAGGAGACACCGTCGTTCTACGACGAGGGATCGCATTCAGAATTGAGGATGAGATGCTGCTGCAGCAGAGGAAGCGCATCCTGCTCCTGCTTGACATGAAGGCGTCTGCGCGCGTTTCTGAGCGCCTGGATCCAGAGGACGGGTTCCTTCGTCGCATCACAACCTTCTGGAGTCAGAAGAGGAGACGCCGTCGTTCTACGACGAGGGATCGCATTCAGAATTGAAAATGGGGTGTTGTTACAGCAGAGGACGCGTAGCCTCCTCCTGCTTGACACAACGGCGTCTGCGCGCGTTTCTGAGCGTCTGGATCCAGAAGGCGGGTTCCCTTCGTCGCGCCACAACCTTCTGGAGTCAGAGGAGACACGTCAGAGGGGACACCGTCGTTTTACGACGAGGGATCGCATTCAGAATTGAACATGGGGTGTTGTTACAGCAGAGGAAGCGCAGCCTCCTCCTGCTTGACACAACGAGGTCTGCGCGCGTTTCTGAGCGCCTGGATCCAGAGGACGGGTTCCCTCGTCGCATCACAACCTTCTGGAGTCAGAAGAGGAGACACCGCTGTTTTACGACGAGGGATCGCATTCAGAATTGAACATGGGGTGTTGTTACAGCAGAGGAAGCGCAGCCTCCTCCTGCTTGACACAACGAGGTCTGCGCGCGTTTCTGAGCGTCTGGATTAAGAAGGCGGGTTCCTTTGTCGCACCACAACCTTCTGGAGCCAGAAGAGGAGACACCGTCGTTTTACGACGAGGGATCGCATTCAGAATTGAACATGGGGTGTTGTTACAGCAGAGGACGCGTAGCCTCCTCCTGCTTGACACAACGGCGTCTGCGCGCGTTTCTGAGCGCCTGGATCCAGAAGACGGGTTCCTTCGTCGCATCACAACCTTCTGGAGTCGAAGAGGAGACACCGCCGTTCTACGACGAGGGATCGCATTCAGAATTGAGGATGAGATGCTGCTGCAGCAGAGGAAGCGCATCCTGCTCCTGCTTGACATGAAGGCGTCTGCGCGCGTTTCTGAGCGCCTGGATCCAGAGGACGGGTTCCTTCGTCGCATCACAACCTTCTGGAGTCAGAAGAGGAGACACCGTCGTTCTACGACGAGGGATCGCATTCAGAATTGAAAATGGGGTGTTGTTACAGCAGAGGAAGCGCAGCCTCCTCCTGCTTGACACAACGAGGTCTGCGCGCGTTTCTGAGCGTCTGGATCCAGAAGGCGGGTTCCCTTCGTCGCGCCACAACCTACTGGAGTCAGAGGAGACACGTCAGAGGGGACACCGTCGTTTTACGACGAGGGATCGCATTCAGAATTGAACATGGGGTGTTGTTACAGCAGAGGAAGCGCAGCCTCCTCCTGCTTGACACAACGAGGTCTGCGCGCGTTTCTGAGCGCCTGGATCCAGAGGACGGGTTCCCTCGTCGCATCACAACCTTCTGGAGTCAGAAGAGGAGACACCGCTGTTTTACGACGAGGGATCGCATTCAGAATTGAACATGGGGTGTTGTTACAGCAGAGGAAGCGCAGCCTCCTCCTGCTTGACACAACGAGGTCTGCGCGCGTTTCTGAGCGTCTGGATTAAGAAGGCGGGTTCCTTTGTCGCACCACAACCTTCTGGAGCCAGAAGAGGAGACACCGTCGTTTTACGACGAGGGATCGCATTCAGAATTGAACATGGGGTGTTGTTACAGCAGAGGACGCGTAGCCTCCTCCTGCTTGACACAACGGCGTCTGCGCGCGTTTCTGGGCGCCTGGATCCAGAAGACGGGTTCCTTCGTCGCATCACAACCTTCTGGAGTCAGAAGAGGAGACACCGCTGTTCTACGACGAGGGATCGCATTCAGAATTGAGCATGAGATGCTGCTGCAGCAGAGGAAGCGCATCCTCCTCCTGCTTGACACAACGGCGTCTGCGCGCGTTTCTGAGCGCCTGGATCCAGAAGACGGGTTCCTTCGTCGCATCACAACCTTCTGGAGTCGAAGAGGAGACACCGCCGTTCTACGACGAGGGATCGCATTCAGAATTGAGGATGAGATGCTGCTGCAGCAGATGAAGCGCATCCTGCTCCTGCTTGACATGAAGGCGTCTGCGCGCGTTTCTGAGCGCCTGGATCCAGAGGACGGGTTCCTTCGTCGCATCACAACCTTCTGGAGTCAGAAGAGGAGACACCGTCGTTCTACGACGAGGGATCGCATTCAGAATTGAAAATGGGGTGTTGTTACAGCAGAGGAAGCGCAGCCTCCTCCTGCTTGACACAACGAGGTCTGCGCGCGTTTCTGAGCGTCTGGATCCAGAAGGCGGGTTCCCTTCGTCGCGCCACAACCTACTGGAGTCAGAGGAGACACGTCAGAGGGGACACCGTCGTTTTACGACGAGGGATCGCATTCAGAATTGAACATGGGGTGTTGTTACAGCAGAGGAAGCGCAGCCTCCTCCTGCTTGACACAACGAGGTCTGCGCGCGTTTCTGAGCGTCTGGATTAAGAAGGCGGGTTCCTTTGTCGCACCACAACCTTCTGGAGTCAGAAGAGGAGACACCGCTGTTCTACGACGAGGGATCGCATTCAGAATTGAGCATGAGATGCTGCTGCAGCAGAGGAAGCGCATCCTCCTCCTGCTTGACACAACGGCGTCTGCGCGCGTTTCTGAGCGCCTGGATCCAGAAGACGGATTCCTTCGTCGCATCACAACCTTCTGGAGTCGAAGAGGAGACACCGTCGTTCTACGACGAGGGATCGCATTCAGAATTGAGGATGAGATGCTGCTGCAGCAGAGGAAGCGCATCCTGCTCCTGCTTGACATGAAGGCGTCTGCGCGCGTTTCTGAGCGCCTGGATCCAGAGGACGGGTTCCTTCGTCGCATCACAACCTTCTGGAGTCAGAAGAGGAGACGCCGTCGTTCTACGACGAGGGATCGCATTCAGAATTGAAAATGGGGTGTTGTTACAGCAGAGGACGCGTAGCCTCCTCCTGCTTGACACAACGGCGTCTGCGCGCGTTTCTGAGCGTCTGGATCCAGAAGGCGGGTTCCCTTCGTCGCGCCACAACCTTCTGGAGTCAGAGGAGACACGTCAGAGGGGACACCGTCGTTTTACGACGAGGGATCGCATTCAGAATTGAACATGGGGTGTTGTTACAGCAGAGGAAGCGCAGCCTCCTCCTGCTTGACACAACGAGGTCTGCGCGCGTTTCTGAGCGCCTGGATCCAGAGGACGGGTTCCCTCGTCGCATCACAACCTTCTGGAGTCAGAAGAGGAGACACCGCTGTTTTACGACGAGGGATCGCATTCAGAATTGAACATGGGGTGTTGTTACAGCAGAGGAAGCGCAGCCTCCTCCTGCTTGACACAACGAGGTCTGCGCGCGTTTCTGAGCGTCTGGATTAAGAAGGCGGGTTCCTTTGTCGCACCACAACCTTCTGGAGCCAGAAGAGGAGACACCGTCGTTTTACGACGAGGGATCGCATTCAGAATTGAACATGGGGTGTTGTTACAGCAGAGGACGCGTAGCCTCCTCCTGCTTGACACAACGGCGTCTGCGCGCGTTTCTGAGCGCCTGGATCCAGAAGACGGGTTCCTTCGTCGCATCACAACCTTCTGGAGTCAGAAGAGGAGACACCGCTGTTCTACGACGAGGGATCGCATTCAGAATTGAGCATGAGATGCTGCTGCAGCAGAGGAAGCGCATCCTCCTCCTGCTTGACACAACGGCGTCTGCGCGCGTTTCTGAGCGCCTGGATCCAGAAGACGGGTTCCTTCGTCGCATCACAACCTTCTGGAGTCAGAAGAGGAGACACCGCTGTTCTACGACGAGGGATCGCATTCAGAATTGAGCATGAGATGCTGCTGCAGCAGAGGAAGCGCAGCCTCCTCCTGCTTGACACAACGAGGTCTGCGCGCGTTTCTGAGCGCCTGGATCCAGAGGACGGGTTCCTTCGTCGCATCACAACCTTCTGGAGTCAGAAGAGGAGACACCGCTGTTTTACGACGAGGGATCGCATTCAGAATTGAACATGGGGTGTTGTTACAGCAGAGGAAGCGCAGCCTCCTCCTGCTTGACACAACGAGGTCTGCGCGCGTTTCTGAGCGTCTGGATTAAGAAGGCGGGTTCCTTTGTCGCACCACAACCTTCTGGAGTCAGAAGAAGAGACACCGCCGTTCTACGACGAGGGAACACATTCAGAATTGAGCATGAGATGCTGCTGCAGCAGAGGAAGCGCAGCCTCCTCCTGCTTGACACAACGGCGTCTGCGCGCGTTTCTGAGCGTCTGGATCCAGAAGACGGGTTCCCTTCCTTGCACCACAACCTTCTGGAGTCAGAAGAAGAGACACCGCCGTTCTACGACGAGGGAACACATTCAGAATTGAGCATGAGATGCTGCTGCAGCAGAGGAAGCGCAGCCTCCTCCTGCTTGACACAACGGGGTCTGCGCGCGTTTCTGAGCGCCTGGATTAAGAAGGCGGGTTCCCTTCGTCGCGCCACAACCTTCTGGAGTCAGAGGAGACACGTCAGAGGGGACACCGTCGTTTTACGACGAGGGATCGCATTCAGAATTGAACATGGGGTGTTGTTACAGCAGTGGAAGCGCAGCCTCCTCCTGCTTGACACAACGAGGTCTGCGCGCGTTTCTGAGCGTCTGGATTAAGAAGGCGGGTTCCCTTCGTCGCACCACAACCTTCTGGAGTCAGAAGAGGAGACACCGCCGTTCTACGACGAGGGATCGCATTCAGAATTGAGCATGAGATGCTGCTGCAGCAGAGGAAGCGCATCCTCCTCCTGCTTGACACAACGGCGTCTGCGCGCGTTTCTGAGCGCCTGGATCCAGAAGACGGGTTCCTTCGTCGCATCACAACCTTCTGGAGTCAGAAGAGGAGACACCGCCGTTCTACGACGAGGGATCACATTCAGAATTGAGCATGAGATGCTGCTGCAGCAGGGGAAGCGCATCCTGCTCCTGCTTGACACAACGGCGTCTGCGCGCGTTTCTGAGTGCCTGGATCCAGAAGACGGGTTCCTTTGTCGCACCACAACCTTCTGGAGTCAGAAGAGGGGACACCGTCGTTTTACGACGAGGGATCGCATTCAGAATTGAACATGGGGTGTTGTTACAGCAGAGGACGCGTAGCCTCCTCCTGCTTGACACAACGGCGTCTGCGCGCGTTTCTGAGTGCCTGGATCCAGAAGACGGGTTCCTTTGTCGCACCACAACCTTCTGGAGCCAGAAGAGGAGACACCGTCGTTCTACGACGAGGGATCGCATTCAGAATTGAGCATGAGATGCTGCTGCAGCAGAGGAAGCGCAGCCTCCTCCTGCTTGACACAACGGCGTCTGCGCGCGTTTCTGAGCGCCTGGATTAAGAAGGCGGGTTCCCTTGGTCGCAACACAACCTTCTGGAGTCAGAGGAGACACGTCAGAGGGGACACCGTCGTTTTACGACGAGGGATCGCATTCAGAATTGAACATGGGGTGTTGTTACAGCAGAGGACGCGTAGCCTCCTCCTGCTTGACACAACGGCGTCTGCGCGCGTTTCTGAGCGTCTGGATCCAGAAGGCGGGTTCCCTTCGTCGCGCCACAACCTTCTGGAGTCAGAGGAGACACGTCAGAGGGGACACCGTCGTTTTACGACGAGGGATCGCATTCAGAATTGAACATGGGGTGTTGTTACAGCAGAGGAAGCGCAGCCTCCTCCTGCTTGACACAACGAGGTCTGCGCGCGTTTCTGAGCGTCTGGATTAAGAAGGCGGGTTCCTTTGTCGCACCACAACCTTCTGGAGTCAGAAGAGGAGACACCGCTGTTTTACGACGAGGGATCGCATTCAGAATTGAACATGGGGTGTTGTTACAGCAGAGGAAGCGCAGCCTCCTCCTGCTTGACACAACGAGGTCTGCGCGCGTTTCTGAGCGTCTGGATTAAGAAGGCGGGTTCCTTTGTCGCACCACAACCTTCTGGAGCCAGAAGAGGAGACACCGTCGTTTTACGACGAGGGATCGCATTCAGAATTGAACATGGGGTGTTGTTACAGCAGAGGACGCGTAGCCTCCTCCTGCTTGACACAACGGCGTCTGCGCGCGTTTCTGAGCGCCTGGATCCAGAAGACGGGTTCCTTCGTCGCATCACAACCTTCTGGAGTCAGAAGAGGAGACACCGCTGTTCTACGACGAGGGATCGCATTCAGAATTGAGCATGAGATGCTGCTGCAGCAGAGGAAGCGCATCCTCCTCCTGCTTGACACAACGGCGTCTGCGCGCGTTTCTGAGCGCCTGGATCCAGAAGACGGGTTCCTTCGTCGCATCACAACCTTCTGGAGTCAGAAGAGGAGACACCGCCGTTCTACGACGAGGGATCGCATTCAGAATTGAGGATGAGATGCTGCTGCAGCAGAGGAAGCGCATCCTGCTCCTGCTTGACATGAAGGCGTCTGCGCGCGTTTCTGAGCGCCTGGATCCAGAAGACGGGTTCCTTCGTCGCATCACAGCCTTCTGGAGTCAGAAGAGGAGACACCGCCGTTCTACGACGAGGGATCGCATTCGGAATTGAACATGAGATGTTGCTGGAGCAGAGGAAGCGCATCCTGCTCCTGCTTGACATGAAGGCGTCTGCGCGCGTTTCTGAGCGCCTGGATCCAGAAGACGGGTTCCCTTCGTCGCATCACAACCTTCTGGAGTCAGAAGAGGAGACACCGCTGTTCTACGACGAGGGATCGCATTCAGAATTGAGCATGAGATGCTGCTGCAGCAGAGGAAGCGCATCCTCCTCCTGCTTGACACAACGGCGTCTGCGCGCGTTTCTGAGCGCCTGGATCCAGAAGACGGGTTCCTTCGTCGCATCACAACCTTCTGGAGTCAGAAGAGGAGACACCGCCGTTCTACGACGAGGGATCGCATTCAGAATTGAGGATGAGATGCTGCTGCAGCAGAGGAAGCGCATCCTGCTCCTGCTTGACATGAAGGCGTCTGCGCGCGTTTCTGAGCGCCTGGATCCAGAGGACGGGTTCCTTCGTCGCATCACAACCTTCTGGAGTCAGAAGAGGAGACACCGCTGTTCTACGACGAGGGATCGCATTCAGAATTGAGCATGAGATGCTGCTGCAGCAGAGGAAGCGCATCCTCCTCCTGCTTGACACAACGGCGTCTGCGCGCGTTTCTGAGCGCCTGGATCCAGAAGACGGGTTCCTTCGTCGCATCACAACCTTCTGGAGTCAGAAGAGGGGACACCGTCGTTCTACGACGAGGGATCGCATTCAGAATTGAAAATGGGGTGTTGTTACAGCAGAGGACGCGTAGCCTCCTCCTGCTTGACACAACGGCGTCTGCGCGCGTTTCTGAGCGCCTGGATCCAGAAGACGGGTTCCTTCGTCGCATCACAACCTTCTGGAGTCAGAAGAGGAGACACCGCCGTTCTACGACGAGGGATCGCATTCGGAATTGAACATGAGATGTTGCTGGAGCAGAGGAAGCGCATCCTGCTCCTGCTTGACATGAAGGCGTCTGCGCGCGTTTCTGAGCGCCTGGATCCAGAAGACGGGTTCCCTTCCTTGCACCACAACCTTCTGGAGTCAGAAGAGGAGACACCGCCGTTCTACGACGAGGGAACACATTCAGAATTGAGCATGAGATGCTGCTGCAGCAGAGGAAGCGCAGCCTCCTCCTGCTTGACACAACGGGGTCTGCGCGCGTTTCTGAGCGCCTGGATTAAGAAGGCGGGTTCCCTTCGTCGCGCCACAACCTTCTGGAGTCAGAGGAGACACGTCAGAGGGGACACCGTCGTTTTAC
The DNA here is from genome assembly GCA_947359475.1 of Heligmosomoides polygyrus bakeri. Taxonomy (NCBI): domain Eukaryota; kingdom Metazoa; phylum Nematoda; class Chromadorea; order Rhabditida; family Heligmosomidae; genus Heligmosomoides; species Heligmosomoides polygyrus. Next base: position 37,386,969 of record OX375870.1, on the reverse strand, counting down.
GACGAGGGATCGCATTCAGAATTGAACATGGGGTGTTGTTACAGCAGTGGAAGCGCAGCCTCCTCCTGCTTGACACAACGAGGTCTGCGCGCGTTTCTGAGCGTCTGGATTAAGAAGGCGGGTTCCCTTCGTCGCACCACAACCTTCTGGAGTCAGAAGAGGAGACACCGCCGTTCTACGACGAGGGATCGCATTCAGAATTGAGCATGAGATGCTGCTGCAGCAGAGGAAGCGCATCCTCCTCCTGCTTGACACAACGGCGTCTGCGCGCGTTTCTGAGCGCCTGGATCCAGAAGACGGGTTCCTTCGTCGCATCACAACCTTCTGGAGTCAGAAGAGGAGACACCGCCGTTCTACGACGAGGGATCACATTCAGAATTGAGCATGAGATGCTGCTGCAGCAGGGGAAGCGCATCCTGCTCCTGCTTGACACAACGGCGTCTGCGCGCGTTTCTGAGTGCCTGGATCCAGAAGACGGGTTCCTTTGTCGCACCACAACCTTCTGGAGTCAGAAGAGGGGACACCGTCGTTTTACGACGAGGGATCGCATTCAGAATTGAACATGGGGTGTTGTTACAGCAGAGGACGCGTAGCCTCCTCCTGCTTGACACAACGGCGTCTGCGCGCGTTTCTGAGTGCCTGGATCCAGAAGACGGGTTCCTTTGTCGCACCACAACCTTCTGGAGCCAGAAGAGGAGACACCGTCGTTCTACGACGAGGGATCGCATTCAGAATTGAGCATGAGATGCTGCTGCAGCAGAGGAAGCGCAGCCTCCTCCTGCTTGACACAACGGCGTCTGCGCGCGTTTCTGAGCGCCTGGATTAAGAAGGCGGGTTCCCTTGGTCGCAACACAACCTTCTGGAGTCAGAGGAGACACGTCAGAGGGGACACCGTCGTTTTACGACGAGGGATCGCATTCAGAATTGAACATGGGGTGTTGTTACAGCAGAGGACGCGTAGCCTCCTCCTGCTTGACACAACGGCGTCTGCGCGCGTTTCTGAGCGTCTGGATCCAGAAGGCGGGTTCCCTTCGTCGCGCCACAACCTTCTGGAGTCAGAGGAGACACGTCAGAGGGGACACCGTCGTTTTACGACGAGGGATCGCATTCAGAATTGAACATGGGGTGTTGTTACAGCAGAGGAAGCGCAGCCTCCTCCTGCTTGACACAACGGCGTCTGCGCGCGTTTCTGAGCGCCTGGATCCAGAAGACGGGTTCCTTCGTCGCATCACAACCTTCTGGAGTCGAAGAGGAGACACCGCCGTTCTACGACGAGGGATCGCATTCAGAATTGAGGATGAGATGCTGCTGCAGCAGAGGAAGCGCATCCTGCTCCTGCTTGACATGAAGGCGTCTGCGCGCGTTTCTGAGCGCCTGGATCCAGAGGACGGGTTCCTTCGTCGCATCACAACCTTCTGGAGTCAGAAGAGGAGACACCGTCGTTCTACGACGAGGGATCGCATTCAGAATTGAAAATGGGGTGTTGTTACAGCAGAGGACGCGTAGCCTCCTCCTGCTTGACACAACGGCGTCTGCGCGCGTTTCTGAGCGTCTGGATCCAGAAGGCGGGTTCCCTTCGTCGCGCCACAACCTTCTGGAGTCAGAGGAGACACGTCAGAGGGGACACCGTCGTTTTACGACGAGGGATCGCATTCAGAATTGAACATGGGGTGTTGTTACAGCAGAGGAAGCGCAGCCTCCTCCTGCTTGACACAACGAGGTCTGCGCGCGTTTCTGAGCGCCTGGATCCAGAGGACGGGTTCCTTCGTCGCATCACAACCTTCTGGAGTCAGAAGAGGAGACACCGCTGTTTTACGACGAGGGATCGCATTCAGAATTGAACATGGGGTGTTGTTACAGCAGAGGAAGCGCAGCCTCCTCCTGCTTGACACAACGAGGTCTGCGCGCGTTTCTGAGCGTCTGGATTAAGAAGGCGGGTTCCTTTGTCGCACCACAACCTTCTGGAGCCAGAAGAGGAGACACCGTCGTTTTACGACGAGGGATCGCATTCAGAATTGAACATGGGGTGTTGTTACAGCAGAGGACGCGTAGCCTCCTCCTGCTTGACACAACGGCGTCTGCGCGCGTTTCTGAGCGCCTGGATCCAGAAGACGGGTTCCTTCGTCGCATCACAACCTTCTGGAGTCAGAAGAGGAGACACCGCTGTTCTACGACGAGGGATCGCATTCAGAATTGAGCATGAGATGCTGCTGCAGCAGAGGAAGCGCATCCTCCTCCTGCTTGACACAACGGCGTCTGCGCGCGTTTCTGAGCGCCTGGATCCAGAAGACGGGTTCCTTCGTCGCATCACAACCTTCTGGAGTCAGAAGAGGAGACACCGCCGTTCTACGACGAGGGATCGCATTCATAATTGAGGATGAGATGCTGCTGCAGCAGAGGAAGCGCATCCTGCTCCTGCTTGACATGAAGGCGTCTGCGCGCGTTTCTGAGCGCCTGGATCCAGAGGACGGGTTCCTTCGTCGCATCACAACCTTCTGGAGTCAGAAGAGGAGACACCGTCGTTCTACGACGAGGGATCGCATTCAGAATTGAGCATGACATGCTGCTGCAGCAGAGGAAGCGCATCCTGCTCCTGCTTGACATGAAGGCGTCTGCGCGCGTTTCTGAGCGCCTGGATCCAGAGGACGGGTTCCTTCGTCGCATCACAACCTTCTGGAGTCAGAAGAGGAGACACCGCTGTTCTACGACGAGGGATCGCATTCAGAATTGAAAATGGGGTGTTGTTACAGCAGAGGACGCGTAGCCTCCTCCTGCTTGACACAACGGCGTCTGCGCGCGTTTCTGAGCGCCTGGATCCAGAAGACGGGTTCCTTCGTCGCATCACAGCCTTCTGGAGTCAGAAGAGGAGACACCGCCGTTCTACGACGAGGGATCGCATTCGGAATTGAACATGAGATGTTGCTGGAGCAGAGGAAGCGCATCCTGCTCCTGCTTGACATGAAGGCGTCTGCGCGCGTTTCTGAGCGCCTGGATCCAGAAGACGGGTTCCCTTCGTCGCATCACAACCTTCTGGAGTCAGAAGAGGAGACACCGCTGTTCTACGACGAGGGATCGCATTCAGAATTGAGCATGACATGCTGCTGCAGCAGAGGAAGCGCATCCTCCTCCTGCTTGACACAACGGCGTCTGCGCGCGTTTCTGAGCGCCTGGATCCAGAAGACGGGTTCCTTCGTCGCATCACAACCTTCTGGAGTCAGAAGAGGAGACACCGCCGTTCTACGACGAGGGATCGCATTCAGAATTGAGGATGAGATGCTGCTGCAGCAGAGGAAGCGCATCCTGCTCCTGCTTGACATGAAGGCGTCTGCGCGCGTTTCTGAGCGCCTGGATCCAGAGGACGGGTTCCTTCGTCGCATCACAACCTTCTGGAGTCAGAAGAGGAGACACCGTCGTTCTACGACGAGGGATCGCATTCAGAATTGAAAATGGGGTGTTGTTACAGCAGAGGACGCGTAGCCTCCTCCTGCTTGACACAACGGCGTCTGCGCGCGTTTCTGAGCGCCTGGATCCAGAAGACGGGTTCCTTCGTCGCATCACAGCCTTCTGGAGTCAGAAGAGGAGACACCGCCGTTCTACGACGAGGGATCGCATTCGGAATTGAACATGAGATGTTGCTGGAGCAGAGGAAGCGCATCCTGCTCCTGCTTGACATGAAGGCGTCTGCGCGCGTTTCTGAGCGCCTGGATCCAGAAGACGGGTTCCCTTCCTCGCACCACAACCTTCTGGAGTCAGAAGAGGAGACACCGCCGTTCTACGACGAGGGATCACATTCAGAATTGAGCATGAGATGCTGCTGCAGCAGAGGAAGCGCAGCCTCCTCCTGCTTGACACAACGGGGTCTGCGCGCGTTTCTGAGCGCCTGGATTAAGAAGGCGGGTTCCCTTCGTCGCGCCTCAACCTTCTGGAGTCAGAGGAGACACGTCAGAGGGGACACCGTCGTTTTACGACGAGGGATCGCATTCAGAATTGAACATGGGGTGTTGTTACAGCAGAGGACGCGTAGCCTCCTCCTGCTTGACACAACGGCGTCTGCGCGCGTTTCTGAGTGCCTGGATCCAGAAGACGGGTTCCTTTGTCGCACCACAACCTTCTGGAGTCAGAAGAGGAGACACCGTCGTTCTACGACGAGGGATCGCATTCAGAATTGAGGATGAGATGCTGCTGCAGCAGAGGAAGCGCATCCTGCTCCTGCTTGACACAACGGCGTCTGCGCGCGTTTCTGGGCGCCTGGATCCAGAAGACGGGTTCCCTTCCTCGCACCACAACCTTCTGGAGCCAGAGGAGACACGCCAGAGGGGACACCGTCGTTCTACGACGAGGGATCGCATTCAGAATTGAAAATGGGGTGTTGTTACAGCAGAGGACGCGTAGCCTCCTCCTGCTTGACACAACGGCGTCTGCGCGCGTTTCTGAGCGCCTGGATCCAGAAGACGGGTTCCTTCGTCGCATCACAACCTTCTGGAGTCAGAAGAGGAGACACCGCCGTTCTACGACGAGGGATCGCATTCGGAATTGAACATGAGATGTTGCTGGAGCAGAGGAAGCGCATCCTGCTCCTGCTTGACATGAAGGCGTCTGCGCGCGTTTCTGAGCGCCTGGATCCAGAAGACGGGTTCCCTTCCTCGCACCACAACCTTCTGGAGTCAGAAGAGGAGACACCGCCGTTCTACGACGAGGGATCACATTCAGAATTGAGCATGAGATGCTGCTGCAGCAGAGGAAGCGTAGCCTCCTCCTGCTTGACACAACGGCGTCTGCGCGCGTTTCTGAGCGTCTGGATCCAGAAGGCGGGTTCCCTTCGTCGCGCCACAACCTTCTGGAGTCAGAGGAGACACGTCAGAGGGGACACCGTCGTTTTACGACGAGGGATCGCATTCAGAATTGAACATGGGGTGTTGTTACAGCAGAGGAAGCGCAGCCTCCTCCTGCTTGACACAACGAGGTCTGCGCGCGTTTCTGAGCGCCTGGATCCAGAGGACGGGTTCCTTCGTCGCATCACAACCTTCTGGAGTCAGAAGAGGAGACACCGCTGTTTTACGACGAGGGATCGCATTCAGAATTGAACATGGGGTGTTGTTACAGCAGAGGAAGCGCAGCCTCCTCCTGCTTGACACAACGAGGTCTGCGCGCGTTTCTGAGCGTCTGGATTAAGAAGGCGGGTTCCTTTGTCGCACCACAACCTTCTGGAGCCAGAAGAGGAGACACCGTCGTTTTACGACGAGGGATCGCATTCAAAATTGAACATGGGGTGTTGTTACAGCAGAGGACGCGTAGCCTCCTCCTGCTTGACACAACGGCGTCTGCGCGCGTTTCTGAGCGCCTGGATCCAGAAGACGGGTTCCTTCGTCGCATCACAACCTTCTGGAGTCAGAAGAGGAGACACCGCTGTTCTACGACGAGGGATCGCATTCAGAATTGAGCATGAGATGCTGCTGCAGCAGAGGAAGCGCATCCTCCTCCTGCTTGACACAACGGCGTCTGCGCGCGTTTCTGAGCGCCTGGATCCAGAAGACGGGTTCCTTCGTCGCATCACAACCTTCTGGAGTCGAAGAGGAGACACCGCCGTTCTACGACGAGGGATCGCATTCAGAATTGAGGATGAGATGCTGCTGCAGCAGAGGAAGCGCATCCTGCTCCTGCTTGACATGAAGGCGTCTGCGCGCGTTTCTGAGCGCCTGGATCCAGAGGACGGGTTCCTTCGTCGCATCACAACCTTCTGGAGTCAGAAGAGGAGACACCGTCGTTCTACGACGAGGGATCGCATTCAGAATTGAAAATGGGGTGTTGTTACAGCAGAGGACGCGTAGCCTCCTCCTGCTTGACACAACGGCGTCTGCGCGCGTTTCTGAGCGTCTGGATCCAGAAGGCGGGTTCCCTTCGTCGCGCCACAACCTTCTGGAGTCAGAGGAGACACGTCAGAGGGGACACCGTCGTTTTACGACGAGGGATCGCATTCAGAATTGAACATGGGGTGTTGTTACAGCAGAGGAAGCGCAGCCTCCTCCTGCTTGACACAACGAGGTCTGCGCGCGTTTCTGAGCGCCTGGATCCAGAGGACGGGTTCCTTCGTCGCATCACAACCTTCTGGAGTCAGAAGAGGAGACACCGCTGTTTTACGACGAGGGATCGCATTCAGAATTGAACATGGGGTGTTGTTACAGCAGAGGAAGCGCAGCCTCCTCCTGCTTGACACAACGAGGTCTGCGCGCGTTTCTGAGCGTCTGGATTAAGAAGGCGGGTTCCTTTGTCGCACCACAACCTTCTGGAGCCAGAAGAGGAGACACCGTCGTTTTACGACGAGGGATCGCATTCAGAATTGAGCATGAGATGCTGCTGCAGCAGAGGAAGCGCATCCTCCTCCTGCTTGACACAACGGCGTCTGCGCGCGTTTCTGAGCGCCTGGATCCAGAGGACGGGTTCCTTCGTCGCATCACAACCTTCTGGAGTCAGAAGAGGAGACACCGTCGTTCTACGACGAGGGATCGCATTCAGAATTGAAAATGGGGTGTTGTTACAGCAGAGGACGCGTAGCCTCCTCCTGCTTGACACAACGAGGTCTGCGCGCGTTTCTGAGCGTCTGGATTAAGAAGGCGGGTTCCCTTCGTCGCACCACAACCTTCTGGAGTCAGAAGAGGAGACACCGCCGTTCTACGACGAGGGATCGCATTCAGAATTGAGCATGAGATGCTGCTGCAGCAGAGGAAGCGCATCCTCCTCCTGCTTGACACAACGGCGTCTGCGCGCGTTTCTGAGCGCCTGGATCCAGAAGACGGGTTCCTTCGTCGCATCACAACCTTCTGGAGTCAGAGGAGACACGTCAGAGGGGACACCGTAGTTCTACGACGAGGGATCGCATTCAGAATTGAAAATGGGGTGTTGTTACAGCAGAGGACGCGTAGCCTCCTCCTGCTTGACACAACGGCGTCTGCGCGCGTTTCTGAGCGCCTGGATCCAGAAGACGGGTTCCTTCGTCGCATCACAACCTTCTGGAGTCAGAAGAGGAGACAACGCCGTTCTACGACGAGGGATCGCATTCGGAATTGAACATGAGATGCTGCTGCAGCAGAGGAAGCGCAGCCTCCTCCTGCTTGACACAACGGGGTCTGCGCGCGTTTCTGAGCGCCTGGATTAAGAAGGCGGGTTCCCTTCGTCGCACCACAACCTTCTGGAGTCAGAAGAGGAGACACCGTCGTTCTACGACGAGGGATCGCATTCAGAATTGAGCATGAGATGCTGCTGCAGCAGAGGAAGCGCAGCCTCCTCCTGCTTGACACAACGAGGTCTGCGCGCGTTTCTGAGCGCCTGGATTAAGAAGGCGGGTTCCCTTCGTCGCGCCACAACCTTCTGGAGTCAGAGGAGACACGTCAGAGGGGACACCGTCGTTCTACGACGAGGGATCGCATTCAGAATTGAAAATGGGGTGTTGTTACAGCAGAGGACGCGTAGCCTCCTCCTGCTTGACACAACGGCGTCTGCGCGCGTTTCTGAGCGCCTGGATCCAGAAGACGGGTTCCTTCGTCGCATCACAACCTTCTGGAGTCAGAAGAGGAGACACCGCCGTTCTACGACGAGGGATCGCATTCGGAATTGAACATGAGATGTTGCTGGAGCAGAGGAAGCGCATCCTGCTCCTGCTTGACATGAAGGCGTCTGCGCGCGTTTCTGAGCGCCTGGATCCAGAAGACGGGTTCCCTTCCTCGCACCACAACCTTCTGGAGTCAGAAGAGGAGACACCGCCGTTCTACGACGAGGGAACACATTCAGAATTGAGCATGAGATGCTGCTGCAGCAGAGGAAGCGCAGCCTCCTCCTGCTTGACACAACGGGGTCTGCGCGCGTTTCTGAGCGCCTGGATTAAGAAGGCGGGTTCCCTTCGTCGCGCCACAACCTTCTGGAGTCAGAGGAGACACGTCAGAGGGGACACCGTCGTTTTACGACGAGGGATCGCATTCAGAATTGAACATGGGGTGTTGTTACAGCAGTGGAAGCGCAGCCTCCTCCTGCTTGACAAAACGGCGTCTGCGCGCGTTTCTGAGCGCCTGGATCCAGAAGACGGGTTCCTTCGTCGCATCACAACCTTCTGGAGTCAGAAGAGGAGACACCGCCGTTCTACGACGAGGGATCGCATTCGGAATTGAACATGAGATGTTGCTGGAGCAGAGGAAGCGCATCCTGCTCCTGCTTGACATGAAGGCGTCTGCGCGCGTTTCTGAGCGCCTGGATCCAGAAGACGGGTTCCTTCGTCGCATCACAACCTTCTGGAGTCAGAAGAGGAGACACCGCCGTTCTACGACGAGGGATCACATTCAGAATTGAGCATGAGATGCTGCTGCAGCAGGGGAAGCGCATCCTGCTCCTGCTTGACACAACGGCGTCTGCGCGCGTTTCTGAGTGCCTGGATCCAGAAGACGGGTTCCTTTGTCGCACCACAACCTTCTGGAGTCAGAAGAGGGGACACCGTCGTTTTACGACGAGGGATCGCATTCAGAATTGAACATGGGGTGTTGTTACAGCAGAGGACGCGTAGCCTCCTCCTGCTTGACACAACGGCGTCTGCGCGCGTTTCTGAGTGCCTGGATCCAGAAGACGGGTTCCTTTGTCGCACCACAACCTTCTGGAGCCAGAAGAAGGAGACACCGTCGTTCTACGACGAGGGATCGCATTCAGAATTGAGCATGAGATGCTGCTGCAGCAGAGGAAGCGCAGCCTCCTCCTGCTTGACACAACGGCGTCTGCGCGCGTTTCTGAGCGCCTGGATTAAGAAGGCGGGTTCCCTTGGTCGCAACACAACCTTCTGGAGTCAGAGGAGACACGTCAGAGGGGACACCGTCGTTTTACGACGAGGGATCGCATTCAGAATTGAACATGGGGTGTTGTTACAGCAGAGGACGCGCAGCCTCCTCCTGCTTGACACAACGGCGTCTGCGCGCGTTTCTGAGCGCCTGGATTAAGAAGGCGGGTTCCCTTGGTCGCAACACAACCTTCTGGAGTCAGAGGAGACACGTCAGAGGGGACACCGTCGTTTTACGACGAGGGATCGCATTCAGAATTGAACATGGGGTGTTGTTACAGCAGAGGAAGCGCAGCCTCCTCCTGCTTGACACAACGAGGTCTGCGCGCGTTTCTGAGCGTCTGGATTAAGAAGGCGGGTTCCTTTGTCGCACCACAACCTTCTGGAGTCAGAAGAGGAGACACCGCTGTTCTACGACGAGGGATCGCATTCAGAATTGAGCATGAGATGCTGCTGCAGCAGAGGAAGCGCATCCTCCTCCTGCTTGACACAACGGCGTCTGCGCGCGTTTCTGAGCGCCTGGATCCAGAAGACGGGTTCCTTCGTCGCATCACAACCTTCTGGAGTCGAAGAGGAGACACCGCCGTTCTACGACGAGGGATCGCATTCAGAATTGAGGATGAGATGCTGCTGCAGCAGAGGAAGCGCATCCTGCTCCTGCTTGACATGAAGGCGTCTGCGCGCGTTTCTGAGCGCCTGGATCCAGAGGACGGGTTCCTTCGTCGCATCACAACCTTCTGGAGTCAGAAGAGGAGACACCGTCGTTCTACGACGAGGGATCGCATTCAGAATTGAAAATGGGGTGTTGTTACAGCAGAGGACGCGTAGCCTCCTCCTGCTTGACACAACGGCGTCTGCGCGCGTTTCTGAGCGTCTGGATCCAGAAGGCGGGTTCCCTTCGTCGCGCCACAACCTTCTGGAGTCAGAGGAGACACGTCAGAGGGGACACCGTCGTTTTACGACGAGGGATCGCATTCAGAATTGAACATGGGGTGTTGTTACAACAGAGGAAGCGCAGCCTCCTCCTGCTTGACACAACGAGGTCTGCGCGCGTTTCTGAGCGCCTGGATCCAGAGGACGGGTTCCTTCGTCGCATCACAACCTTCTGGAGTCAGAAGAGGAGACACCGCTGTTTTACGACGAGGGATCGCATTCAGAATTGAACATGGGGTGTTGTTACAGCAGAGGAAGCGCAGCCTCCTCCTGCTTGACACAACGAGGTCTGCGCGCGTTTCTGAGCGTCTGGATTAAGAAGGCGGGTTCCTTTGTCGCACCACAACCTTCTGGAGCCAGAAGAGGAGACACCGTCGTTTTACGACGAGGGATCGCATTCAGAATTGAACATGGGGTGTTGTTACAGCAGAGGACGCGTAGCCTCCTCCTGCTTGACACAACGGCGTCTGCGCGCGTTTCTGAGCGCCTGGATCCAGAAGACGGGTTCCTTCGTCGCATCACAACCTTCTGGAGTCAGAAGAGGAGACAACGCCGTTCTACGACGAGGGATCGCATTCGGAATTGAACATGAGATGCTGCTGCAGCAGAGGAAGCGCAGCCTCCTCCTGCTTGACACAACGGGGTCTGCGCGCGTTTCTGAGCGCCTGGATTAAGAAGGCGGGTTCCCTTCGTCGCACCACAACCTTCTGGAGTCAGAAGAGGAGACACCGTCGTTCTACGACGAGGGATCGCATTCAGAATTGAGCATGAGATGCTGCTGCAGCAGAGGAAGCGCAGCCTCCTCCTGCTTGACACAACGAGGTCTGCGCGCGTTTCTGAGCGCCTGGATTAAGAAGGCGGGTTCCCTTCGTCGCGCCACAACCTTCTGGAGTCAGAGGAGACACGTCAGAGGGGACACCGTCGTTCTACGACGAGGGATCGCATTCAGAATTGAAAATGGGGTGTTGTTACAGCAGAGGACGCGTAGCCTCCTCCTGCTTGACACAACGGCGTCTGCGCGCGTTTCTGAGCGCCTGGATCCAGAAGACGGGTTCCTTCGTCGCATCACAACCTTCTGGAGTCAGAAGAGGAGACACCGCCGTTCTACGACGAGGGATCGCATTCGGAATTGAACATGAGATGTTGCTGGAGCAGAGGAAGCGCATCCTGCTCCTGCTTGACATGAAGGCGTCTGCGCGCGTTTCTGAGCGCCTGGATCCAGAAGACGGGTTCCCTTCCTCGCACCACAACCTTCTGGAGTCAGAAGAGGAGACACCGCCGTTCTACGACGAGGGAACACATTCAGAATTGAGCATGAGATGCTGCTGCAGCAGAGGAAGCGCAGCCTCCTCCTGCTTGACACAACGGGGTCTGCGCGCGTTTCTGAGCGCCTGGATTAAGAAGGCGGGTTCCCTTCGTCGCGCCACAACCTTCTGGAGTCAGAGGAGACACGTCAGAGGGGACACCGTCGTTTTACGACGAGGGATCGCATTCAGAATTGAACATGGGGTGTTGTTACAGCAGTGGAAGCGCAGCCTCCTCCTGCTTGACACAACGGCGTCTGCGCGCGTTTCTGAGCGCCTGGATCCAGAAGACGGGTTCCTTCGTCGCATCACAACCTTCTGGAGTCAGAAAAGGAGACACCGCCGTTCTACGACGAGGGATCGCATTCAGAATTGAGCATGAGATGCTGCTGCAGCAGAGGAAGCGCATCCTCCTCCTGCTTGACACAACGGCGTCTGCGCGCGTTTCTGAGCGCCTGGATCCAGAAGACGGGTTCCTTCGTCGCATCACAACCTTCTGGAGTCAGAAGAGGAGACACCGCCGTTCTACGACGAGGGATCACATTCAGAATTGAGCATGAGATGCTGCTGCAGCAGGGGAAGCGCATCCTGCTCCTGCTTGACACAACGGCGTCTGCGCGCGTTTCTGAGTGCCTGGATCCAGAAGACGGGTTCCTTTGTCGCATCACAACCTTCTGGAGTCAGAAGAGGAGACACCGTCGTTCTACGACGAGGGATCGCATTCAGAATTGAAAATGGGGTGTTGTTACAGCAGAGGACGCGTAGCCTCCTCCTGCTTGACACAACGGCGTCTGCGCGCGTTTCTGAGCGCCTGGATCCAGAAGACGGGTTCCTTCGTCGCATCACAACCTTCTGGAGTCAGAAGAGGAGACACCGCCGTTCTACGACGAGGGATCACATTCAGAATTGAGCATGAGATGCTGCTGCAGCAGAGGAAGCGCAGCCTCCTCCTGCTTGACACAACGGCGTCTGCGCGCGTTTCTGAGCGCCTGGATTAAGAAGGCGGGTTCCCTTGGTCGCAACACAACCTTTTGGAGTCAGAGGAGACACGTCAGAGGGGACACCGTCGTTTTACGACGAGGGATCGCATTCAGAATTGAACATGGGGTGTTGTTACAGCAGAGGACGCGTAGCCTCCTCCTGCTTGACACAACGGCGTCTGCGCGCGTTTCTGAGCGTCTGGATCCAGAAGGCGGGTTCCCTTCGTCGCGCCACAACCTTCTGGAGTCAGAGGAGACACGTCAGAGGGGACACCGTCGTTTTACGACGAGGGATCGCATTCAGAATTGAACATGGGGTGTTGTTACAGCAGAGGAAGCGCAGCCTCCTCCTGCTTGACACAACGAGGTCTGCGCGCGTTTCTGAGCGTCTGGATTAAGAAGGCGGGTTCCTTTGTCGCACCACAACCTTCTGGAGTCAGAAGAGGAGACACCGCTGTTCTACGACGAGGGATCGCATTCAGAATTGAGCATGAGATGCTGCTGCAGCAGAGGAAGCGCATCCTCCTCCTGCTTGACACAACGGCGTCTGCGCGCGTTTCTGAGCGCCTGGATCCAGAAGACGGGTTCCTTCGTCGCATCACAACCTTCTGGAGTCGAAGAGGAGACACCGCCGTTCTACGACGAGGGATCGCATTCAGAATTGAGGATGAGATGCTGCTGCAGCAGAGGAAGCGCATCCTGCTCCTGCTTGACATGAAGGCGTCTGCGCGCGTTTCTGAGCGCCTGGATCCAGAGGACGGGTTCCTTCGTCGCATCACAACCTTCTGGAGTCAGAAGAGGAGACACCGTCGTTCTACGACGAGGGATCGCATTCAGAATTGAAAATGGGGTGTTGTTACAGCAGAGGACGCGTAGCCTCCTCCTGCTTGACACAACGGCGTCTGCGCGCGTTTCTGAGCGTCTGGATCCAGAGGACGGGTTCCTTCGTCGCATCACAACCTTCTGGAGTCAGAAGAGGAGACACCGTCGTTTTACGACGAGGGATCGCATTCAGAATTGAACATGGGGTGTTGTTACAGCAGAGGAAGCGCAGCCTCCTCCTGCTTGACACAACGAGGTCTGCGCGCGTTTCTGAGCGCCTGGATCCAGAGGACGGGTTCCTTCGTCGCATCACAACCTTCTGGAGTCAGAAGAGGAGACACCGCTGTTTTACGACGAGGGATCGCATTCAGAATTGAACAGGGGGTGTTGTTACAGCAGAGGAAGCGCAGCCTCCTCCTGCTTGACACAACGAGGTCTGCGCGCGTTTCTGAGCGTCTGGATTAAGAAGGCGGGTTCCTTTGTCGCACCACAACCTTCTGGAGCCAGAAGAGGAGACACCGTCGTTTTACGACGAGGGATCGCATTCAGAATTGAACATGGGGTGTTGTTACAGCAGAGGACGCGTAGCCTCCTCCTGCTTGACACAACGGCGTCTGCGCGCGTTTCTGAGCGCCTGGATCCAGAAGACGGGTTCCTTCGTCGCATCACAACCTTCTGGAGTCAGAAGAGGAGACACCGCTGTTCTACGACGAGGGATCGCATTCAGAATTGAGCATGAGATGCTGCTGCAGCAGAGGAAGCGCATCCTCCTCCTGCTTGACACAACGGCGTCTGCGCGCGTTTCTGAGCGCCTGGATCCAGAAGACGGGTTCCTTCGTCGCATCACAACCTTCTGGAGTCACAAGAGGAGACACCGCCGTTCTACGACGAGAGATCGCATTCAGAATTGAGGATGAGATGCTGCTGCAGCAGAGAAAGCGCATCCTGCTCCTGCTTGACATGAAGGCGTCTGCGCGCGTTTCTGAGCGCCTGGATCCAGAAGACGGGTTCCTTCGTCGCATCACAACCTTCTGGAGTCAGAGGAGACACGTCAGAGGGGACACCGTCGTTCTACGACGAGGGATCGCATTCAGAATTGAAAATGGGGTGTTGTTACAGCAGAGGACGCGTAGCCTCCTCCTGCTTGACACAACGGCGTCTGCGCGCGTTTCTGAGCGCCTGGATCCAGAAGACGGGTTCCCTTCCTCGCACCACAACCTTCTGGAGTCAGAAGAGGAGACACCGCCGTTCTACGACGAGGGATCGCATTCAGAATTGAGCATGAGATGCTGCTGCAGCAGAGGAAGCGCATCCTCCTCTGCTTGGCACAACGGCGTCTGCGCGCGTTTCTGAGCGCCTGGATTAAGAAGGCGGGTTCCCTTCGTCGCGCCTCAACCTTCTGGAGTCAGAGGAGACACGTCAGAGGGGACACCGTCGTTTTACGACGAGGGATCGCATTCAGAATTGAACATGGGGTGTTGTTACAGCAGAGGACGCGTAGCCTCCTCCTGCTTGACACAACGGCGTCTGCGCGCGTTTCTGGGCGCCTGGATCCAGAAGACGGGTTCCCTTCCTCGCACCACAACCTTCTGGAGTCAGAGGAGACACGTCAGAGGGGACACCGTCGTTCTTCGACGAGGGATCGCATTCAGAATTGAGGATGAGATGCTGCTGCAGCAGAGGAAGCGCATCCTGCTCCTGCTTGACACAACGGCGTCTGGGCGCGTTTCTGGGCGCCTGGATCCAGAAGACGGGTTCCTTCCTCGCACCACAACCTTCTGGAGTCAGAGGAGACACGTCAGAGGGGACACCGTCGTTCTACGACGAGGGATCGCATTCAGAATTGAAAATGGGGTGTTGTTACAGCAGAGGACGCGTAGCCTCCTCCTGCTTGACACAACGGCGTCTGCGCGCGTTTCTGAGTGCCTGGATCCAGAAGACGGGTTCCTTTGTCGCACCACAACCTTCTGGAGTCAGAAGAGGAGACACCGTCGTTCTACGACGAGGGATCGCATTCAGAATTGAGGATGAGATGCTGCTGCAGCAGAGGAAGCGCATCCTGCTCCTGCTTGACATGAAGGCGTCTGCGCGCGTTTCTGAGTGCCTGGATCCAGAAGACGGGTTCCTTTGTCGCACCACAACCTTCTGGAGTCAGAAGAGGAGACACCGTCGTTCTACGACGAGGGATCGCATTCAGAATTGAGCATGAGATGCTGCTGCAGCAGAGGAAGCGCATCCTCCTCTGCTTGGCACAACGGCGTCTGCGCGCGTTTCTGAGCGTCTGGATCCAGAAGACGGGTTCCTTCGTCGCATCACAACCTTCTGGAGTCAGAGGAGACACGTCAGAGGGGACACCGTCGTTTTACGACGAGGGATCGCATTCAGAATTGAACATGGGGTGTTGTTACAGCAGAGGACGCGTAGCCTCCTCCTGCTTGACACAACGGCGTCTGCGCGCGTTTCTGGGCGCCTGGATCCAGAAGACGGGTTCCCTTCCTCGCACCACAACCTTCTGGAGTCAGAGGAGACACGTCAGAGGGGACACCGTCGTTCTTCGACGAGGGATCGCATTCAGAATTGAAAATGGGGTGTTGTTACAGCAGAGGACGCGTAGCCTCCTCCTGCTTGACACAACGGCGTCTGCGCGCGTTTCTGAGCGCCTGGATCCAGAAGACGGGTTCCTTCGTCGCATCACAATCTTCTGGAGTCAGAAGAGGAGACACCGTCGTTCTACGACGAGGGATCGCATTCAGAATTGAACATGAGATGCTGCTGCAGCAGAGGAGGCGCATCTTGCTCCTGCTTGACACAACGAGGTCTGCGCGCGTTTCTGAGCGTCTGGATCCAGAAGGCGGGTTCCCTTGGTCGCACCACAACCTTCTGGAGTCAGAAGAGGAGACACCGTCGTTCTACGACGAGGGATCGCATTCAGAATTGAACATGAGATGCTGCTGCAGCAGAGGAGGCGCATCTTGCTCCTGCTTGACACAACGAGGTCTGCGCGCGTTTCTGAGCGTCTGGATCCAGAAGGCGGGTTCCCTTGGTCGCACCACAACCTTCTGGAGTCAGAAGAGGAGACACCGTCGTTCTACGACGAGGGATCGCATTCAGAATTGAACATGGGGTTTTGTTACAGCAGAGGACGCGTAGCCTCCTCCTGCTTGACACAACGGCGTCTGCGCGCGTTTCTGAGCGCCTGGATCCAGAAGACGGGTTCCTTTGTCGCATCACAATCTTCTGGAGTCAGAAGAGGAGACACCGTCGTTCTACGACGAGGGATCGCATTCAGAACTGAGCATGAGATGCTGCTGCAGCAGAGGAAGCGCAGCCTCCTCCTGCTTGACACAACGGCGTCTGCGCGCGTTTCTGAGCGCCTGGATCCAGAAGACGGGTTCCCTTCGTCGCACCACAACACTCTGGAGTCAGAAGAGGAGACACCGTCGTTTTTCGACGAGGGATCGCATTCAGAATTGAACATGGGGTGTTGTTACAGCAGAGGACGCGTAGCCTCCTCCTGCTTGACACAACGGCGTCTGCGCGCGTTTCTGAGTGCCTGGATCCAGAAGACGGGTTCCTTCGTCGCATCTCAATCTTCTGGAGTCAGAAGAGGAGACAC
This sequence comes from Heligmosomoides polygyrus bakeri, assembly GCA_947359475.1. Taxonomy (NCBI): domain Eukaryota; kingdom Metazoa; phylum Nematoda; class Chromadorea; order Rhabditida; family Heligmosomidae; genus Heligmosomoides; species Heligmosomoides polygyrus. The sequence goes on along the minus strand of OX375870.1, from coordinate 37,370,502 downwards.
CGTCGTTCTGCGACGAGGGATCGCATTCAGAATTGAACATGGGGTGTTGTTACAGCAGAGGACGCGTAGCCTCCTCCTGCTTGACACAACGGGGTCTGCGCGCGTTTCTGAGCGTCTGGATCCAGAAGGCGGGTTCCCTTGGTCGCACCACAATCTTCTGGAGTCAGAAGAGGAGACACCGTCGTTCTGCGACGAGGGATCGCATTCAGAATTGAACATGGGGTGTTGTTACAGCAGAGGACGCGTAGCCTCCTCCTGCTTGACACAACGGCGTCTGCGCGCGTTTCTGAGCGCCTGGATCCAGAAGACGGGTTCCTTCGTCGCATCTCAATCTTCTGGAGTCAGAAGAGGAGACACCGTCGTTCTACGACGAGGGATCGCATTCAGAATTGAAAATGGGGTGTTGTTGCAGCAGAGGAGGCGCATCTTGCTCCTGCTTGACACAACGAGGTCTGCGCGCGTTTCTGAGTGCCTGGATCCAGAAGACGGGTTCCTTTGTCGCACCACAACCTTCTGGAGTCAGAAGAGGAGACACCGTCGTTCTACGACGAGGGATCGCATTCAGAATTGAGGATGAGATGCTGCTGCAACAGAGGAAGCGCATCCTGCTCCTGCTTGACACAACGGCGTCTGCGCGCGTTTCTGGGCGCCTGGATCCAGAAGACGGGTTCCCTTCCTCGCACCACAACCTTCTGGAGTCAGAGGAGACACGTCAGAGGGGACACCGTCGTTCTTCGACGAGGGATCGCATTCAGAATTGAGGATGAGATGCTGCTGCAGCAGAGGAAGCGCATCCTGCTCCTGCTTGACACAACGGCGTCTGCGCGCGTTTCTGGGCGCCTGGATCCAGAAGACGGGTTCCTTCCTCGCACCACAACCTTCTGGAGTCAGAGGAGACACGTCAGAGGGGACACCGTCGTTCTACGACGAGGGATCGCATTCAGAATTGAAAATGGGGTGTTGTTACAGCAGAGGACGCGTAGCCTCCTCCTGCTTGACACAACGGCGTCTGCGCGCGTTTCTGAGCGCCTGGATCCAGAAGACGGGTTCCTTCGTCGCATCACAACCTTCTGGAGTCAGAAGAGGAGACATCGTCGTTCTACGACGAGGGATCGCATTCAGAATTGAGCATGAGATGCTGCTGCAGCAGAGGAAGCGCAGCCTCCTCCTGCTTGACACAACGAGGTCTGCGCGCGTTTCTGAGCGCCTGGATCCAGAAGACGGGTTCCTTCGTCGCATCACAATCTTCTGGAGTCAGAAGAGGAGACACCGTCGTTCTACGACGAGGGATCGCATTCAGAATTGAACATGAGATGCTGCTGCAGCAGAGGAGGCGCATCTTGCTCCTGCTTGACACAACGAGGTCTGCGCGCGTTTCTGAGCGTCTGGATCCAGAAGGCGGGTTCCCTTGGTCGCACCACAACCTTCTGGAGTCAGAAGAGGAGACACCGTCGTTCTACGACGAGGGATCGCATTCAGAATTGAACATGAGATGCTGCTGCAGCAGAGGAGGCGCATCTTGCTCCTGCTTGACACAACGAGGTCTGCGCGCGTTTCTGAGCGTCTGGATCCAGAAGGCGGGTTCCCTTGGTCGCACCACAACCTTCTGGAGTCAGAAGAGGAGACACCGTCGTTCTACGACGAGGGATCGCATTCAGAATTGAACATGGGGTTTTGTTACAGCAGAGGACGCGTAGCCTCCTCCTGCTTGACACAACGGCGTCTGCGCGCGTTTCTGAGCGCCTGGATCCAGAAGACGGGTTCCTTTGTCGCATCACAATCTTCTGGAGTCAGAAGAGGAGACACCGTCGTTCTACGACGAGGGATCGCATTCAGAACTGAGCATGAGATGCTGCTGCAGCAGAGGAAGCGCAGCCTCCTCCTGCTTGACACAACGGCGTCTGCGCGCGTTTCTGAGCGCCTGGATCCAGAGGACGGGTTCCCTTCGTCGCACCACAACACTCTGGAGTCAGAAGAGGAGACACCGTCGTTTTTCGACGAGGGATCGCATTCAGAATTGAACATGAGATGCTGCTGCAGCAGAGGAGGCGCATCTTGCTCCTGCTTGACACAACGAGGTCTGCGCGCGTTTCTGAGCGTCTGGATCCAGAAGGCGGGTTCCCTTGGTCGCACCACAACCTTCTGGAGTCAGAAGAGGAGACACCGTCGTTCTACGACGAGGGATCGCATTCAGAATTGAACATGAGATGCTGCTGCAGCAGAGGAGGCGCATCTTGCTCCTGCTTGACACAACGAGGTCTGCGCGCGTTTCTGAGCGTCTGGATCCAGAAGGCGGGTTCCCTTGGTCGCACCACAACCTTCTGGAGTCAGAAGAGGAGACACCGTCGTTCTACGACGAGGGATCGCATTCAGAATTGAACATGGGGTTTTGTTACAGCAGAGGACGCGTAGCCTCCTCCTGCTTGACACAACGGCGTCTGCGCGCGTTTCTGAGCGCCTGGATCCAGAAGACGGGTTCCTTTGTCGCATCACAATCTTCTGGAGTCAGAAGAGGAGACACCGTCGTTCTACGACGAGGGATCGCATTCAGAACTGAGCATGAGATGCTGCTGCAGCAGAGGAAGCGCAGCCTCCTCCTGCTTGACACAACGGCGTCTGCGCGCGTTTCTGAGCGCCTGGATCCAGAAGACGGGTTCCCTTCGTCGCACCACAACACTCTGGAGTCAGAAGAGGAGACACCGTCGTTTTTCGACGAGGGATCGCATTCAGAATTGAACATGGGGTGTTGTTACAGCAGAGGACGCGTAGCCTCCTCCTGCTTGACACAACGGCGTCTGCGCGCGTTTCTGAGTGCCTGGATCCAGAAGACGGGTTCCTTCGTCGCATCTCAATCTTCTGGAGTCAGAAGAGGAGACACCGTCGTTCTGCGACGAGGGATCGCATTCAGAATTGAACATGGGGTGTTGTTACAGCAGAGGACGCGTAGCCTCCTCCTGCTTGACACAACGGCGTCTGCGCGCGTTTCTGAGCGCCTGGATCCAGAAGACGGGTTCCTTCGTCGCATCTCAATCTTCTGGAGTCAGAAGAGGAGACACCGTCGTTCTACGACGAGGGATCACATTCAGAATTGAGCATGAGATGCTGCTGCAGCAGAGGAGGCGCATCTTGCTCCTGCTTGACACAACGAGGTCTGCGCGCGTTTCTGAGCGTCTGGATCCAGAAGGCGGGTTCCCTTGGTCGCACCACAACCTTCTGGAGTCAGAAGAGGAGACACCGTCGTTCTACGACGAGGGATCGCATTCAGAATTGAACATGGGGTGTTGTTACAGCAGAGGACGCGTAGCCTCCTCCTGCTTGACACAACGGCGTCTGCGCGCGTTTCTGGGCGCCTGGATCCAGAAGACGGGTTCCCTTCCTCGCACCACAACCTTCTGGAGTCAGAGGAGACACGTCAGAGGGGACACCGTCGTTCTTCGACGAGGGATCGCATTCAGAATTGAGGATGAGATGCTGCTGCAGCAGAGGAAGCGCATCCTGCTCCTGCTTGACACAACGGCGTCTGCGCGCGTTTCTGGGCGCCTGGATCCAGAAGACGGGTTCCTTCCTCGCACCACAACCTTCTGGAGTCAGAGGAGACACGTCAGAGGGGACACCGTCGTTCTACGACGAGGGATCGCATTCAGAATTGAAAATGGGGTGTTGTTACAGCAGAGGACGCGTAGCCTCCTCCTGCTTGACACAACGGCGTCTGCGCGCGTTTCTGAGCGCCTGGATCCAGAAGACGGGTTCCTTCGTCGCATCACAACCTTCTGGAGTCAGAAGAGGAGACATCGTCGTTCTACGACGAGGGATCGCATTCAGAATTGAGCATGAGATGCTGCTGCAGCAGAGGAAGCGCAGCCTCCTCCTGCTTGACACAACGAGGTCTGCGCGCGTTTCTGAGCGCCTGGATCCAGAAGACGGGTTCCTTCGTCGCATCACAATCTTCTGGAGTCAGAAGAGGAGACACCGTCGTTCTGCGACGAGGGATCGCATTCAGAATTGAACATGGGGTGTTGTTACAGCAGAGGACGCGCATTCTGCTCCTGCTTGACACAACGAGGTCTGCGCGCGTTTCTGAGTGCCTGGATCCAGAAGACGGGTTCCTTCGTCGCATCTCAATCTTCTGGAGTCAGAAGAGGAGACACCGTCGTTCTGCGACGAGGGATCGCATTCAGAATTGAACATGGGGTGTTGTTACAGCAGAGGACGCGTAGCCTCCTCCTGCTTGACACAACGGGGTCTGCGCGCGTTTCTGAGCGTCTGGATCCAGAAGGCGGGTTCCCTTGGTCGCACCACAATCTTCTGGAGTCAGAAGAGGAGACACCGTCGTTCTGCGACGAGGGATCGCATTCAGAATTGAACATGGGGTGTTGTTACAGCAGAGGACGCGTAGCCTCCTCCTGCTTGACACAACGGCGTCTGCGCGCGTTTCTGAGCGCCTGGATCCAGAAGACGGGTTCCTTCGTCGCATCTCAATCTTCTGGAGTCAGAAGAGGAGACACCGTCGTTCTACGACGAGGGATCACATTCAGAATTGAGCATGAGATGCTGCTGCAGCAGAGGAGGCGCATCTTGCTCCTGCTTGACACAACGAGGTCTGCGCGCGTTTCTGAGCGTCTGGATCCAGAAGGCGGGTTCCCTTGGTCGCACCACAACCTTCTGGAGTCAGAAGAGGAGACACCGTCGTTCTACGACGAGGGATCGCATTCAGAATTGAACATGGGGTGTTGTTACAGCAGAGGACGCGTAGCCTCCTCCTGCTTGACACAACGGCGTCTGCGCGCGTTTCTGGGCGCCTGGATCCAGAAGACGGGTTCCCTTCCTCGCACCACAACCTTCTGGAGTCAGAGGAGACACGTCAGAGGGGACACCGTCGTTCTTCGACGAGGGATCGCATTCAGAATTGAGGATGAGATGCTGCTGCAGCAGAGGAAGCGCATCCTGCTCCTGCTTGACACAACGGCGTCTGCGCGCGTTTCTGGGCGCCTGGATCCAGAAGACGGGTTCCTTCCTCGCACCACAACCTTCTGGAGTCAGAGGAGACACGTCAGAGGGGACACCGTCGTTCTACGACGAGGGATCGCATTCAGAATTGAAAATGGGGTGTTGTTACAGCAGAGGACGCGTAGCCTCCTCCTGCTTGACACAACGGCGTCTGCGCGCGTTTCTGAGCGCCTGGATCCAGAAGACGGGTTCCTTCGTCGCATCACAACCTTCTGGAGTCAGAAGAGGAGACATCGTCGTTCTACGACGAGGGATCGCATTCAGAATTGAGCATGAGATGCTGCTGCAGCAGAGGAAGCGCAGCCTCCTCCTGCTTGACACAACGAGGTCTGCGCGCGTTTCTGAGCGCCTGGATCCAGAAGACGGGTTCCTTCGTCGCATCACAATCTTCTGGAGTCAGAAGAGGAGACACCGTCGTTCTGCGACGAGGGATCGCATTCAGAATTGAACATGGGGTGTTGTTACAGCAGAGGACGCGCATTCTGCTCCTGCTTGACACAACGAGGTCTGCGCGCGTTTCTGAGCGCCTGGATCCAGAAGACGGGTTCCCTCGTCGCACCACAACCTTCTGGAGTCAGAAGAGGAGACACCGTCGTTCTACGACGAGGGATCGCATTCAGAATTGAACATGAGATGCTGCTGCAGCAGAGGAGGCGCATCTTGCTCCTGCTTGACACAACGAGGTCTGCGCGCGTTTCTGAGCGTCTGGATCCAGAAGGCGGGTTCCCTTGGTCGCACCACAACCTTCTGGAGTCAGAAGAGGAGACACCGTCGTTCTACGACGAGGGATCGCATTCAGAATTGAACATGGGGTTTTGTTACAGCAGAGGACGCGTAGCCTCCTCCTGCTTGACACAACGGCGTCTGCGCGCGTTTCTGAGCGCCTGGATCCAGAAGACGGGTTCCTTTGTCGCATCACAATCTTCTGGAGTCAGAAGAGGAGACACCGTCGTTCTACGACGAGGGATCGCATTCAGAACTGAGCATGAGATGCTGCTGCAGCAGAGGAAGCGCAGCCTCCTCCTGCTTGACACAACGGCGTCTGCGCGCGTTTCTGAGCGCCTGGATCCAGAAGACGGGTTCCCTTCGTCGCACCACAACCTTCTGGAGTCAGAAGAGGAGACACCGTCGTTCTACGACGAGGGATCGCATTCAGAATTGAACATGGGGTTTTGTTACAGCAGAGGACGCGTAGCCTCCTCCTGCTTGACACAACGGCGTCTGCGCGCGTTTCTGAGCGCCTGGATCCAGAAGACGGGTTCCTTTGTCGCATCACAATCTTCTGGAGTCAGAAGAGGAGACACCGTCGTTCTACGACGAGGGATCGCATTCAGAACTGAGCATGAGATGCTGCTGCAGCAGAGGAAGCGCAGCCTCCTCCTGCTTGACACAACGAGGTCTGCGCGCGTTTCTGAGCGCCTGGATCCAGAAGACGGGTTCCTTCGTCGCATCACAATCTTCTGGAGTCAGAAGAGAAGACACCGTCGTTCTGCGACGAGGGGTCGCATTCAGAATTGAACATGGGGTGTTGTTACAGCAGAGGACGCGTAGCCTCCTCCTGCTTGACACAACGGGGTCTGCGCGCGTTTCTGAGCGTCTGGATCCAGAAGGCGGGTTCCCTTGGTCGCACCACAATCTTCTGGAGTCAGAAGAGGAGACACCGTCGTTCTGCGACGAGGGATCGCATTCAGAATTGAACATGGGGTGTTGTTACAGCAGAGGACGCGTAGCCTCCTCCTGCTTGACACAACGGCGTCTGCGCGCGTTTCTGAGCGCCTGGATCCAGAAGACGGGTTCCTTCGTCGTATCACAATCTTCTGGAGTCAGAAGAGGAGACACCGTCGTTCTGCGACGAGGGATCGCATTCAGAATTGAGATTGAGATGCTGCTGCAGCAGAGGAAGCGCATCTTGCTCCTGCTTGACACAACGAGGTCTGCGCGCGTTTCTGAGCGCCTGGATCCAGAAGACGGGTTCCTTCGTCGCATCACAATCTTCTGGAGTCAGAAGAGAAGACACCGTCGTTCTGCGACGAGGGGTCGCATTCAGAATTGAACATGGGGTGTTGTTACAGCAGAGGACGCGTAGCCTCCTCCTGCTTGACACAACGGGGTCTGCGCGCGTTTCT
>OX375870.1:37082938-37363169 GCA_947359475.1 Heligmosomoides polygyrus bakeri | reverse complement strand
AGAACGACGGTTTTCTCCTCTTCTGACTCCAGAAGGTGTGGTGCGACGAAGGAACTCGTCTTCTGGATCCAGGCGCTCAGAAACGCGCGCAGACCCCGTTGTGTCAAGCAGGAGGAGGCTACGCGTCCTCTGCTGTAACAACACCCCATTTTCAATTCTGAATGCGATCCCTCGTCGTAGAACGACGGTGTCCCCTCTGACGTGTCTCCTCTGACTCCAGAAGGTTGTGTTGCGACCAAGGGAACCCGCCTTCTGGATCCAGACGCTCAGAAACGCGCGCAGACGCCTTTATGTCAAGCAGGAGCAGGATGCGCTTCCTCTGCTGCAGCAGCATCTCATGCTCAATTCTGAATGCGATCCCTCGTCGTAGAACGGCGGTGTCTCCTCTTCTGACTCCAGAAGGTTTGTGATGCGACGAAGGAACCCGTCTTCTGGATCCAGGCGCTCAGAAACGCGCGCAGACGCCGTTGTGTCAAGCAGGAGCAGGATGCGCTTCCTCTGCTGCAGCAGCACCTCATTCTCAATTCTGAATGCGATCCCTCGTCGTAGAACGACGGTGTCTCCTCTTCTGACTCCAGAAGGTTGTGGTGCGACGAAGGAACTCGTCTTCTGGATCCAGGCGCTCAGAAACGCGCGCAGACCCCGTTGAGTCAAGCAGGAGGAGGCTACGCGTCCTCTGCTGTAACAAAACCCCATGTTCAATTCTGAATGCGATCCCTCGTCGTAGAACGACGGTTTCTCCTCTTCTGACTCCAGAAGGTTGTGATGCGACCAAGGGAACCCGTCTTCTGGATCCAGGCGCTCAGAAACGCGCGCAGACCTCGTTGTGTCAAGCAGGAGGAGGCTACGCGTCCTCTGCTGCAGCAGCATCTCATGTTCAATTCCGAATGCGATCCCTCGTCGTAGAACGACGGTGTCTCCTCTTCTGACTCAAGAAGGTTGTGATGCGACGAAGGAACCCGTCTTCTGGACCAAGGCACTCAGAAACGCGCGCAGACGCCTTTATGTCAAGCAGGAGCAGGATGCGCTTCCTCTGCTGCAGCAGCATCTCATGCTCAATTCTGAATGCGATCCCTCGTCGTAGAACGGCGGTGTCTCCTCTCTGACTCCAGAAGGTTGTGATGCGACGAAGGAACCCGTCTTCTGGATCCAGGCTGCTCAGAAACGCGCGCAGACGCCGTTGTGTCAAGCAGGAGGAGGCTACGCGTCCTCTGCTGTAACAACACCCCATTTTCAATTCTGAATGCGATCCCTCGTCGTAGAACGACGGTGTCCCCTCTGACGTGTCTCCTCTGACTCCAGAAGGTTGTGTTTCGACCAAGGGAACCCGCCTTCTGGATCCAGACGCTCAGAAACGCGCGCAGACGCCGTTGTGTCAAGCAGGAGGAGGCTACGCGTCCTCTGCTGTAACAACACCCCATGTTCAATTCTGAATGCGATCCCTCGTCGTAAAACGACGGTGTCCCCTCTGACGTGTCTCCTCTGACTCCAGAAGGTTGTGTTGCGACCAAGGGAACCCGCCTTCTGGATCCAGACGCTCAGAAACGCGCGCAGACGCCGTTGTGTCAAGCAGGAGGAGGCTACGCGTCCTCTGCTGTAACAACACCCCATTTTCAATTCTGAATGCGATCCCTCGTCGTAGAACGACGGTGTCCCCTCTGACGTGTCTCCTCTGACTCCAGAAGGTTGTGTTGCGACCAAGGGAACCCGCCTTCTGGATCCAGACGCTCAGAAACGCGCGCAGACGCCGTTGTGTCAAGCAGGAGGAGGCTACGCGTCCTCTGCTGTAACAACACCCCATGTTCAATTCTGAATGCGATCCCTCGTCGTAAAACGACGGTGTCCCCTCTGACGTGTCTCCTCTGACTCCAGAAGGTTGTGTTGCGACCAAGGGAACCCGCCTTCTGGATCCAGACGCTCAGAAACGCGCGCAGACGCCGTTGTGTCAAGCAGGAGGAGGATGCGCTTTCTCTGATGCAACAACACCCCATGTTCAATTCTGAATGCCATCCCTCGTCGTAGAACGACGGTGTCTCCTCTTCTGACTCCAGAAGGTTGTGTTGCGACCAAGGGAACCCGCCTTCTGGATCCAGACGCTCAGAAACGCGCGCAGACGCCGTTGTGCCAAGCAGGAGGAGGATGCGCTTCCTCTGCTGCAGCAGCATCTCATGCTCAATTCTGAATGCGATCCCTCGTCGTAGAACGACGGTGTCTCCTCTTCTGACTCCAGAAGGTTGTGGTGCGACCAAGGGAACCCGTCTTCTGGATCCAGGCGCTCAGAAACGCGCGCAGACCTCGTTGTGTCAAGCAGGAGGAGGCTGCGCATCCTCTGCTGTAACAAAACCCCATGTTCAATTCTGAATGCGATCCCTCGTCGTAGAACGACGGTTTCTCCTCTTCTGACTCCAGAAGGTTGTGGTGCGACGAAGGAACTCGTCTTCTGGATCCAGGCGCTCAGAAACGCGCGCAGACCCCGTTGTGTCAAGCAGGAGGAGGCTACGCGTCCTCTGCTGTAACAACACCCCATTTTCAATTCTGAATGCGATCCCTCGTCGTAGAACGACGGTGTCCCCTCTGACGTGTCTCCTCTGACTCCAGAAGGTTGTGTTGCGACCAAGGGAACCCGCCTTCTGGATCCAGACGCTCAGAAACGCGCGCAGACGCCTTTATGTCAAGCAGGAGCAGGATGCGCTTCCTCTGCTGCAGCAGCATCTCATGCTCAATTCTGAATGCGATCCCTCGTCGTAGAACGGCGGTGTCTCCTCTTCTGACTCCAGAAGGTTGTGATGCGACGAAGGAACCCGTCTTCTGGATCCAGGCGCTCAGAAACGCGCGCAGACGCCGTTGTGTCAAGCAGGAGCAGGATGCGCTTCCTCTGCTGCAGCAGCACCTCATTCTCAATTCTGAATGCGATCCCTCGTCGTAGAACGACGGTGTCTCCTCTTCTGACTCCAGAAGGTTGTGGTGCGACGAAGGAACTCGTCTTCTGGATCCAGGCGCTCAGAAACGCGCGCAGACCCCGTTGAGTCAAGCAGGAGGAGGCTACGCGTCCTCTGCTGTAACAAAACCCCATGTTCAATTCTGAATGCGATCCCTCGTCGTAGAACGACGGTTTCTCCTCTTCTGACTCCAGAAGGTTGTGATGCGACCAAGGGAACCCGTCTTCTGGATCCAGGCGCTCAGAAACGCGCGCAGACCTCGTTGTGTCAAGCAGGAGGAGGCTACGCGTCCTCTGCTGCAGCAGCATCTCATGTTCAATTCCGAATGCGATCCCTCGTCGTAGAACGACGGTGTCTCCTCTTCTGACTCAAGAAGGTTGTGATGCGACGAAGGAACCCGTCTTCTGGACCAAGGCACTCAGAAACGCGCGCAGACGCCTTTATGTCAAGCAGGAGCAGGATGCGCTTCCTCTGCTGCAGCAGCATCTCATGCTCAATTCTGAATGCGATCCCTCGTCGTAGAACGGCGGTGTCTCCTCTTCTGACTCCAGAAGGTTGTGATGCGACGAAGGAACCCGTCTTCTGGATCCAGGCGCTCAGAAACGCGCGCAGACGCCGTTGTGTCAAGCAGGAGGAGGCTACGCGTCCTCTGCTGTAACAACACCCCATTTTCAATTCTGAATGCGATCCCTCGTCGTAGAACGACGGTGTCCCCTCTGACGTGTCTCCTCTGACTCCAGAAGGTTGTGTTTCGACCAAGGGAACCCGCCTTCTGGATCCAGACGCTCAGAAACGCGCGCAGACGCCGTTGTGTCAAGCAGGAGGAGGCTACGCGTCCTCTGCTGTAACAACACCCCATGTTCAATTCTGAATGCGATCCCTCGTCGTAAAACGACGGTGTCCCCTCTGACGTGTCTCCTCTGACTCCAGAAGGTTGTGTTGCGACCAAGGGAACCCGCCTTCTGGATCCAGACGCTCAGAAACGCGCGCAGACGCCGTTGTGTCAAGCAGGAGGAGGATGCGCTTTCTCTGATGCAACAACACCCCATGTTCAATTCTGAATGCCATCCCTCGTCGTAGAACGACGGTGTCTCCTCTTCTGACTCCAGAAGGTTGTGGTGCGACCAAGGGAACCCGTCTTCTGGATCCAGGCGCTCAGAAACGCGCGCAGACCTCGTTGTGTCAAGCAGGAGGAGGCTGCGCATCCTCTGCTGTAACAAAACCCCATGTTCAATTCTGAATGCGATCCCTCGTCGTAGAACGACGGTTTCTCCTCTTCTGACTCCAGAAGGTTGTGTTGCGACCAAGGGAACCCGCCTTCTGGATCCAGACGCTCAGAAACGCGCGCAGACGCCGTTGTGTCAAGCAGGAGGAGGCTACGCGTCCTCTGCTGTAACAACACCCCATGTTCAATTCTGAATGCGATCCCTCGTCGTAAAACGACGGTGTCCCCTCTGACGTGTCTCCTCTGACTCCAGAAGGTTGTGTTGCGACCAAGGGAACCCGCCTTCTGGATCCAGACGCTCAGAAACGCGCGCAGACGCCGTTGTGTCAAGCAGGAGGAGGATGCGCTTTCTCTGATGCAACAACACCCCATGTTCAATTCTGAATGCCATCCCTCGTCGTAGAACGACGGTTTCTCCTCTTCTGACTCCAGAAGGTTGTGGTGCGACGAAGGAACTCGTCTTCTGGATCCAGGCGCTCAGAAACGCGCGCAGACCCCGTTGTGTCAAGCAGGAGGAGGCTACGCGTCCTCTGCTGTAACAACACCCCATTTTCAATTCTGAATGCGATCCCTCGTCGTAGAACGACGGTGTCCCCTCTGACGTGTCTCCTCTGACTCCAGAAGGTTGTGTTGCGACCAAGGGAACCCGCCTTCTGGATCCAGACGCTCAGAAACGCGCGCAGACGCCTTTATGTCAAGCAGGAGCAGGATGCGCTTCCTCTGCTGCAGCAGCATCTCATGCTCAATTCTGAATGCGATCCCTCGTCGTAGAACGGCGGTGTCTCCTCTTCTGACTCCAGAAGGTTGTGATGCGACGAAGGAACCCGTCTTCTGGATCCAGGCGCTCAGAAACGCGCGCAGACGCCGTTGTGTCAAGCAGGAGCAGGATGCGCTTCCTCTGCTGCAGCAGCACCTCATTCTCAATTCTGAATGCGATCCCTCGTCGTAGAACGACGGTGTCTCCTCTTCTGACTCCAGAAGGTTGTGGTGCGACGAAGGAACTCGTCTTCTGGATCCAGGCGCTCAGAAACGCGCGCAGACCCCGTTGAGTCAAGCAGGAGGAGGCTACGCGTCCTCTGCTGTAACAAAACCCCATGTTCAATTCTGAATGCGATCCCTCGTCGTAGAACGACGGTTTCTCCTCTTCTGACTCCAGAAGGTTGTGATGCGACCAAGGGAACCCGTCTTCTGGATCCAGGCGCTCAGAAACGCGCGCAGACCTCGTTGTGTCAAGCAGGAGGAGGCTACGCGTCCTCTGCTGCAGCAGCATCTCATGTTCAATTCCGAATGCGATCCCTCGTCGTAGAACGACGGTGTCTCCTCTTCTGACTCAAGAAGGTTGTGATGCGACGAAGGAACCCGTCTTCTGGATCCAGGCACTCAGAAACGCGCGCAGACGCCTTTATGTCAAGCAGGAGCAGGATGCGCTTCCTCTGCTGCAGCAGCATCTCATGCTCAATTCTGAATGCGATCCCTCGTCGTAGAACGGCGGTGTCTCCTCTTCTGACTCCAGAAGGTTGTGATGCGACGAAGGAACCCGTCTTCTGGATCCAGGCGCTCAGAAACGCGCGCAGACGCCGTTGTGTCAAGCAGGAGGAGGCTACGCGTCCTCTGCTGTAACAACACCCCATTTTCAATTCTGAATGCGATCCCTCGTCGTAGAACGACGGTGTCCCCTCTGACGTGTCTCCTCTGACTCCAGAAGGTTGTGTTGCGACCAAGGGAACCCGCCTTCTGGATCCAGACGCTCAGAAACGCGCGCAGACGCCGTTGTGTCAAGCAGGAGGAGGCTACGCGTCCTCTGCTGTAACAACACCCCATGTTCAATTCTGAATGCGATCCCTCGTCGTAAAACGACGGTGTCCCCTCTGACGTGTCTCCTCTGACTCCAGAAGGTTGTGTTGCGACCAAGGGAACCCGCCTTCTGGATCCAGACGCTCAGAAACGCGCGCAGACGCCGTTGTGTCAAGCAGGAGGAGGATGCGCTTTCTCTGATGCAACAACACCCCATGTTCAATTCTGAATGCCATCCCTCGTCGTAGAACGACGGTGTCTCCTCTTCTGACTCCAGAAGGTTGTGTTGCGACCAAGGGAACCCGCCTTCTGGATCCAGACGCTCAGAAACGCGCGCAGACGCCGTTGTGCCAAGCAGGAGGAGGATGCGCTTCCTCTGCTGCAGCAGCATCTCATGCTCAATTCTGAATGCGATCCCTCGTCGTAGAACGACGGTGTCTCCTCTTCTGACTCCAGAAGGTTGTGGTGCGACCAAGGGAACCCGTCTTCTGGATCCAGGCGCTCAGAAACGCGCGCAGACCTCGTTGTGTCAAGCAGGAGGAGGCTGCGCATCCTCTGCTGTAACAAAACCCCATGTTCAATTCTGAATGCGATCCCTCGTCGTAGAACGACGGTTTCTCCTCTTCTGACTCCAGAAGGTTGTGGTGCGACGAAGGAACTCGTCTTCTGGATCCAGGCGCTCAGAAACGCGCGCAGACCCCGTTGTGTCAAGCAGGAGGAGGCTACGCGTCCTCTGCTGTAACAACACCCCATTTTCAATTCTGAATGCGATCCCTCGTCGTAGAACGACGGTGTCCCCTCTGACGTGTCTCCTCTGACTCCAGAAGGTTGTGTTGCGACCAAGGGAACCCGCCTTCTGGATCCAGGCACTCAAAAACGCGCGCAGACGCCGTTGTGTCAAGCAGGAGGAGGCTACGCGTCCTCTGCTGTAACAAAACCCCATGTTCAATTCTGAATGCGATCCCTCGTCGTAGAACGACGGTTTCTCCTCTTCTGACTCCAGAAGGTTGTGGTGCGACCAAGGGAACCCGTCTTCTGGATCCAGGCGCTCAGAAACGCGCGCAGACCTCGTTGTGTCAAGCAGGAGGAGGCTGCGCATCCTCTGCTGTAACAAAACCCCATGTTCAATTCTGAATGCGATCCCTCGTCGTAGAACGACGGTTTCTCCTCTTCTGACTCCAGAAGGTTGTGGTGCGACGAAGGAACTCGTCTTCTGGATCCAGGCGCTCAGAAACGCGCGCAGACCCCGTTGTGTCAAGCAGGAGGAGGCTACGCGTCCTCTGCTGTAACAACACCCCATTTTCAATTCTGAATGCGATCCCTCGTCGTAGAACGACGGTGTCCCCTCTGACGTGTCTCCTCTGACTCCAGAAGGTTGTGTTGCGACCAAGGGAACCCGCCTTCTGGATCCAGACGCTCAGAAACGCGCGCAGACGCCTTTATGTCAAGCAGGAGCAGGATGCGCTTCCTCTGCTGCAGCAGCATCTCATGCTCAATTCTGAATGCGATCCCTCGTCGTAGAACGGCGGTGTCTCCTCTTCTGACTCCAGAAGGTTGTGATGCGACGAAGGAACCCGTCTTCTGGATCCAGGCGCTCAGAAACGCGCGCAGACCCCGTTGTGTCAAGCAGGAGGAGGCTACGCGTCCTCTGCTGTAACAACACCCCATTTTCAATTCTGAATGCGATCCCTCGTCGTAGAACGACGGTGTCCCCTCTGACGTGTCTCCTCTGACTCCAGAAGGTTGTGTTGCGACCAAGGGAACCCGCCTTCTGGATCCAGACGCTCAGAAACGCGCGCAGACGCCTTTATGTCAAGCAGGAGCAGGATGCGCTTCCTCTGCTGCAGCAGCATCTCATGCTCAATTCTGAATGCGATCCCTCGTCGTAGAACGGCGGTGTCTCCTCTTCTGACTCCAGAAGGTTGTGATGCGACGAAGGAACCCGTCTTCTGGATCCAGGCGCTCAGAAACGCGCGCAGACGCCGTTGTGTCAAGCAGGAGCAGGATGCGCTTCCTCTGCTGCAGCAGCACCTCATTCTCAATTCTGAATGCGATCCCTCGTCGTAGAACGACGGTGTCTCCTCTTCTGACTCCAGAAGGTTGTGGTGCGACGAAGGAACTCGTCTTCTGGATCCAGGCGCTCAGAAACGCGCGCAGACCCCGTTGAGTCAAGCAGGAGGAGGCTACGCGTCCTCTGCTGTAACAAAACCCCATGTTCAATTCTGAATGCGATCCCTCGTCGTAGAACGACGGTTTCTCCTCTTCTGACTCCAGAAGGTTGTGATGCGACCAAGGGAACCCGTCTTCTGGATCCAGGCGCTCAGAAACGCGCGCAGACCTCGTTGTGTCAAGCAGGAGGAGGCTACGCGTCCTCTGCTGCAGCAGCATCTCATGTTCAATTCCGAATGCGATCCCTCGTCGTAGAACGACGGTGTCTCCTCTTCTGACTCAAGAAGGTTGTGATGCGACGAAGGAACCCGTCTTCTGGATCCAGGCACTCAGAAACGCGCGCAGACGCCTTTATGTCAAGCAGGAGCAGGATGCGCTTCCTCTGCTGCAGCAGCATCTCATGCTCAATTCTGAATGCGATCCCTCGTCGTAGAACGGCGGTGTCTCCTCTTCTGACTCCAGAAGGTTGTGGTGCGAGGAAGGGAACCCGCCTTCTGGATCCAGGCGCTCAGAAACGCGCGCAGACGCCTTCATGTCAAGCAGGAGCAGGATGCGCTTCCTCTGATGCAACAACACCCCATGTTCAATTCTGAATGCCATCCCTCGTCGTAGAACGACGGTGTCTCCTCTTCTGACTCCAGAAGGTTGTGATGCGACGAAGGAACCCGTCTTCTGGATCCAGGCACTCAGAAACGCGCGCAGACGCCGTTGTGTCAAGCAGGAGGAGGCTACGCGTCCTCTGCTGTAACAACACCCCATTTTCAATTCTGAATGCGATCCCTCGTCGTAGAACGACGGTGTCCCCTCTGACGTGTCTCCTCTGACTCCAGAAGGTTGTGTTGCGACCAAGGGAACCCGCCTTCTGGATCCAGACGCTCAGAAACGCGCGCAGACGCCGTTGTGTCAAGCAGGAGGAGGATGCGCTTTCTCTGATGCAACAACACCCCATGTTCAATTCTGAATGCCATCCCTCGTCGTAGAACGACGGTGTCTCCTCTTCTGACTCCAGAAGGTTGTGTTGCGACCAAGGGAACCCGCCTTCTGGATCCAGACGCTCAGAAACGCGCGCAGACGCCGTTGTGCCAAGCAGGAGGAGGATGCGCTTCCTCTGCTGCAGCAGCATCTCATGCTCAATTCTGAATGCGATCCCTCGTCGTAGAACGACGGTGTCTCCTCTTCTGACTCCAGAAGGTTGTGATGCGACGAAGGAACCCGTCTTCTGGATCCAGGCACTCAGAAACGCGCGCAGACGCCGTTGTGTCAAGCAGGAGGAGGCTAGGCGACCTCTGCTGTAACAACACCCCATTTTCAATTCTGAATGCGATCCCTCGTCGTAGAACGACGGTGTCCCCTCTGACTTGTCTCCTCTGACTCCAGAAGGTTGTGTTGCGACCAAGGGAACCCGCCTTCTGGATCCAGACGCTCAGAAACGCGCGCAGACGCCGTTGTGTCAAGCAGGAGGAGGCTACGCGTCCTCTGCTGTAACAACACCCCATGTTCAATTCTGAATGCGATCCCTCGTCGTAGAACGACGGTGTCCCCTCTGACGTGTCTCCTCTGACTCCAGAAGGTTGTGTTGCGACCAAGGGAACCCGCCTTCTGGATCCAGACGCTCAGAAACGCGCGCAGACGCCGTTGTGCCAAGCAGGAGGAGGATGCGCTTCCTCTGCTGCAGCAGCATCTCATGCTCAATTCTGAATGCGATCCCTCGTCGTAGAACGACGGTGTCTCCTCTTCTGACTCCAGAAGGTTGTGGTGCGACCAAGGGAACCCGTCTTCTGGATCCAGGCGCTCAGAAACGCGCGCAGACCTCGTTGTGTCAAGCAGGAGGAGGCTGCGCATCCTCTGCTGTAACAAAACCCCATGTTCAATTCTGAATGCGATCCCTCGTCGTAGAACGACGGTTTCTCCTCTTCTGACTCCAGAAGGTTGTGGTGCGACGAAGGAACTCGTCTTCTGGATCCAGGCGCTCAGAAACGCGCGCAGACCCCGTTGTGTCAAGCAGGAGGAGGCTACGCGTCCTCTGCTGTAACAACACCCCATTTTCAATTCTGAATGCGATCCCTCGT
The DNA here is from genome assembly GCA_947359475.1 of Heligmosomoides polygyrus bakeri. Lineage (NCBI taxonomy): Eukaryota > Metazoa > Nematoda > Chromadorea > Rhabditida > Heligmosomidae > Heligmosomoides > Heligmosomoides polygyrus. The sequence goes on along the minus strand of OX375870.1, from coordinate 37,352,973 downwards.
CGTAGAACGACGGTGTCCCCTCTGACGTGTCTCCTCTGACTCCAGAAGGTTGTGTTGCGACCAAGGGAACCCGCCTTCTGGATCCAGGCACTCAAAAACGCGCGCAGACGCCGTTGTGTCAAGCAGGAGGAGGCTACGCGTCCTCTGCTGTAACAAAACCCCATGTTCAATTCTGAATGCGATCCCTCGTCGTAGAACGACGGTTTCTCCTCTTCTGACTCCAGAAGGTTGTGGTGCGACCAAGGGAACCCGTCTTCTGGATCCAGGCGCTCAGAAACGCGCGCAGACCTCGTTGTGTCAAGCAGGAGGAGGCTGCGCATCCTCTGCTGTAACAAAACCCCATGTTCAATTCTGAATGCGATCCCTCGTCGTAGAACGACGGTTTCTCCTCTTCTGACTCCAGAAGGTTGTGGTGCGACGAAGGAACTCGTCTTCTGGATCCAGGCGCTCAGAAACGCGCGCAGACCCCGTTGTGTCAAGCAGGAGGAGGCTACGCGTCCTCTGCTGTAACAACACCCCATTTTCAATTCTGAATGCGATCCCTCGTCGTAGAACGACGGTGTCCCCTCTGACGTGTCTCCTCTGACTCCAGAAGGTTGTGTTGCGACCAAGGGAACCCGCCTTCTGGATCCAGACGCTCAGAAACGCGCGCAGACGCCTTTATGTCAAGCAGGAGCAGGATGCGCTTCCTCTGCTGCAGCAGCATCTCATGCTCAATTCTGAATGCGATCCCTCGTCGTAGAACGGCGGTGTCTCCTCTTCTGACTCCAGAAGGTTGTGATGCGACGAAGGAACCCGTCTTCTGGATCCAGGCGCTCAGAAACGCGCGCAGACCCCGTTGTGTCAAGCAGGAGGAGGCTACGCGTCCTCTGCTGTAACAACACCCCATTTTCAATTCTGAATGCGATCCCTCGTCGTAGAACGACGGTGTCCCCTCTGACGTGTCTCCTCTGACTCCAGAAGGTTGTGTTGCGACCAAGGGAACCCGCCTTCTGGATCCAGACGCTCAGAAACGCGCGCAGACGCCTTTATGTCAAGCAGGAGCAGGATGCGCTTCCTCTGCTGCAGCAGCATCTCATGCTCAATTCTGAATGCGATCCCTCGTCGTAGAACGGCGGTGTCTCCTCTTCTGACTCCAGAAGGTTGTGATGCGACGAAGGAACCCGTCTTCTGGATCCAGGCGCTCAGAAACGCGCGCAGACGCCGTTGTGTCAAGCAGGAGCAGGATGCGCTTCCTCTGCTGCAGCAGCACCTCATTCTCAATTCTGAATGCGATCCCTCGTCGTAGAACGACGGTGTCTCCTCTTCTGACTCCAGAAGGTTGTGGTGCGACGAAGGAACTCGTCTTCTGGATCCAGGCGCTCAGAAACGCGCGCAGACCCCGTTGAGTCAAGCAGGAGGAGGCTACGCGTCCTCTGCTGTAACAAAACCCCATGTTCAATTCTGAATGCGATCCCTCGTCGTAGAACGACGGTTTCTCCTCTTCTGACTCCAGAAGGTTGTGATGCGACCAAGGGAACCCGTCTTCTGGATCCAGGCGCTCAGAAACGCGCGCAGACCTCGTTGTGTCAAGCAGGAGGAGGCTACGCGTCCTCTGCTGCAGCAGCATCTCATGTTCAATTCCGAATGCGATCCCTCGTCGTAGAACGACGGTGTCTCCTCTTCTGACTCAAGAAGGTTGTGATGCGACGAAGGAACCCGTCTTCTGGATCCAGGCACTCAGAAACGCGCGCAGACGCCTTTATGTCAAGCAGGAGCAGGATGCGCTTCCTCTGCTGCAGCAGCATCTCATGCTCAATTCTGAATGCGATCCCTCGTCGTAGAACGGCGGTGTCTCCTCTTCTGACTCCAGAAGGTTGTGGTGCGAGGAAGGGAACCCGCCTTCTGGATCCAGGCGCTCAGAAACGCGCGCAGACGCCTTCATGTCAAGCAGGAGCAGGATGCGCTTCCTCTGATGCAACAACACCCCATGTTCAATTCTGAATGCCATCCCTCGTCGTAGAACGACGGTGTCTCCTCTTCTGACTCCAGAAGGTTGTGATGCGACGAAGGAACCCGTCTTCTGGATCCAGGCACTCAGAAACGCGCGCAGACGCCGTTGTGTCAAGCAGGAGGAGGCTACGCGTCCTCTGCTGTAACAACACCCCATTTTCAATTCTGAATGCGATCCCTCGTCGTAGAACGACGGTGTCCCCTCTGACGTGTCTCCTCTGACTCCAGAAGGTTGTGTTGCGACCAAGGGAACCCGCCTTCTGGATCCAGACGCTCAGAAACGCGCGCAGACGCCGTTGTGTCAAGCAGGAGGAGGATGCGCTTTCTCTGATGCAACAACACCCCATGTTCAATTCTGAATGCCATCCCTCGTCGTAGAACGACGGTGTCTCCTCTTCTGACTCCAGAAGGTTGTGTTGCGACCAAGGGAACCCGCCTTCTGGATCCAGACGCTCAGAAACGCGCGCAGACGCCGTTGTGCCAAGCAGGAGGAGGATGCGCTTCCTCTGCTGCAGCAGCATCTCATGCTCAATTCTGAATGCGATCCCTCGTCGTAGAACGACGGTGTCTCCTCTTCTGACTCCAGAAGGTTGTGATGCGACGAAGGAACCCGTCTTCTGGATCCAGGCACTCAGAAACGCGCGCAGACGCCGTTGTGTCAAGCAGGAGGAGGCTAGGCGACCTCTGCTGTAACAACACCCCATTTTCAATTCTGAATGCGATCCCTCGTCGTAGAACGACGGTGTCCCCTCTGACTTGTCTCCTCTGACTCCAGAAGGTTGTGTTGCGACCAAGGGAACCCGCCTTCTGGATCCAGACGCTCAGAAACGCGCGCAGACGCCGTTGTGTCAAGCAGGAGGAGGCTACGCGTCCTCTGCTGTAACAACACCCCATGTTCAATTCTGAATGCGATCCCTCGTCGTAGAACGACGGTGTCCCCTCTGACGTGTCTCCTCTGACTCCAGAAGGTTGTGTTGCGACCAAGGGAACCCGCCTTCTGGATCCAGACGCTCAGAAACGCGCGCAGACGCCGTTGTGCCAAGCAGGAGGAGGATGCGCTTCCTCTGCTGCAGCAGCATCTCATGCTCAATTCTGAATGCGATTCCTCGTCGTAGAACGACGGTGTCTCCTCTTCTGACTCCAGAAGGTTGTGGTGCGAGGAAGGGAACCCGCCTTCTGGATCCAGGCGCTCAGAAACGCGCGCAGACGCCTTCATGTCAAGCAGGAGCAGGATGCGCTTCCTCTGCTCCAGCAACATCTCATGTTCAATTCCGAATGCGATCCCTCATCGTAGAACGACGGTGTCTCCTCTTCTGACTCCAGAAGGTTGTGATGCGACGAAGGAACCCGTCTTCTGGATCAAGGCACTCAGAAACGCGCGCAGACGCCGTTGTGTCAAGCAGGAGGAGGCTACGCGTCCTCTGCTGTAACAACACCCCATTTTCAATTCTGAATGCGATCCCTCGTCGTAGAACGACGGTGTCCCCTCTGACTTGTCTCCTCTGACTCCAGAAGGTTGTGTTGCGACCAAGGGAACCCGCCTTCTGGATCCAGACGCTCAGAAACGCGCGCAGACGCCGTTGTGTCAAGCAGGAGGAGGCTACGCGTCCTCTGCTGTAACAACACCCCATGTTCAATTCTGAATGCCATCCCTCGTCGTAGAACGACGGTGTCTCCTCTTCTGACTCCAGAAGGTTGTGATGCGACGGAGGAACCCGTCTTCTGGATCCAGGCGCTCAGAAACGCGCGCAGACCCCGTTGAGTCAAGCAGGAGGAGGCTACGCGTCCTCTGCTGTAACAAAACCCCATGTTCAATTCTGAATGCGATCCCTCGTCGTAGAACGACGGTTTCTCCTCTTCTGACTCCAGAAGGTTGTGGTGCGACCAAGGGAACCCGTCTTCTGGATCCAGGCGCTCAGAAACGCGCGCAGACCTCGTTGTGTCAAGCAGGAGGAGGCTACGCGTCCTCTGCTGCAGCAGCATCTCATGCTCAATTCTGAATGCGATCCCTCGTCGTAGAACGACGGTGTCCCCTCTGACGTGTCTCCTCTGACTCCAGAAGGTTGTGTTGCGACCAAGGGAACCCGCCTTCTGGATCCAGACGCTCAGAAACGCGCGCAGACGCCGTTGTGCCAAGCAGGAGGAGGATGCGCTTCCTCTGCTGCAGCAGCATCTCATGCTCAATTCCGAATGCGATCCCTCGTCGTAGAACGACGGTGTCTCCTCTTCTGACTCAAGAAGGTTGTGATGCGACGAAGGAACCCGTCTTCTGGATCCAGGCACTCAGAAACGCGCGCAGACGCCTTTATGTCAAGCAGGAGCAGGATGCGCTTCCTCTGCTGCAGCAGCATCTCATTCTCAATTCTGAATGCGATCCCTCGTCGTAGAACGACGGTGTCTCCTCTTCTGACTCCAGAAGGTTGTGATGCGACGAAGGAACCCGTCTTCTGGATCCAGGCACTCAAAAACGCGCGCAGACGCCGTTGTGTCAAGCAGGAGGAGGCTACGCGTCCTCTGCTGCAGCAGCATCTCATGCTCAATTCTGAATGCGATCCCTCGTCGCAGAACGACGGTGTCTCCTCTTCTGACTCCAGAAGGTTGTGGTGCGACGAAGGAACCCGTCTTCTGGATCCAGGCGCTCAGAAACGCGCGCAGACCCCGTTGAGTCAAGCAGGAGGAGGCTACGCGTCCTCTGCTGCAGCAGCATCTCATGCTCAATTCTGAATGCGATCCCTCGTCGTAGAACGACGGTTTCTCCTCTTCTGACTCCAGAAGGTTGTGATGCGACCAAGGGAACCCGTCTTCTGGATCCAGGCGCTCAGAAACGCGCGCAGACCTCGTTGTGTCAAGCAGGAGGAGGCTACGCGTCCTCTGCTGCAGCAGCATCTCATGTTCAATTCCGAATGCGATCCCTCGTCGTAGAACGACGGTGTCTCCTCTTCTGACTCAAGAAGGTTGTGATGCGACGAAGGAACCCGTCTTCTGGATCCAGGCACTCAGAAACGCGCGCAGACGCCTTTATGTCAAGCAGGAGCAGGATGCGCTTCCTCTGCTGCAGCAGCATCTCATCCTCAATTCTGAATGCGATCCCTCGTCGTAGAACGACGGTGTCTCCTCTTCTGACTCCAGAAGGTCGTGATGCGACGAAGGAACCGGTCTTCTGGATCCAGGCACTCAGAAACGCGCGCAGACCCCGTTGAGTCAAGCAGGAGGAGGCTGCGCATCCTCTGCTGCAGCAGCATCTCATGTTCAATTCCGAATGCGATCCCTCGTCGTAGAACGACGGTGTCTCCTCTTCTGACTCAAGAAGGTTGTGATGCGACGAAGGAACCCGTCCTCTGGATCCAGGCGCTCAGAAACGCGCGCAGACGCCTTCATGTCAAGCAGGAGCAGGATGCGCTTCCTCTGCTGCAGCAGCATCTCATCCTCAATTCTGAATGCGATCCCTCGTCGTAGAACGACGGTGTCTCCTCTTCTGACTCCAGAAGGTCGTGATGCGACGAAGGAACCCGTCTTCTGGATCCAGGCACTCAGAAACGCGCGCAGACCCCGTTGAGTCAAGCAGGAGGAGGCTGCGCATCCTCTGCTGCAGCAGCATCTCATGTTCAATTCCGAATGCGATCCCTCGTCGTAGAACGACGGTGTCTCCTCTTCTGACTCAAGAAGGTTGTGATGCGACGAAGGAACCCGTCTTCTGGATCCAGGCGCTCAGAAACGCGCGCAGACCTCGTTGTGTCAAGCAGGAGGAGGCTACGCGTCCTCTGCTGCAGCAGCATCTCATGTTCAATTCCGAATGCGATCCCTCGTCGTAGAACGACGGTGTCTCCTCTTCTGACTCAAGAAGGTTGTGATGCGACGAAAGAACCCGTCTTCTGGATCCAGGCACTCAGAAACGCGCGCAGACGCCTTTATGTCAAGCAGGAGCAGGATGCGCTTCCTCTGCTGCAGCAGCATCTCATGCTCAATTCTGAATGCGATCCCTCGTCGTAGAACGACGGTGTCCCCTCTGACGTGTCTCCTCTGACTCCAGAAGGTTGTGTTGCGACCAAGGGAACCCGCCTTCTGGATCCAGACGCTCAGAAACGCGCGCAGACGCCGTTGTGCCAAGCAGGAGGAGGATGCGCTTCCTCTGCTGCAGCAGCATCTCATGCTCAATTCCGAATGCGATCCCTCGTCGTAGAACGACGGTGTCTCCTCTTCTGACTCAAGAAGGTTGTGATGCGACGAAGGAACCCGTCTTCTGGATCCAGGCACTCAGAAACGCGCGCAGACGCCTTTATGTCAAGCAGGAGCAGGATGCGCTTCCTCTGCTGCAGCAGCATCTCATTCTCAATTCTGAATGCGATCCCTCGTCGTAGAACGACGGTGTCTCCTCTTCTGACTCCAGAAGGTTGTGATGCGACGAAGGAACCCGTCTTCTGGATCCAGGCACTCAAAAACGCGCGCAGACGCCGTTGTGTCAAGCAGGAGGAGGCTACGCGTCCTCTGCTGCAGCAGCATCTCATGCTCAATTCTGAATGCGATCCCTCGTCGCAGAACGACGGTGTCTCCTCTTCTGACTCCAGAAGGTTGTGGTGCGACGAAGGAACCCGTCTTCTGGATCCAGGCGCTCAGAAACGCGCGCAGACCCCGTTGTGTCAAGCAGGAGGAGGCTACGCGTCCTCTGCTGCAGCAGCATCTCATGCTCAATTCTGAATGCGATCCCTCGTCGCAGAACGACGGTGTCTCCTCTTCTGACTCCAGAAGGTTGTGGTGCGACGAAGGAACCCGTCTTCTGGATCCAGGCGCTCAGAAACGCGCGCAGACCCCGTTGAGTCAAGCAGGAGGAGGCTACGCGTCCTCTGCTGTAACAAAACCCCATGTTCAATTCTGAATGCGATCCCTCGTCGTAGAACGACGGTTTCTCCTCTTCTGACTCCAGAAGGTTGTGATGCGACGAAGGAACCCGTCTTCTGGATCCAGGCGCTCAGAAACGCGCGCAGACCCCGTTGAGTCAAGCAGGAGGAGGCTACGCGTCCTCTGCTGTAACAAAACCCCATGTTCAATTCTGAATGCGATCCCTCGTCGTAGAACGACGGTTTCTCCTCTTCTGACTCCAGAAGGTTGTGGTGCGACCAAGGGAACCCGTCTTCTGGATCCAGGCGCTCAGAAACGCGCGCAGACCTCGTTGTGTCAAGCAGGAGGAGGCTACGCGTCCTCTGCTGCAGCAGCATCTCATGCTCAATTCTGAATGCGATCCCTCGTCGTAGAACGACGGTGTCCCCTCTGACGTGTCTCCTCTGACTCCAGAAGGTTGTGTTGCGACCAAGGGAACCCGCCTTCTGGATCCAGACGCTCAGAAACGCGCGCAGACGCCGTTGTGCCAAGCAGGAGGAGGATGCGCTTCCTCTGCTGCAGCAGCATCTCATGCTCAATTCCGAATGCGATCCCTCGTCGTAGAACGACGGTGTCTCCTCTTCTGACTCAAGAAGGTTGTGATGCGACGAAGGAACCCGTCTTCTGGATCCAGGCACTCAGAAACGCGCGCAGACGCCTTTATGTCAAGCAGGAGCAGGATGCGCTTCCTCTGCTGCAGCAGCATCTCATTCTCAATTCTGAATGCGATCCCTCGTCGTAGAACGACGGTGTCTCCTCTTCTGACTCCAGAAGGTTGTGATGCGACGAAGGAACCCGTCTTCTGGATCCAGGCACTCAAAAACGCGCGCAGACGCCGTTGTGTCAAGCAGGAGGAGGCTACGCGTCCTCTGCTGCAGCAGCATCTCATGCTCAATTCTGAATGCGATCCCTCGTCGCAGAACGACGGTGTCTCCTCTTCTGACTCCAGAAGGTTGTGGTGCGACGAAGGAACCCGTCTTCTGGATCCAGGCGCTCAGAAACGCGCGCAGACCCCGTTGAGTCAAGCAGGAGGAGGCTACGCGTCCTCTGCTGCAGCAGCATCTCATGCTCAATTCTGAATGCGATCCCTCGTCGTAGAACGACGGTTTCTCCTCTTCTGACTCCAGAAGGTTGTGATGCGACCAAGGGAACCCGTCTTCTGGATCCAGGCGCTCAGAAACGCGCGCAGACCTCGTTGTGTCAAGCAGGAGGAGGCTACGCGTCCTCTGCTGCAGCAGCATCTCATGTTCAATTCCGAATGCGATCCCTCGTCGTAGAACGACGGTGTCTCCTCTTCTGACTCAAGAAGGTTGTGATGCGACGAAGGAACCCGTCTTCTGGATCCAGGCGCTCAGAAACGCGCGCAGACCTCGTTGTGTCAAGCAGGAGGAGGCTACGCGTCCTCTGCTGCAGCAGCATCTCATGTTCAATTCCGAATGCGATCCCTCGTCGTAGAACGACGGTGTCTCCTCTTCTGACTCAAGAAGGTTGTGATGCGACGAAAGAACCCGTCTTCTGGATCCAGGCACTCAGAAACGCGCGCAGACGCCTTTATGTCAAGCAGGAGCAGGATGCGCTTCCTCTGCTGCAGCAGCATCTCATGCTCAATTCTGAATGCGATCCCTCGTCGTAGAACGGCGGTGTCTCCTCTTCTGACTCCAGAAGGTTGTGATGCGACGAAGGAACCCGTCTTCTGGATCCAGGCGCTCAGAAACGCGCGCAGACGCCGTTGTGTCAAGCAGGAGGAGGCTACGCGTCCTCTGCTGTAACTACACCCCATTTTCAATTCTGAATGCGATCCCTCGTCGTAAAACGACGGTGTCCCCTCTGACGTGTCTCCTCTGACTCCAGAAGGTTGTGTTGCGACCAAGGGAACCCGCCTTCTGGATCCAGACGCTCAGAAACGCGCGCAGACGCCGTTGTGTCAAGCAGGAGGAGGCTACGCGTCCTCTGCTGTAACAACACCCCATGTTCAATTCTGAATGCGATCCCTCGTCGTAAAACGACGGTGTCCCCTCTGACGTGTCTCCTTTGACTCCAGAAGGTTGTGTTGCGACCAAGGGAACCCGCCTTCTGGATCCAGACGCTCAGAAACGCGCGCAGACGCCGTTGTGTCAAGCAGGAGGAGTATGCGCTTTCTCTGCTGCAGCAGCATCTCATGCTCAATTCTGAATGCGATCCCTCATCGTAGAACGACGGTGTCTCCTCTTCTGACTCCAGAAGGTTGTGGTGCGAGGAAGGAACCCGTCTTCTGGATCCAGGCACTCAGAAACGCGCGCAGACGCCTTTATGTCAAGCAGGAGCAGGATGCGCTTCCTCTGCTGCAGCAGCATCTCATTCTCAATTCTGAATGCGATCCCTCGTCGTAGAACGACGGTGTCTCCTCTTCTGACTCCAGAAGGTTGTGATGCGACGAAGGAACCCGTCTTCTGGATCCAGGCACTCAAAAACGCGCGCAGACGCCGTTGTGTCAAGCAGGAGGAGGCTACGCGTCCTCTGCTGCAGCAGCATCTCATGCTCAATTCTGAATGCGATCCCTCGTCGCAGAACGACGGTGTCTCCTCTTCTGACTCCAGAAGGTTGTGGTGCGACGAAGGAACCCGTCTTCTGGATCCAGGCGCTCAGAAACGCGCGCAGACCCCGTTGAGTCAAGCAGGAGGAGGCTACGCGTCCTCTGCTGCAGCAGCATCTCATGCTCAATTCTGAATGCGATCCCTCGTCGTAGAACGACGGTTTCTCCTCTTCTGACTCCAGAAGGTTGTGATGCGACCAAGGGAACCCGTCTTCTGGATCCAGGCGCTCAGAAACGCGCGCAGACCTCGTTGTGTCAAGCAGGAGGAGGCTACGCGTCCTCTGCTGCAGCAGCATCTCATGTTCAATTCCGAATGCGATCCCTCGTCGTAGAACGACGGTGTCTCCTCTTCTGACTCAAGAAGGTTGTGATGCGACGAAGGAACCCGTCTTCTGGATCCAGGCACTCAGAAACGCGCGCAGACGCCTTTATGTCAAGCAGGAGCAGGATGCGCTTCCTCTGCTGCAGCAGCATCTCATCCTCAATTCTGAATGCGATCCCTCGTCGTAGAACGACGGTGTCTCCTCTTCTGACTCCAGAAGGTCGTGATGCGACGAAGGAACCGGTCTTCTGGATCCAGGCACTCAGAAACGCGCGCAGACCCCGTTGAGTCAAGCAGGAGGAGGCTGCGCATCCTCTGCTGCAGCAGCATCTCATGTTCAATTCCGAATGCGATCCCTCGTCGTAGAACGACGGTGTCTCCTCTTCTGACTCAAGAAGGTTGTGATGCGACGAAGGAACCCGTCCTCTGGATCCAGGCGCTCAGAAACGCGCGCAGACGCCTTCATGTCAAGCAGGAGCAGGATGCGCTTCCTCTGCTGCAGCAGCATCTCATCCTCAATTCTGAATGCGATCCCTCGTCGTAGAACGACGGTGTCTCCTCTTCTGACTCCAGAAGGTCGTGATGCGACGAAGGAACCCGTCTTCTGGATCCAGGCACTCAGAAACGCGCGCAGACCCCGTTGAGTCAAGCAGGAGGAGGCTGCGCATCCTCTGCTGCAGCAGCATCTCATGTTCAATTCCGAATGCGATCCCTCGTCGTAGAACGACGGTGTCTCCTCTTCTGACTCAAGAAGGTTGTGATGCGACGAAAGAACCCGTCTTCTGGATCCAGGCACTCAGAAACGCGCGCAGACGCCTTTATGTCAAGCAGGAGCAGGATGCGCTTCCTCTGCTGCAGCAGCATCTCATGCTCAATTCTGAATGCGATCCCTCGTCGTAGAACGGCGGTGTCTCCTCTTCTGACTCCAGAAGGTTGTGATGCGACGAAGGAACCCGTCTTCTGGATCCAGGCGCTCAGAAACGCGCGCAGACGCCGTTGTGTCAAGCAGGAGGAGGCTACGCGTCCTCTGCTGTAACTACACCCCATTTTCAATTCTGAATGCGATCCCTCGTCGTAAAACGACGGTGTCCCCTCTGACGTGTCTCCTCTGACTCCAGAAGGTTGTGTTGCGACCAAGGGAACCCGCCTTCTGGATCCAGACGCTCAGAAACGCGCGCAGACGCCGTTGTGTCAAGCAGGAGGAGGCTACGCGTCCTCTGCTGTAACAACACCCCATGTTCAATTCTGAATGCGATCCCTCGTCGTAAAACGACGGTGTCCCCTCTGACGTGTCTCCTTTGACTCCAGAAGGTTGTGTTGCGACCAAGGGAACCCGCCTTCTGGATCCAGACGCTCAGAAACGCGCGCAGACGCCGTTGTGTCAAGCAGGAGGAGTATGCGCTTTCTCTGCTGCAGCAGCATCTCATCCTCAATTCTGAATGCGATCCCTCGTCGTAGAACGACGGTGTCTCCTCTTCTGACTCCAGAAGGTCGTGATGCGACGAAGGAACCCGTCTTCTGGATCCAGGCACTCAGAAACGCGCGCAGACCCCGTTGAGTCAAGCAGGAGGAGGCTGCGCATCCTCTGCTGCAGCAGCATCTCATGTTCAATTCCGAATGCGATCCCTCGTCGTAGAACGACGGTGTCTCCTCTTCTGACTCAAGAAGGTTGTGATGCGACGAAGGAACCCGTCTTCTGGATCCAGGCGCTCAGAAACGCGCGCAGACCTCGTTGTGTCAAGCAGGAGGAGGCTACGCGTCCTCTGCTGCAGCAGCATCTCATGTTCAATTCCGAATGCGATCCCTCGTCGTAGAACGACGGTGTCTCCTCTTCTGACTCAAGAAGGTTGTGATGCGACGAAAGAACCCGTCTTCTGGATCCAGGCACTCAGAAACGCGCGCAGACGCCTTTATGTCAAGCAGGAGCAGGATGCGCTTCCTCTGCTGCAGCAGCATCTCATGCTCAATTCTGAATGCGATCCCTCGTCGTAGAACGGCGGTGTCTCCTCTTCTGACTCCAGAAGGTTGTGATGCGACGAAGGAACCCGTCTTCTGGATCCAGGCGCTCAGAAACGCGCGCAGACGCCGTTGTGTCAAGCAGGAGGAGGCTACGCGTCCTCTGCTGTAACTACACCCCATTTTCAATTCTGAATGCGATCCCTCGTCGTAAAACGACGGTGTCCTCTCTGACGTGTCTCCTCTGACTCCAGAAGGTTGTGTTGCGACCAAGGGAACCCGCCTTCTGGATCCAGACGCTCAGAAACGCGCGCAGACGCCGTTGTGTCAAGCAGGAGGAGGGTACGCGTCCTCTGCTGTAACAACACCCCATGTTCAATTCTGAATGCGATCCCTCGTCGTAAAACGACGGTGTCCCCTCTGACGTGTCTCCTTTGACTCCAGAAGGTTGTGTTGCGACCAAGGGAACCCGCCTTCTGGATCCAGACGCTCAGAAACGCGCGCAGACGCCGTTGTGTCAAGCAGGAGGAGTATGCGCTTTCTCTGCTGCAGCAGCATCTCATGCTCAATTCTGAATGCGATCCCTCATCGTAGAACGACGGTGTCTCCTCTTCTGACTCCAGAAGGTTGTGGTGCGAGGAAGGGAACCCGTCTTCTGGATCCAGGCGCTCAGAAACGCGCGCAGACGCCTTCATGTCAAGCAGGAGCAGGATGCGCTTCCTCTGCTCCAGCAACATCTCATGTTCAATTCCGAATGCGATCCCTCATCGTAGAACGACGGTGTCTCCTCTTCTGAATCCAGAAGGTTGTGATGCGACGAAGGAACCCGTCTTCTGGATCCAGGCACTCAGAAACGCGCGCAGACGCCGTTGTGTCAAGCAGGAGGAGGCTACGCGTCCTCTGCTGTAACAACACCCCATTTTCAATTCTGAATGCGATCCCTCGTCGTAGAACGACGGTGTCCCCTCTGACGTGTCTCCTCTGACTCCAGAAGGTTGTGTTGCGACCAAGGGAACCCGCCTTCTGGATCCAGACGCTCAGAAACGCGCGCAGACGCCGTTGTGTCAAGCAGGAGGAGGCTACGCGTCCTCTGCTGTAACAACACCCCATGTTCAATTCTGAATGCGATCCCTCGTCGTAAAACGACGGTGTCCCCTCTGACGTGTCTCCTCTGACTCCAGAAGGTTGCGTTGCGACCAAGGGAACCCGCCTTCTGGATCCAGACGCTCAGAAACGCGCGTAGACGCCGTTGTGTCAAGCAGGAGGAGTATGCGCTTTCTCTGCTGCAGCAGCATCTCATGCTCAATTCTGAATGCGATCCCTCATCGTAGAACGACGGTGTCTCCTCTTCTGACTCCAGAAGGTTGTGGTGCGACGAAGGAACCCGTCTTCTGGATCCAGGCGCTCAGAAACGCGCGCAGACCCCGTTGAGTCAAGCAGGAGGAGGCTACGCGTCCTCTGCTGTAACAAAACCCCATGTTCAATTCCGAATGCGATCCCTCATCGTAGAACGACGGTGTCTCCTCTTCTGACTCAAGAAGGTTGTGATGCGACGAAGGAACCCGTCCTCTGGATCCAGGCGCTCAGAAACGCGCGCAGACGCCTTCATGTCAAGCAGGAGCAGGATGCGCTTCCTCTGCTGCAGCAGCATCTCATCCTCAATTCTGAATGCGATCCCTCGTCGTAGAACGACGGTGTCTCCTCTTCTGACTCCAGAAGGTCGTGATGCGACGAAGGAACCCGTCTTCTGGATCCAGGCACTCAGAAACGCGCGCAGACCCCGTTGAGTCAAGCAGGAGGAGGCTGCGCATCCTCTGCTGCAGCAGCATCTCATGTTCAATTCCGAATGCGATCCCTCGTCGTAGAACGACGGTGTCTCCTCTTCTGACTCAAGAAGGTTGTGATGCGACGAAGGAACCCGTCTTCTGGATCCAGGCGCTCAGAAACGCGCGCAGACCTCGTTGTGTCAAGCAGGAGGAGGCTACGCGTCCTCTGCTGCAGCAGCATCTCATGTTCAATTCCGAATGCGATCCCTCGTCGTAGAACGACGGTGTCTCCTCTTCTGACTCAAGAAGGTTGTGATGCGACGAAAGAACCCGTCTTCTGGATCCAGGCACTCAGAATCGCGCGCAGACGCCTTTATGTCAAGCAGGAGCAGGATGCGCTTCCTCTGCTGCAGCAGCATCTCATGCTCAATTCTGAATGCGATCCCTCGTCGTAGAACGGCGGTGTCTCCTCTTCTGACTCCAGAAGGTTGTGATGCGACGAAGGAACCCGTCTTCTGGATCCAGGCGCTCAGAAACGCGCGCAGACGCCGTTGTGTCAAGCAGGAGGAGGCTACGCGTCCTCTGCTGTAACAACGCCCCATTTTCAATTCTGAATGCGATCCCTCGTCGTAGAACGACGGTGTCCCCTCTGACGTGTCTCCTCTGACTCCAGAAGGTTGTGTTGCGACCAAGGGAACCCGCCTTCTGGATCCAGACGCTCAGAAACGCGCGCAGACGCCGTTGTGTCAAGCAGGAGGAGGCTACGCGTCCTCTGCTGTAACAACACCCCATGTTCAATTCTGAATGCGATCCCTCGTCGTAAAACGACGGTGTCCCCTCTGACGTGTCTCCTCTGACTCCAGAAGGTTGCGTTGCGACCAAGGGAACCCGCCTTCTGGATCCAGACGCTCAGAAACGCGCGTAGACGCCGTTGTGTCAAGCAGGAGGAGGCTACGCGTCCTCTGCTGTAACAAAACCCCATGTTCAATTCCGAATGCGATCCCTCATCGTAGAACGACGGTGTCTCCTCTTCTGACTCCAGAAGGTCGTGATGCGACGAAGGAACCCGTCTTCTGGATCCAGGCACTCAGAAACGCGCGCAGACCCCGTTGAGTCAAGCAGGAGGAGGCTGCGCTTTCTCTGCTGCAGCAGCATCTCATGCTCAATTCTGAATGCGATCCCTCATCGTAGAACGACGGTGTCTCCTCTTCTGACTCCAGAAGGTTGTGGTGCGAGGAAGGGAACCCGTCTTCTGGATCCAGGCGCTCAGAAACGCGCGCAGACGCCTTCATGTCAAGCAGGAGCAGGATGCGCTTCCTCTGCTCCAGCAACATCTCATGTTCAATTCCGAATGCGATCCCTCATCGTAGAACGACGGTGTCTCCTCTTCTGAATCCAGAAGGTTGTGATGCGACGAAGGAACCCGTCTTCTGGATCCAGGCACTCAGAAACGCGCGCAGACGCCGTTGTGTCAAGCAGGAGGAGGCTACGCGTCCTCTGCTGTAACAACACCCCATTTTCAATTCTGAATGCGATCCCTCGTCGTAGAACGACGGTGTCCCCTCTGACGTGTCTCCTCTGACTCCAGAAGGTTGTGTTGCGACCAAGGGAACCCGCCTTCTGGATCCAGACGCTCAGAAACGCGCGCAGACGCCGTTGTGTCAAGCAGGAGGAGGCTACGCGTCCTCTGCTGTAACAACACCCCATGTTCAATTCTGAATGCGATCCCTCGTCGTAAAACGACGGTGTCCCCTCTGACGTGTCTCCTCTGACTCCAGAAGGTTGCGTTGCGACCAAGGGAACCCGCCTTCTGGATCCAGACGCTCAGAAACGCGCGTAGACGCCGTTGTGTCAAGCAGGAGGAGTATGCGCTTTCTCTGCTGCAGCAGCATCTCATGCTCAATTCTGAATGCGATCCCTCATCGTAGAACGACGGTGTCTCCTCTTCTGACTCCAGAAGGTTGTGGTGCGACGAAGGAACCCGTCTTCTGGATCCAGGCGCTCAGAAACGCGCGCAGACCCCGTTGAGTCAAGCAGGAGGAGGCTACGCGTCCTCTGCTGTAACAAAACCCCATGTTCAATTCCGAATGCGATCCCTCATCGTAGAACGACGGTGTCTCCTCTTCTGACTCAAGAAGGTTGTGATGCGACGAAGGAACCCGTCCTCTGGATCCAGGCGCTCAGAAACGCGCGCAGACGCCTTCATGTCAAGCAGGAGCAGGATGCGCTTCCTCTGCTGCAGCAGCATCTCATCCTCAATTCTGAATGCGATCCCTCGTCGTAGAACGACGGTGTCTCCTCTTCTGACTCCAGAAGGTCGTGATGCGACGAAGGAACCCGTCTTCTGGATCCAGGCACTCAGAAACGCGCGCAGACCCCGTTGAGTCAAGCAGGAGGAGGCTGCGCATCCTCTGCTGCAGCAGCATCTCATGTTCAATTCCGAATGCGATCCCTCGTCGTAGAACGACGGTGTCTCCTCTTCTGACTCAAGAAGGTTGTGATGCGACGAAAGAACCCGTCTTCTGGATCCAGGCACTCAGAATCGCGCGCAGACGCCTTTATGTCAAGCAGGAGCAGGATGCGCTTCCTCTGCTGCAGCAGCATCTCATGCTCAATTCTGAATGCGATCCCTCGTCCTAGAACGGCGGTGTCTCCTCTTCTGACTCCAGAAGGTTGTGATGCGACGAAGGAACCCGTCTTCTGGATCCAGGCGCTCAGAAACGCGCGCAGACGCCGTTGTGTCAAGCAGGAGGAGGCTACGCGTCCTCTGCTGTAACAACACCCCATTTTCAATTCTGAATGCGATCCCTCGTCGTAGAACGACGGTGTCCCCTCTGACGTGTCTCCTCTGACTCCAGAAGGTTGCGTTGCGACCAAGGGAACCCGCCTTCTGGATCCAGACGCTCAGAAACGCGCGTAGACGCCGTTGTGTCAAGCAGGAGGAGGCTACGCGTCCTCTGCTGTAACAAAACCCCATGTTCAATTCCGAATGCGATCCCTCATCGTAGAACGACGGTGTCTCCTCTTCTGACTCAAGAAGGTTGTGATGCGACGAAGGAACCCGTCCTCTGGATCCAGGCGCTCAGAAACGCGCGCAGACGCCTTCATGTCAAGCAGGAGCAGGATGCGCTTCCTCTGCTGCAGCAGCATCTCATGCTCAATTCTGAATGCGATCCCTCGTCGTAGAACGGCGGTGTCTCCTCTTCTGACTCCAGAAGGTTGTGATGCGACGAAGGAACCCGTCTTCTGGATCCAGGCGCTCAGAAACGCGCGCAGACGCCGTTGTGTCAAGCAGGAGGAGGCTACGCGTCCTCTGCTGTAACAACACCCCATTTTCAATTCTGAATGCGATCCCTCGTCGTAGAACGACGGTGTCCCCTCTGACGTGTCTCCTCTGACTCCAGAAGGTTGTGTTGCGACCAAGGGAACCCGCCTTCTGGATCCAGACGCTCAGAAACGCGCGCAGACGCCGTTGTGTCAAGCAGGAGGAGGCTACGCGTCCTCTGCTGTAACAACACCCCATTTTCAATTCTGAATGCGATCCCTCGTCGTAGAACGACGGTGTCCCCTCTGACGTGTCTCCTCTGACTCCAGAAGGTTGCGTTGCGACCAAGGGAACCCGCCTTCTGGATCCAGACGCTCAGAAACGCGCGTAGACGCCGTTGTGTCAAGCAGGAGGAGGCTGCGCATCCTCTGCTGCAGCAGCATCTCATGTTCAATTCCGAATGCGATCCCTCGTCGTAGAACGACGGTGTCTCCTCTTCTGACTCAAGAAGGTTGTGATGCGACGAAGGAACCCGTCTTCTGGATCCAGGCGCTCAGAAACGCGCGCAGACCTCGTTGTGTCAAGCAGGAGGAGGCTACGCGTCCTCTGCTGCAGCAGCATCTCATGTTCAATTCCGAATGCGATCCCTCGTCGTAGAACGACGGTGTCTCCTCTTCTGACTCAAGAAGGTTGTGATGCGACGAAAGAACCCGTCTTCTGGATCCAGGCGCTCAGAAACGCGCGCAGACGCCGTTGTGTCAAGCAGGAGGAGGCTACGCGTCCTCTGCTGTAACAACACCCCATTTTCAATTCTGAATGCGATCCCTCGTCGTAGAACGACGGTGTCCCCTCTGACGTGTCTCCTCTGACTCCAGAAGGTTGTGTTGCGACCAAGGGAACCCGCCTTCTGGATCCAGACGCTCAGAAACGCGCGCAGACGCCGTTGTGTCAAGCAGGAGGAGGCTACGCGTCCTCTGCTGTAACAACACCCCATTTTCAATTCTGAATGCGATCCCTCGTCGTAGAACGACGGTGTCCCCTCTGACGTGTCTCCTCTGACTCCAGAAGGTTGCGTTGCGACCAAGGGAACCCGTCTTCTGGATCCAGGCGCTCAGAAACGCGCGCAGACCTCGTTGTGTCAAGCAGGAGGAGGCTACGCGTCCTCTGCTGCAGCAGCATCTCATGTTCAATTCCGAATGCGATCCCTCGTCGTAGAACGACGGTGTCTCCTCTTCTGACTCAAGAAGGTTGTGATGCGACGAAAGAACCCGTCTTCTGGATCCAGGCACTCAGAATCGCGCGCAGACGCCTTTATGTCAAGCAGGAGCAGGATGCGCTTCCTCTGCTGCAGCAGCATCTCATGCTCAATTCTGAATGCGATCCCTCGTCGTAGAACGGCGGTGTCTCCTCTTCTGACTCCAGAAGGTTGTGATGCGACGAAGGAACCCGTCTTCTGGATCCAGGCGCTCAGAAACGCGCGCAGACGCCGTTGTGTCAAGCAGGAGGAGGCTACGCGTCCTCTGCTGTAACAACACCCCATTTTCAATTCTGAATGCGATCCCTCGTCGTAGAACGACGGTGTCCCCTCTGACGTGTCTCCTCTGACTCCAGAAGGTTGTGTTGCGACCAAGGGAACCCGCCTTCTGGATCCAGACGCTCAGAAACGCGCGCAGACGCCGTTGTGTCAAGCAGGAGGAGGCTACGCGTCCTCTGCTGTAACAACACCCCATGTTCAATTCTGAATGCGATCCCTCGTCGTAAAACGACGGTGTCCCCTCTGACGTGTCTCCTCTGACTCCAGAAGGTTGCGTTGCGACCAAGGGAACCCGCCTTCTGGATCCAGACGCTCAGAAACGCGCGTAGACGCCGTTGTGTCAAGCAGGAGGAGTATGCGCTTTCTCTGCTGCAGCAGCATCTCATGCTCAATTCTGAATGCGATCCCTCATCGTAGAACGACGGTGTCTCCTCTTCTGACTCCAGAAGGTTGTGATGCGACGAAGGAACCCGTCTTCTGGATCCAGGCACTCAGAAACGCGCGCAGACGCCGTTGTGTCAAGCAGGAGGAGGCTACGCGTCCTCTGCTGCAGCAGCATCTCATGCTCAATTCTGAATGCGATCCCTCGTCGCAGAACGACGGTGTCTCCTCTTCTGACTCCAGAAGGTTGTGGTGCGACGAAGGAACCCGTCTTCTGGATCCAGGCGCTCAGAAACGCGCGCAGACCCCGTTGAGTCAAGCAGGAGGAGGCTACGCATCCTCTGCTGCAGCAGCATCTCATGTTCAATTCCGAATGCGATCCCTCGTCGTAGAACGACGGTGTCTCCTCTTCTGACTCAAGAAGGTTGTGATGCGACGAAGGAACCCGTCTTCTGGATCCAGGCGCTCAGAAACGCGCGCAGACCTCGTTGTGTCAAGCAGGAGGAGGCTACGCGTCCTCTGCTGCAGCAGCATCTCATGTTCAATTCCGAATGCGATCCCTCGTCGTAGAACGACGGTGTCTCCTCTTCTGACTCAAGAAGGTTGTGATGCGACGAAAGAACCCGTCTTCTGGATCCAGGCACTCAGAAACGCGCGCAGACGCCTTTATGTCAAACAGGAGCAGGATGCGCTTCCTCTGCTGCAGCAGCATCTCATGCTCAATTCTGAATGCGATCCCTCGTCGTAGAACGGCGGTGTCTCCTCTTCTGACTCCAGAAGGTTGTGATGCGACGAAGGAACCCGTCTTCTGGATCCAGGCGCTCAGAAACGCGCGCAGACGCCGTTGTGTCAAGCAGGAGGAGGCTACGCGTCCTCTGCTGTAACAACACCCCATTTTCAATTCTGAATGCGATCCCTCGTCGTAGAACGACGGTGTCCCCTCTGACGTGTCTCCTCTGACTCCAGAAGGTTGTGTTGCGACCAAGGGAACCCGCCTTCTGGATCCAGACGCTCAGAAACGCGCGCAGACGCCGTTGTGTCAAGCAGGAGGAGGCTACGCGTCCTCTGCTGTAACAACACCCCATTTTCAATTCTGAATGCGATCCCTCGTCGTAGAACGACGGTGTCCCCTCTGACGTGTCTCCTCTGACTCCAGAAGGTTGTGTTGCGACCAAGGGAACCCGCCTTCTGGATCCAGACGCTCAGAAACGCGCGCAGACGCCGTTGTGTCAAGCAGGAGGAGGCTACGCGTCCTCTGCTGTAACAACACCCCATGTTCAATTCTGAATGCGATCCCTCGTCGTAAAACGACGGTGTCCCCTCTGACGTGTCTCCTCTGACTCCAGAAGGTTGCGTTGCGACCAAGGGAACCCGCCTTCTGGATCCAGACGCTCAGAAACGCGCGTAGACGCCGTTGTGTCAAGCAGGAGGAGTATGCGCTTTCTCTGCTGCAGCAGCATCTCATGCTCAATTCTGAATGCGATCCCTCATCGTAGAACGACGGTGTCTCCTCTTCTGACTCCAGAAGGTTGTGATGCGACGAAGGAACCCGTCTTCTGGATCCAGGCACTCAGAAACGCGCGCAGACCCCGTTGAGTCAAGCAGGAGGAGGCTGCGCATCCTCTGCTGCAGCAGCATCTCATGTTCAATTCCGAATGCGATCCCTCGTCGTAGAACGACGGTGTCTCCTCTTCTGACTCAAGAAGGTTGTGATGCGACGAAGGAACCCGTCTTCTGGATCCAGGCGCTCAGAAACGCGCGCAGACCTCGTTGTGTCAAGCAGGAGGAGGCTACGCGTCCTCTGCTACAGCAGCATCTCATGTTCAATTCCGAATGCGATCCCTCGTCGTAGAACGACGGTGTCTCCTCTTCTGACTCCGGAAGATTGTGATGCGACGAAGGAACCCGTGTTCTGGATCCAGACGCTCAGAAACGCGTGCAGACCCCGTTGTGTCAAGCAGGAGGAGGATGCGCTTTCTCTGATGCAACAACACCCCATGTTCAATTCTGAATGCGATCCCTCGTCGTAAAACGACGGTGTCCCCTCTGACGTGTCTCTTCTGACCCCAGAAGGTTGTGTTGCGACCAAGGGAGCCCGTCTTCTGGATCCAGGCGCTCAGAAACGCGCGCAGACGACGTTGTGTCAAGCAGGAGCAGAATGCGCTTCCTCTGCTGCAGCAGCATCTCATGCTCAATTCTGAATGCGATCCCTCGTCGCAGAACGACGGTGTCTCCTCTTCTGACTCAAGAAGGTTGTGATGCGACGAAGGAACCCGTCTTCTGGATCCAGGCGCTCAGAAACGCGCGCAGACCCCGTTGTGTCAAGCAGGAGGAGGCTACGCGTCCTCTGCTGTAACAACACCCCATGTTCAATTCTGAATGCGACCCCTCGTCGCAGAACGACGGTGTCTCCTCTTCTGACTCCGGAAGATTGTGATGCGACGAAGGAACCCGTGTTCTGGATCCAGACGCTCAGAAACGCGTGCAGACCCCGTTGTGTCAAGCAGGAGGAGGATGCGCTTTCTCTGATGCAACAACACCCCATGTTCAATTCTGAATGCGATCCCTCGTCGTAAAACGACGGTGTCCCCTCTGACGTGCCTCATCTGACCCCAGAAGGTTGTGTTGCGACCAAGGGAGCCCGTCTTCTGGATCCAGGCGCTCAGAAACGCGCGCAGACGACGTTGTGTCAAGCAGGAGCAGAATGCGCTTCCTCTGCTGCAGCAGCATCTCATGCTCAATTCTGAATGCGATCCCTCGTCGCAGAACGACGGTGTCTCCTCTTCTGACTCAAGAAGGTTGTGATGCGACGAAGGAACCCGTCTTCTGGATCCAGGCGCTCAGAAACGCGCGCAGACCTCATTGTGTCAAGCAGGAGCAAGATGCGCCTCCTCTGCTGCAGCAGCATCTCATGTTCAATTCTGAATGCGATCCCTCGTCGTAGAACGACGGTCTCTCCTCTTCTGACTCCAGAAGGTTGTGGTGCGAAGAGGGAACCCGTCTTCTGGATCCAGGCGCTCAGAAACGCGCGCAGACCTCGTCGTGTCAAGCAGGAGCAGAATGCGCTTCCTCTGCTGCAGCAGCATCTCATGCTCAATTCTGAATGCGATCCCTCGTCGTAGAACGACGGTGTCTCCTCTTCTGACTCCGGAAGATTGTGATGCGACGAAGGAACCCGTGTTCTGGATCCAGACGCTCAGAAACGCGTGCAGACCCCGTTGTGTCGAGCAGGAGGAGGATGCGCTTTCTCTGATGCAACAACACCCCATGTTCAATTCTGAATGCGATCCCTCGTCGTAAAACGACGGTGTCCCCTCTGACGTGTCTCTTCTGACTCCAGAAGGTTGTGTTGCGACCAAGGGAGCCCGTCTTCTGGATCCAGGCGCTCAGAAACGCGCGCAGACGCCGTTGTGTCAAGCAGGAGGAGGCTACGCGTCCTCTGCTGCAGCAGCATCTCATGCTCAATTCTGAATGCGATCCCTCGTCGTAGAACGACGGTGTCTCCTCTTCTGACTCCAGAAGATTGTGATACGACGAAGGAACCCGTCTTCTGGATCCAGGCGCTCAGAAACGCGCGCAGACGCCGTTGTGTCAAGCAGGAGGAGGCTACGCGTCCTCTGCTGTAACAACACCCCATGTTCAATTCTGAATGCGACCCCTCGTCGCAGAACGACGGTGTCTCCTCTTCTGACTCCGGAAGATTGTGATGCGACGAAGGAACCCGTGTTCTGGATCCAGACGCTCAGAAACGCGTGCAGACCTCGTTGTGTCAAGCAGGAGCAGAATGCGCTTCCTCTGCTGCAGCAGCCTCTCATGCTCAATTCTGAATGCGATCCCTCGTCGCAGAACGACGGTGTCTCCTCTTCTGACTCAAGAAGGTTGTGATGCGACGAAGGAACCCGTCTTCTGGATCCAGGCGCTCAGAAACGCGCGCAGACCTCGTTGTGTCAAGCAGGAGCAGAATGCGCTTCCTCTGCTGCAGCAGCATCTCATGCTCAATTCTGAATGCGATCCCTCGTCGCAGAACGACGGTGTCTCCTCTTCTGACTCAAGAAGGTTGTGATGCGACGAAGGAACCGGTCTTCTGGATCCAGGCGCTCAGATACGCGCGCAGACGCCGTTGTGTCAAGCAGGAGGAGGCTACGCGTCCTCTGCTGTAACAACACCCCATGTTCAATTCTGAATGCGATCCCTCGTCGTAGAACGACGGTGTCTCCTCTTCTGACTCCAGAAGGTTGTGGTGCGACGAAGGAACCCGTCTTCTGGATCCAGGCGCTCAGAAACGCGCGCAGACCCCGTTGAGTCAAGCAGGAGGAGGCTACGCATCCTCTGCTGCAGCAGCATCTCATGTTCAATTCCGAATGCGATCCCTCGTCGTAGAACGACGGTGTCTCCTCTTCTGACTCAAGAAGGTTGTGATGCGACGAAGGAACCCGTCTTCTGGATCCAGGCGCTCAGAAACGCGCGCAGACCTCGTTGTGTCAAGCAGGAGGAGGCTACGCGTCCTCTGCTGCAGCAGCATCTCATGTTCAATTCCGAATGCGATCCCTCGTCGTAGAACGACGGTGTCTCCTCTTCTGACTCAAGAAGGTTGTGATGCGACGAAAGAACCCGTCTTCTGGATCCAGGCACTCAGAAACGCGCGCAGACGCCTTTATGTCAAACAGGAGCAGGATGCGCTTCCTCTGCTGCAGCAGCATCTCATGCTCAATTCTGAATGCGATCCCTCGTCGTAGAACGGCGGTGTCTCCTCTTCTGACTCCAGAAGGTTGTGATGCGACGAAGGAACCCGTCTTCTGGATCCAGGCGCTCAGAAACGCGCGCAGACGCCGTTGTGTCAAGCAGGAGGAGGCTACGCGTCCTCTGCTGTAACAACACCCCATTTTCAATTCTGAATGCGATCCCTCGTCGTAGAACGACGGTGTCCCCTCTGACGTGTCTCCTCTGACTCCAGAAGGTTGTGTTGCGACCAAGGGAACCCGCCTTCTGGATCCAGACGCTCAGAAACGCGCGCAGACGCCGTTGTGTCAAGCAGGAGGAGGCTACGCGTCCTCTGCTGTAACAACACCCCATTTTCAATTCTGAATGCGATCCCTCGTCGTAGAACGACGGTGTCCCCTCTGACGTGTCTCCTCTGACTCCAGAAGGTTGTGTTGCGACCAAGGGAACCCGCCTTCTGGATCCAGACGCTCAGAAACGCGCGCAGACGCCGTTGTGTCAAGCAGGAGGAGGCTACGCGTCCTCTGCTGTAACAACACCCCATGTTCAATTCTGAATGCGATCCCTCGTCGTAAAACGACGGTGTCCCCTCTGACGTGTCTCCTCTGACTCCAGAAGGTTGCGTTGCGACCAAGGGAACCCGCCTTCTGGATCCAGACGCTCAGAAACGCGCGTAGACGCCGTTGTGTCAAGCAGGAGGAGTATGCGCTTTCTCTGCTGCAGCAGCATCTCATGCTCAATTCTGAATGCGATCCCTCATCGTAGAACGACGGTGTCTCCTCTTCTGACTCCAGAAGGTTGTGATGCGACGAAGGAACCCGTCTTCTGGATCCAGGCACTCAGAAACGCGCGCAGACCCCGTTGAGTCAAGCAGGAGGAGGCTGCGCATCCTCTGCTGCAGCAGCATCTCATGTTCAATTCCGAATGCGATCCCTCGTCGTAGAACGACGGTGTCTCCTCTTCTGACTCAAGAAGGTTGTGATGCGACGAAGGAACCCGTCTTCTGGATCCAGGCGCTCAGAAACGCGCGCAGACCTCGTTGTGTCAAGCAGGAGGAGGCTACGCGTCCTCTGCTACAGCAGCATCTCATGTTCAATTCCGAATGCGATCCCTCGTCGTAGAACGACGGTGTCTCCTCTTCTGACTCAAGAAGGTTGTGATGCGACGAAAGAACCCGTCTTCTGGATCCAGGCACTCAGAAACGCGCGCAGACGCCTTTATGTCAAGCAGGAGCAGGATGCGCTTCCTCTGCTGCAGCAGCATCTCATGCTCAATTCTGAATGCGATCCCTCGTCGTAGAACGGCGGTGTCTCCTCTTCTGACTCCAGAAGGTTGTGATGCGACGAAGGAACCCGTCTTCTGGATCCAGGCGCTCAGAAACGCGCGCAGACGCCGTTGTGTCAAGCAGGAGGAGGCTACGCGTCCTCTGCTGTAACAACACCCCATTTTCAATTCTGAATGCGATCCCTCGTCGTAGAACGACGGTGTCCCCTCTGACGTGTCTCCTCTGACTCCAGAAGGTTGTGTTGCGACCAAGGGAACCCGCCTTCTGGATCCAGACGCTCGGAAACGCGCGCAGACGCCGTTGTGTCAAGCAGGAGGAGGCTACGCGTCCTCTGCTGTAACAACACCCCATGTTCAATTCTGAATGCGATCCCTCGTCGTAAAACGACGGTGTCCCCTCTGACGTGTCTCCTCTGACTCCAGAAGGTTGCGTTGCGACCAAGGGAACCCGCCTTCTGGATCCAGACGCTCAGAAACGCGCGTAGACGCCGTTGTGTCAAGCAGGAGGAGTATGCGCTTTCTCTGCTGCAGCAGCATCTCATGCTCAATTCTGAATGCGATCCCTCATCGTAGAACGACGGTGTCTCCTCTTCTGACTCCAGAAGGTTGTGATGCGACGAAGGAACCCGTCTTCTGGATCCAGGCACTCAGAAACGCGCGCAGACGCCGTTGTGTCAAGCAGGAGGAGGCTACGCGTCCTCTGCTGCAGCAGCATCTCATGCTCAATTCTGAATGCGATCCCTCGTCGCAGAACGACGGTGTCTCCTCTTCTGACTCCAGAAGGTTGTGGTGCGACGAAGGAACCCGTCTTCTGGATCCAGGCGCTCAGAAACGCGCGCAGACCCCGTTGAGTCAAGCAGGAGGAGGCTACGCGTCCTCTGCTGTAACAAAACCCCATGTTCAATTCCGAATGCGATCCCTCATCGTAGAACGACGGTGTCTCCTCTTCTGACTCCAGAAGGTTGTGATGCGACGAAGGAACCCGTCTTCTGGATCCAGGCGCTCAGAAACGCGCGCAGACGCCGTTGTGTCAAGCAGGAGGAGGCTACGCGTCCTCTGCTGTAACAACACCCCATGTTCAATTCTGAATGCGATTCCTCGTCGCAGAACGACGGTGTCTCCTCTTCTGACTCCGGAAGATTGTGATGCGACGAAGGAACCCGCCTTCTGGATCCAGACGCTCAGAAACGCGCGCAGACCCCGTTGTGTCAAGCAGGAGGAGGCTACGCGTCCTCTGCTGTAACAACACCCCATGTTCAATTCTGAATGCGACCCCTCGTCGCAGAACGACGGTGTCTCCTCTTCTGACTCCAGAAGATTGTGATGCGACGAGGGAACCCGTCTTCTGGATCCAGGCGCTCAGAAACGCGCGCAGACCTCGTCGTGTCAAGCAGGAGCAGAATGCGCTTCCTCTGCTGCAGCAGCATCTCATGCTCAATTCTGAATGCGATCCCTCGTCGTAGAACGACGGTGTCTCCTCTTCTGACTCCGGAAGATTGTGATGCGACGAAGGAACCCGTGTTCTGGATCCAGACGCTCAGAAACGCGTGCAGACCCCGTTGTGTCGAGCAGGAGGAGGATGCGCTTTCTCTGATGCAACACCACCCCATGTTCAATTCTGAATGCGATCCCTCGTCGTAAAACGACGGTGTCCCCTCTGACGTGTCTCTTCTGACTCCAGAAGGTTGTGTTGCGACCAAGGGAGCCCGTCTTCTGGATCCAGGCGCTCAGAAACGCGCGCAGACGCCGTTGTGTCAAGCAGGAGGAGGCTACGCGTCCTCTGCTGCAGCAGCATCTCATGCTCAATTCTGAATGCGATCCCTCGTCGTAGAACGACGGTGTCTCCTCTTCTGACTCCAGAAGATTGTGATACGACGAAGGAACCCGTCTTCTGGATCCAGGCGCTCAGAAACGCGCGCAGACGCCGTTGTGTCAAGCAGGAGGAGGCTACGCGTCCTCTGCTGTAACAACACCCCATGTTCAATTCTGAATGCGATTCCTCGTCGCAGAACGACGGTGTCCCCTCTGACGTGTCTCTTCTGACTCCAGAAGGTTGTGTTGCGACCAAGGGAGCCCGTCTTCTGGATCCAGACGCTCAGAAACGCGCGCAGACCCCGTTGTGTCAAGCAGGAGGAGGCTACGCGTCCTCTGCTGTAACAACACCCCATGTTCAATTCTGAATGCGACCCCTCGTCGCAGAACGACGGTGTCTCCTCTTCTGACTCCGGAAGATTGTGATGCGACGAAGGAACCCGTGTTCTGGATCCAGACGCTCAGAAACGCGTGCAGACCCCGTTGTGTCAAGCAGGAGGAGGATGCGCTTTCTCTGATGCAACAACACCCCATGTTCAATTCTGAATGCGATCCCTCGTCGTAAAACGACGGTGTCCCCTCTGACGTGTCTCTTCTGACCCCAGAAGGTTGTGTTGCGACCAAGGGAGCCCGTCTTCTGGATCCAGGCGCTCAGAAACGCGCGCAGACGACGTTGTGTCAAGCAGGAGCAGAATGCGCTTCCTCTGCTGCAGCAGCATCTCATGCTCAATTCTGAATGCGATCCCTCGTCGCAGAACGACGGTGTCTCCTCTTCTGACTCAAGAAGGTTGTGATGCGACGAAGGAACCCGTCTTCTGGATCCAGGCGCTCAGAAACGCGCGCAGACCCCGTTGTGTCAAGCAGGAGGAGGCTACGCGTCCTCTGCTGTAACAACACCCCATGTTCAATTCTGAATGCGACCCCTCGTCGCAGAACGACGGTGTCTCCTCTTCTGACTCCGGAAGATTGTGATGCGACGAAGGAACCCGTGTTCTGGATCCAGACGCTCAGAAACGCGTGCAGACC
Source organism: Heligmosomoides polygyrus bakeri (assembly GCA_947359475.1). Taxonomy (NCBI): domain Eukaryota; kingdom Metazoa; phylum Nematoda; class Chromadorea; order Rhabditida; family Heligmosomidae; genus Heligmosomoides; species Heligmosomoides polygyrus. The sequence goes on along the minus strand of OX375870.1, from coordinate 37,325,469 downwards.
CCGTTGTGTCAAGCAGGAGGAGGATGCGCTTTCTCTGATGCAACAACACCCCATGTTCAATTCTGAATGCGATCCCTCGTCGTAAAACGACGGTGTCCCCTCTGACGTGTCTCATCTGACCCCAGAAGGTTGTGTTGCGACCAAGGGAGCCCGTCTTCTGGATCCAGGCGCTCAGAAACGCGCGCAGACGACGTTGTGTCAAGCAGGAGCAGAATGCGCTTCCTCTGCTGCAGCAGCATCTCATGCTCAATTCTGAATGCGATCCCTCGTCGCAGAACGACGGTGTCTCCTCTTCTGACTCAAGAAGGTTGTGATGCGACGAAGGAACCCGTCTTCTGGATCCAGGCGCTCAGAAACGCGCGCAGACCTCATTGTGTCAAGCAGGAGCAAGATGCGCCTCCTCTGCTGCAGCAGCATCTCATGTTCAATTCTGAATGCGATCCCTCGTCGTAGAACGACGGTCTCTCCTCTTCTGACTCCAGAAGGTTGTGGTGCGACGAGGGAACCCGTCTTCTGGATCCAGGCGCTCAGAAACGCGCGCAGACCTCGTCGTGTCAAGCAGGAGCAGAATGCGCTTCCTCTGCTGCAGCAGCATCTCATGCTCAATTCTGAATGCGATCCCTCGTCGTAGAACGACGGTGTCTCCTCTTCTGACTCCGGAAGATTGTGATGCGACGAAGGAACCCGTGTTCTGGATCCAGACGCTCAGAAACGCGTGCAGACCCCGTTGTGTCGAGCAGGAGGAGGATGCGCTTTCTCTGATGCAACAACACCCCATGTTCAATTCTGAATGCGATCCCTCGTCGTAAAACGACGGTGTCCCCTCTGACGTGTCTCTTCTGACCCCAGAAGGTTGTGTTGCGACCAAGGGAGCCCGTCTTCTGGATCCAGGCGCTCAGAAACGCGCGCAGACGACGTTGTGTCAAGCAGGAGCAGAATGCGCTTCCTCTGCTGCAGCAGCATCTCATGCTCAATTCTGAATGCGATCCCTCGTCGCAGAACGACGGTGTCTCCTCTTCTGACTCAAGAAGGTTGTGATGCGACGAAGGAACCCGTCTTCTGGATCCAGGCGCTCAGAAACGCGCGCAGACCCCGTTGTGTCAAGCAGGAGGAGGCTACGCGTCCTCTGCTGTAACAACACCCCATGTTCAATTCTGAATGCGACCCCTCGTCGCAGAACGACGGTGTCTCCTCTTCTGACTCCGGAAGATTGTGATGCGACGAAGGAACCCGTGTTCTGGATCCAGACGCTCAGAAACGCGTGCAGACCCCGTTGTGTCAAGCAGGAGGAGGATGCGCTTTCTCTGATGCAACAACACCCCATGTTCAATTCTGAATGCGATCCCTCGTCGTAAAACGACGGTGTCCCCTCTGACGTGTCTCATCTGACCCCAGAAGGTTGTGTTGCGACCAAGGGAGCCCGTCTTCTGGATCCAGGCGCTCAGAAACGCGCGCAGACGACGTTGTGTCAAGCAGGAGCAGAATGCGCTTCCTCTGCTGCAGCAGCATCTCATGCTCAATTCTGAATGCGATCCCTCGTCGCAGAACGACGGTGTCTCCTCTTCTGACTCAAGAAGGTTGTGATGCGACGAAGGAACCCGTCTTCTGGATCCAGGCGCTCAGAAACGCGCGCAGACCTCATTGTGTCAAGCAGGAGCAAGATGCGCCTCCTCTGCTGCAGCAGCATCTCATGTTCAATTCTGAATGCGATCCCTCGTCGTAGAACGACGGTCTCTCCTCTTCTGACTCCAGAAGGTTGTGGTGCGACGAGGGAACCCGTCTTCTGGATCCAGGCGCTCAGAAACGCGCGCAGACCTCGTCGTGTCAAGCAGGAGCAGAATGCGCTTCCTCTGCTGCAGCAGCATCTCATGCTCAATTCTGAATGCGATCCCTCGTCGTAGAACGACGGTGTCTCCTCTTCTGACTCCGGAAGATTGTGATGCGACGAAGGAACCCGTGTTCTGGATCCAGACGCTCAGAAACGCGTGCAGACCCCGTTGTGTCGAGCAGGAGGAGGATGCGCTTTCTCTGATGCAACAACACCCCATGTTCAATTCTGAATGCGATCCCTCGTCGTAAAACGACGGTGTCCCCTCTGACGTGTCTCTTCTGACTCCAGAAGGTTGTGTTGCGACCAAGGGAGCCCGTCTTCTGGATCCAGGCGCTCAGAAACGCGCGCAGACGCCGTTGTGTCAAGCAGGAGGAGGCTACGCGTCCTCTGCTGCAGCAGCATCTCATGCTCAATTCTGAATGCGATCCCTCGTCGTAGAACGACGGTGTCTCCTCTTCTGACTCCAGAAGATTGTGATACGACGAAGGAACCCGTCTTCTGGATCCAGGCGCTCAGAAACGCGCGCAGACGCCGTTGTGTCAAGCAGGAGGAGGCTACGCGTCCTCTGCTGTAACAACACCCCATGTTCAATTCTGAATGCGACCCCTCGTCGCAGAACGACGGTGTCTCCTCTTCTGACTCCGGAAGATTGTGATGCGACGAAGGAACCCGTGTTCTGGATCCAGACGCTCAGAAACGCGTGCAGACCTCGTTGTGTCAAGCAGGAGCAGAATGCGCTTCCTCTGCTGCAGCAGCCTCTCATGCTCAATTCTGAATGCGATCCCTCGTCGCAGAACGACGGTGTCTCCTCTTCTGACTCAAGAAGGTTGTGATGCGACGAAGGAACCCGTCTTCTGGATCCAGGCGCTCAGAAACGCGCGCAGACCTCGTTGTGTCAAGCAGGAGCAGAATGCGCTTCCTCTGCTGCAGCAGCATCTCATGCTCAATTCTGAATGCGATCCCTCGTCGCAGAACGACGGTGTCTCCTCTTCTGACTCAAGAAGGTTGTGATGCGACGAAGGAACCCGTCTTCTGGATCCAGGCGCTCAGATACGCGCGCAGACGCCGTTGTGTCAAGCAGGAGGAGGCTACGCGTCCTCTGCTGTAACAACACCCCATGTTCAATTCTGAATGCGATCCCTCGTCGTAGAACGACGGTGTCTCCTCTTCTGACTCCAGAAGGTTGTGGTGCGACGAGGGAACCCGTCTTCTGGATCCAGGCGCTCAGAAACGCGCGCAGACCTCGTTGTGTCAAGCAGGAGCAGAATGCGCTTCCTCTGCTGCAGCAGCATCTCATGCTCAATTCTGAATGCGATCCCTCGTCGCACAACGACGGTGTCTCCTCTTCTGACTCAAGAAGGTTGTGATGCGACGAAGGATCCCGTCTTCTGGATCCAGGCGCTCAGAAACGCGCGCAGACCTCATTGTGTCAAGCAGGAGCAGAATGCGCTTCCTCTGCTGCAGCAGCATCTCATGCTCAATTCTGAATGCGATCCCTCGTCGCAGAACGACGGTGTCTCCTCTTCTGACTCAAGAAGGTTGTGATGCGACGAAGGAACCCGTCTTCTGGATCCAGGCGCTCAGAAACGCGCGCAGACCTCGTTGTGTCAAGCAGGAGCAAGATGCGCCTCCTCTGCTGCAGCAGCATCTCATGTTCAATTCTGAATGCGATCCCTCGTCGCAGAACGACGGTGTCTCCTCTTCTGACTCCAGAAGATTGTGATACGACGAAGGAACCCGTCTTCTGGATCCAGGCGCTCAGAAACGCGCGCAGACGCCGTTGTGTCAAGCAGGAGGAGGCTACGCGTCCTCTGCTGTAACAACACCCCATGTTCAATTCTGAATGCGATTCCTCGTCGCAGAACGACGGTGTCCCCTCTGACGTGTCTCTTCTGACTCCAGAAGGTTGTGTTGCGACCAAGGGAGCCCGTCTTCTGGATCCAGACGCTCAGAAACGCGCGCAGACCCCGTTGTGTCAAGCAGGAGGAGGCTACGCGTCCTCTGCTGTAACAACACCCCATGTTCAATTCTGAATGCGACCCCTCGTCGCAGAACGACGGTGTCTCCTCTTCTGACTCCGGAAGATTGTGATGCGACGAAGGAACCCGTGTTCTGGATCCAGACGCTCAGAAACGCGTGCAGACCCCGTTGTGTCAAGCAGGAGGAGGATGCGCTTTCTCTGATGCAACAACACCCCATGTTCAATTCTGAATGCGATCCCTCGTCGTAAAACGACGGTGTCCCCTCTGACGTGTCTCTTCTGACCCCAGAAGGTTGTGTTGCGACCAAGGGAGCCCGTCTTCTGGATCCAGGCGCTCAGAAACGCGCGCAGACGACGTTGTGTCAAGCAGGAGCAGAATGCGCTTCCTCTGCTGCAGCAGCATCTCATGCTCAATTCTGAATGCGATCCCTCGTCGCAGAACGACGGTGTCTCCTCTTCTGACTCAAGAAGGTTGTGATGCGACGAAGGAACCCGTCTTCTGGATCCAGGCGCTCAGAAACGCGCGCAGACCCCGTTGTGTCAAGCAGGAGGAGGCTACGCGTCCTCTGCTGTAACAACACCCCATGTTCAATTCTGAATGCGACCCCTCGTCGCAGAACGACGGTGTCTCCTCTTCTGACTCCGGAAGATTGTGATGCGACGAAGGAACCCGTGTTCTGGATCCAGACGCTCAGAAACGCGTGCAGACCCCGTTGTGTCAAGCAGGAGGAGGATGCGCTTTCTCTGATGCAACAACACCCCATGTTCAATTCTGAATGCGATCCCTCGTCGTAAAACGACGGTGTCCCCTCTGACGTGTCTCATCTGACCCCAGAAGGTTGTGTTGCGACCAAGGGAGCCCGTCTTCTGGATCCAGGCGCTCAGAAACGCGCGCAGACGACGTTGTGTCAAGCAGGAGCAGAATGCGCTTCCTCTGCTGCAGCAGCATCTCATGCTCAATTCTGAATGCGATCCCTCGTCGCAGAACGACGGTGTCTCCTCTTCTGACTCAAGAAGGTTGTGATGCGACGAAGGAACCCGTCTTCTGGATCCAGGCGCTCAGAAACGCGCGCAGACCTCATTGTGTCAAGCAGGAGCAAGATGCGCCTCCTCTGCTGCAGCAGCATCTCATGTTCAATTCTGAATGCGATCCCTCGTCGTAGAACGACGGTCTCTCCTCTTCTGACTCCAGAAGGTTGTGGTGCGACGAGGGAACCCGTCTTCTGGATCCAGGCGCTCAGAAACGCGCGCAGACCTCGTCGTGTCAAGCAGGAGCAGAATGCGCTTCCTCTGCTGCAGCAGCATCTCATGCTCAATTCTGAATGCGATCCCTCGTCGTAGAACGACGGTGTCTCCTCTTCTGACTCCGGAAGATTGTGATGCGACGAAGGAACCCGTGTTCTGGATCCAGACGCTCAGAAACGCGTGCAGACCCCGTTGTGTCGAGCAGGAGGAGGATGCGCTTTCTCTGATGCAACAACACCCCATGTTCAATTCTGAATGCGATCCCTCGTCGTAAAACGACGGTGTCCCCTCTGACGTGTCTCTTCTGACTCCAGAAGGTTGTGATGCGACGAAGGAACCCGTCTTCTGGATCCAGGCGCTCAGATACGCGCGCAGACGCCGTTGTGTCAAGCAGGAGGAGGCTACGCGTCCTCTGCTGTAACAACACCCCATGTTCAATTCTGAATGCGATCCCTCGTCGTAGAACGACGGTGTCTCCTCTTCTGACTCCAGAAGGTTGTGGTGCGACGAGGGAACCCGTCTTCTGGATCCAGGCGCTCAGAAACGCGCGCAGACCTCGTTGTGTCAAGCAGGAGCAGAATGCGCTTCCTCTGCTGCAGCAGCATCTCATGCTCAATTCTGAATGCGATCCCTCGTCGCACAACGACGGTGTCTCCTCTTCTGACTCAAGAAGGTTGTGATGCGACGAAGGATCCCGTCTTCTGGATCCAGGCGCTCAGAAACGCGCGCAGACCTCATTGTGTCAAGCAGGAGCAGAATGCGCTTCCTCTGCTGCAGCAGCATCTCATGCTCAATTCTGAATGCGATCCCTCGTCGCAGAACGACGGTGTCTCCTCTTCTGACTCAAGAAGGTTGTGATGCGACGAAGGAACCCGTCTTCTGGATCCAGGCGCTCAGAAACGCGCGCAGACCTCGTTGTGTCAAGCAGGAGCAAGATGCGCCTCCTCTGCTGCAGCAGCATCTCATGTTCAATTCTGAATGCGATCCCTCGTCGCAGAACGACGGTGTCTCCTCTTCTGACTCCAGAAGGTTGTGGTGCGACGAGGGAACCCGTCTTCTGGATCCAGGCGCTCAGAAACGCGCGCAGACGCCGTTGTGTCAAGCAGGAGGAGGCTACGCGTCCTCTGCTGCAGCAGCATCTCATGCTCAATTCTGAATGCGATCCCTCGTCGTAGAACGACGGTGTCTCCTCTTCTGACTCCAGAAGATTGTGATGCGACGAAGGAACCCGACTTCTGGATCCAGGCGCTCAGAAACGCGCGCAGACCTCGTTGTGTCAAGCAGGAGCAAGATGCGCCTCCTCTGCTGCAGCAGCATCTCATGTTCACTTCTGAATGCGATCCCTCGTCGTAGAACGGCGGTGTCTCCTCCTCTGACTCCAGAGTGTTGTGGTGCGACGAAGGGAACCCGTCTTCTGGATCCAGGCGCTCAGAAACGCGCGCAGACGCCGTTGTGTCAAGCAGGAGAGGATGCGCTTTCTCTGATGCAACAACACCCCATGTTCAATTCTGAATGCGATCCCTCGTCGTAGAACGACGGTGTCTCCTCTTCTGACTCCGGAAGATTGTGATGCGACGAATGAACCCGTGTTCTGGATCCAGACGCTCAGAAACGCGTGCAGACCCCGTTGTGTCAAGCAGGAGGAGGATGCGCTTTCTCTGATGCAACAACACCCCATGTTCAATTCTGAATGCGATCCCTCGTCGTAAAACGACGGTGTCTCCTCTTCTGACTCCGGAAGATTGTGATGCGACGAATGAACCCGTGTTCTGGATCCAGACGCTCAGAAACGCGTGCAGACCCCGTTGTGTCAAGCAGGAGGAGGCTACGCGTCCTCTGCTGCAGCAGCATCTCATTCTCAATTCTGAATGCGATCCCTCGTCGTAGAACGACGGTGTCTCCTCTTGTGACTCCAGAGGGTTGTGTTGCGACCAAGGGAACCCGTCTTCTGGATCCAGGCGCTCAGAAACGCGCGCAGACGCCGTTGTGTCAAGCAGGAGGAGGCTACGCGTCCTCTGCTGCAGCAGCATCTCATGCTCAATTCTGAATGCGATCCCTCGTCGTAGAACGACGGTGTCTCCTCTTCTGACTCAAGAAGGTTGTGATGCGACGAAGGAACCCGTCTTCTGGATCCAGGCGCTCAGAAACGCGCGCAGACCTCGTTGTGTCAAGCAGGAGGAGGCTACGCGTCCTCTGCTGCAGCAGCATCTCATTCTCAATTCTGAATGCGATCCCTCGTCGTAAAACGACGGTGTCTCCTCTTCTGACTCCGGAAGATTGTGATGCGACGAATGAACCCGTGTTCTGGATCCAGACGCTCAGAAACGCGTGCAGACCCCGTTGTGTCAAGCAGGAGGAGGCTACGCGTCCTCTGCTGCAGCAGCATCTCATTCTCAATTCTGAATGCGATCCCTCGTCGTAGAACGACGGTGTCTCCTCTTGTGACTCCAGAGGGTTGTGTTGCGACCAAGGGAACCCGTCTTCTGGATCCAGGCGCTCAGAAACGCGCGCAGACGCCGTTGTGTCAAGCAGGAGGAGGCTACGCGTCCTCTGCTGCAGCAGCATCTCATGCTCAATTCTGAATGCGATCCCTCGTCGTAGAACGACGGTGTCTCCTCTTCTGACTCAAGAAGGTTGTGATGCGACGAAGGAACCCGTCTTCTGGATCCAGGCGCTCAGAAACGCGCGCAGACCTCGTTGTGTCAAGCAGGAGCAAGATGCGCCTCCTCTGCTGCAGCAGCATCTCATGCTCAATTCTGAATGCGATCCCTCGTCGTAGAACGACGGTGTCTCCTCTTGTGACTCCAGAAGGTTGTGTTGCGACCAAGGGAACCCGTCTTCTGGATCCAGGCACTCAGAAACGCGCGCAGACCCCGTTGAGTCAAGCAGGAGGAGGCTGCGCATCCTCTGCTGCAGCAGCATCTCATGTTCAATTCCGAATGCGATCCCTCGTCGTAGAACGACGGTGTCTCCTCTTCTGACTCAAGAAGGTTGTGATGCGACGAAGGAACCCGTCTTCTGGATCCAGGCACTCAGAAACGCGCGCAGACGCCTTTATGTCAAGCAGGAGCAGGATGCGCTTTCTCTGATGCAACAACACCCCATGTTCAATTCTGAATGCGATCCCTCGTCGTAAAACGACGGTGTCCCCTCTGACGTGTCTTTTCTGACTCCGTAAGATTGTGATGCGACGAAGGAACCCGTGTTCTGGATCCAGACGCTCAGAAACGCGTGCAGACCCCGTTGTGTCAAGCAGGAGGAGGATGCGCTTTCCCTGATGCAACAACACCCCATGTTCAATTCTGAATGCGATCCCTCGTCGTAAAACGACGGTGTCTCCTCTTCTGACTCCGGAAGATTGTGATGCGACGAAGGAACCCGTGTTCTGGATCCAGACGCTCAGAAACGCGTGCAGACCCCGTTGTGTCAAGCAGGAGGAGGATGCGCTTTCTCTGATGCAACAACACCCCATGTTCAATTCTGAATGCGATCCCTCGTCGTAAAACGACGGTGTCCCCTCTGACGTGTCTCTTCTGACCCCAGAAGGTTGTGTTGCGACCAAGGGAGCCCGTCTTCTGGATCCAGGCGCTCAGAAACGCGCGCAGACGCCGTTGTGTCAAGCAGGAGCAGAATGCGCATCCTCTGCTGCAGCAGCATCTCATGCTCAATTCTGAATGCGATCCCTCGTCGCAGAACGACGGTGTCTCCTCTTCTGACTCAAGAAGGTTGTGATGCGACGAAGGAACCCGTCTTCTGGATCCAGGCGCTCAGATACGCGCGCAGACGCCGTTGTGTCAAGCAGGAGGAGGCTACGCGTCCTCTGCTGTAACAACACCCCATGTTCAATTCTGAATGCGATCCCTCGTCGTAGAACGACGGTGTCTCCTCTTCTGACTCCAGAAGGTTGTGGTGCGACGAGGGAACCCGTCTACTGGATCCAGGCGCTCAGAAACGCGCGCAGACCTCGTTGTGTCAAGCAGGAGCAGAATGCGCTTCCTCTGCTGCAGCAGCATCTCATGCTCAATTCTGAATGCGATCCCTCGTCGCAGAACGACGGTGTCTCCTCTTCTGACTCCAGAAGGTTGTGGTGCGACGAGGGAACCCGTATTCTGGATCCAGGCGCTCAGAAACGCGCGCAGACCTCGTTGTGTCAAGCAGGAGCAGAATGCGCTTCCTCTGCTGCAGCAGCATCTCATGCTCAATTCTGAATGCGATCCCTCGTCGCAGAACGACGGTGTCTCCTCTTCTGACTCCAGAAGATTGTGATGCGACGAAGGAACCCGACTTCTGGATCCAGGCGCTCAGAAACGCGCGCAGACGCCGTTGTGTCAAGCAGGAGAGGATGCGCTTTCTCTGATGCAACAACACCCCATGTTCAATTCTGAATGCGATCCCTCGTCGTAGAACGACGGTGTCTCCTCTTCTGACTCCGGAAGATTGTGATGCGACGAAGGAACCCGTGTTCTGGATCCAGACGCTCAGAAACGCGTGCAGACCCCGTTGTGTCAAGCAGGAGGAGGATGCGCTTTCTCTGGTGCAACAACACCCCATGTTCAATTCTGAATGCGATCCCTCGTCGTAAAACGACGGTGTCCCCTCTGACGTGTCTCTTCTGACTCCAGAAGGTTGTGTTGCGACCAAGGGAGCCCGTCTTCTGGATCCAGGCGCTCAGAAACGCGCGCAGACGCCGTTGTGTCAAGCAGGAGGAGGCTACGCGTCCTCTGCTGCAGCAGCATCTCATTCTCAATTCTGAATGCGATCCCTCGTCGTAGAACGACGGTGTCTCCTCCTGTGACTCCAGAAGGTTGTGTTGCGACCAAGGGAACCCGTGTTCTGGATCCAGGCGCTCAGAAACGCGCGCAGACGCCGTTGTGTCAAGCAGGAGGAGGCTACGCGTCCTCTGCTGCAGCAGCATCTCATGCTCAATTCTGAATGCGATCCCTCGTCGTAGAACGACGGTGTCTCCTCTTCTGACTCCAGAAGGTTGTGTTGCGACCAAGGGAGCCCGTCTTCTGGATCCAGGCGCTCAGAAACGCGCGCAGACCTCGTTGTGTCAAGCAGGAGCAGAATGCGCTTCCTCTGCTGCAGCAGCATCTCATGCTCAATTCTGAATGCGATCCCTCGTCGCAGAACGACGGTGTCTCCTCTTCTGACTCCAGAAGATTGTGATGCGACGAAGGAACCCGACTTCTGGATCCAGGCGCTCAGAAACGCGCGCAGACCTCGTTGTGTCAAGCAGGAGCAAGATGCGCCTCCTCTGCTGCAGCAGCATCTCATGTTCAATTCTGAATGCGATCCCTCGTCGTAGAACGGCGGTGTCTCCTCCTCTGACTCCAGAGTGTTGTGGTGCGACGAAGGGAACCCGTCTTCTGGATCCAGGCGCTCAGAAACGCGCGCAGACGCCGTTGTGTCAAGCAGGAGAGGATGCGCTTTCTCTGATGCAACAACACCCCATGTTCAATTCTGAATGCGATCCCTCGTCGTAGAACGACGGTGTCTCCTCTTCTGACTCCGGAAGATTGTGATGCGACGAAGGAACCCGTGTTCTGGATCCAGACGCTCAGAAACGCGTGCAGACCCCGTTGTGTCAAGCAGGAGGAGGATGCGCTTTCTCTGATGCAACAACACCCCATGTTCAATTCTGAATGCGATCCCTCGTCGTAAAACGACGGTGTCCCCTCTGACGTGTCTCTTCTGACTCCAGAAGGTTGTGTTGCGACCAAGGGAGCCCGTCTTCTGGATCCAGGCGCTCAGAAACGCGCGCAGACGCCGTTGTGTCAAGCAGGAGGAGGCTACGCGTCCTCTGCTGCAGCAGCATCTCATGCTCAATTCTGAATGCGATCCCTCGTCGTAGAACGACGGTGTCTCCTCTTCTGACTCAAGAAGGTTGTGATGCGACGAAGGAACCCGTCTTCTGGATCCAGGCGCTCAGAAACGCGCGCAGACGCCGTTGTGTCAAGCAGGAGGAGGCTACGCGTCCTCTGCTGCAGCAGCATCTCATGCTCAATTCTGAATGCGATCCCTCGTCGTAGAACGACGGTGTCTCCTCTTCTGACTCAAGAAGGTTGTGATGCGACGAAGGAACCCGTCTTCTGGATCCAGGCGCTCAGAAACGCGCGCAGACCTCGTTGTGTCAAGCAGGAGCAAGATGCGCCTCCTCTGCTGCAGCAGTATCTCATGCTCAATTCTGAATGCGATCCCTCGTCGTAGAACGACGGTGTCTCCTCTGACGTGTCTCTTCTGACTCCAGAAGGTTGTGTTGCGACCAAGGGAGCCCGTCTTCTGGATCCAGGCGCTCAGAAACGCGCGCAGACGCCGTTGTGTCAAGCAGGAGCAGAATGCGCTTCCTCTGCTGCAGCAGCATCTCATGCTCAATTCTGAATGCGATCCCTCGTCGCAGAACGACGGTGTCTCCTCTTCTGACTCAAGAAGGTTGTGATGCGACGAAGGAACCCGTCTTCTGGATCCAGGCGCTCAGAAACGCGCGCAGACCTCGTTGTGTCAAGCAGGAGCAGAATGCGCTTCCTCTGCTGCAGCAGCATCTCATGCTCAATTCTGAATGCGATCCCTCGTCGCAGAACGACGGTGTCTCCTCTTCTGACTCAAGAAGGTTGTGATGCGACGAAGGAACCCGTCTTCTGGATCCAGGCGCTCAGATACGCGCGCAGACGCCGTTGTGTCAAGCAGGAGGAGGCTACGCGTCCTCTGCTGTAACAACACCCCATGTTCAATTCTGAATGCGATCCCTCGTCGTAGAACGACGGTGTCTCCTCTTCTGACTCCAGAAGGTTGTGGTGCGACGAGGGAACCCGTCTTCTGGATCCAGGCGCTCAGAAACGCGCGCAGACCTCGTTGTGTCAAGCAGGAGCAGAATGCGCTTCCTCTGCTGCAGCAGCATCTCATGCTCAATTCTGAATGCGATCCCTCGTCGCAGAACGACGGTGTCTCCTCTTCTGACTCCAGAAGATTGTGATGCGACGAAGGAACCCGACTTCTGGATCCAGGCGCTCAAAAACGCGCGCAGACGCCGTTGTGTCAAGCAGGAGAGGATGCGCTTTCTCTGATGCAACAACACCCCATGTTCAATTCTGAATGCGATCCCTCGTCGTAGAACGACGGTGTCTCCTCTTCTGACTCCGGAAGATTGTGATGCGACGAAGGAACCCGTGTTCTGGATCCAGACGCTCAGAAACGCGTGCAGACCCCGTTGTGTCAAGCAGGAGGAGGATGCGCTTTCTCTGGTGCAACAACACCCCATGTTCAATTCTGAATGCGATCCCTCGTCGTAAAACGACGGTGTCCCCTCTGACGTGTCTCTTCTGACTCCAGAAGGTTGTGTTGCGACCAAGGGAGCCCGTCTTCTGGATCCAGGCGCTCAGAAACGCGCGCAGACGCCGTTGTGTCAAGCAGGAGGAGGCTACGCGTCCTCTGCTGCAGCAGCATCTCATTCTCAATTCTGAATGCGATCCCTCGTCGTAGAACGACGGTGTCTCCTCTTGTGACTCCAGAAGGTTGTGTTGCGACCAAGGGAACCCGTCTTCTGGATCCAGGCGCTCAGAAACGCGCGCAGACGCCGTTGTGTCAAGCAGGAGGAGGCTACGCGTCCTCTGCTGCAGCAGCATCTCATGCTCAATTCTGAATGCGATCCCTCGTCGTAGAACGACGGTGTCTCCTCTTCTGACTCAAGAAGGTTGTGATGCGACGAAGGAACCCGTCTTCTGGATCCAGGCGCTCAGAAACGCGCGCAGACCTCGTTGTGTCAAGCAGGAGCAAGATGCGCCTCCTCTGCTGCAGCAGTATCTCATGCTCAATTCTGAATGCGATCCCTCGTCGTAGAACGACGGTGTCTCCTCTGACGTGTCTCTTCTGACTCCAGAAGGTTGTGTTGCGACCAAGGGAGCCCGTCTTCTGGATCCAGGCGCTCAGAAACGCGCGCAGACGCCGTTGTGTCAAGCAGGAGCAGAATGCGCTTCCTCTGCTGCAGCAGCATCTCATGCTCAATTCTGAATGCGATCCCTCGTCGCAGAACGACGGTGTCTCCTCTTCTGACTCAAGAAGGTTGTGATGCGACGAAGGAACCCGTCTTCTGGATCCAGGCGCTCAGAAACGCGCGCAGACCTCGTTGTGTCAAGCAGGAGCAAGATGCGCCTCCTCTGCTGCAGCAGTATCTCATGCTCAATTCTGAATGCGATCCCTCGTCGTAGAACGACGGTGTCTCCTCTGACGTGTCTCTTCTGACTCCAGAAGGTTGTGTTGCGACCAAGGGAGCCCGTCTTCTGGATCCAGGCGCTCAGAAACGCGCGCAGACGCCGTTGTGTCAAGCAGGAGCAGAATGCGCTTCCTCTGCTGCAGCAGCATCTCATGCTCAATTCTGAATGCGATCCCTCGTCGCAGAACGACGGTGTCTCCTCTTCTGACTCAAGAAGGTTGTGATGCGACGAAGGAACCCGTCTTCTGGATCCAGGCGCTCAGAAACGCGCGCAGACCTCGTTGTGTCAAGCAGGAGCAGAATGCGCTTCCTCTGCTGCAGCAGCATCTCATGCTCAATTCTGAATGCGATCCCTCGTCGCAGAACGACGGTGTCTCCTCTTCTGACTCAAGAAGGTTGTGATGCGACGAAGGAACCCGTCTTCTGGATCCAGGCGCTCAGATACGCGCGCAGACGCCGTTGTGTCAAGCAGGAGGAGGCTACGCGTCCTCTGCTGTAACAACACCCCATGTTCAATTCTGAATGCGATCCCTCGTCGTAGAACGACGGTGTCTCCTCTTCTGACTCCAGAAGGTTGTGGTGCGACGAGGGAACCCGTCTTCTGGATCCAGGCGCTCAGAAACGCGCGCAGACCTCGTTGTGTCAAGCAGTAGCAGAATGCGCTTCCTCTGCTGCAGCAGCATCTCATGCTCAATTCTGAATGCGATCCCTCGTCGCAGAACGACGGTGTCTCCTCTTCTGACTCCAGAAGATTGTGATGCGACGAAGGAACCCGACTTCTGGATCCAGGCGCTCAGAAACGCGCGCAGACGCCTTTATGTCAAGCAGGAGCAGGATGCGCTTTCTCTGATGCAACAACACCCCATGTTCAATTCTGAATGCGATCCCTCGTCGTAAAACGACGGTGTCCCCTCTGACGTGTCTTTTCTGACTCCGTAAGATTGTGATGCGACGAAGGAACCCGTGTTCTGGATCCAGACGCTCAGAAACGCGTGCAGACCCCGTTGTGTCAAGCAGGAGGAGGATGCGCTTTCCCTGATGCAACAACACCCCATGTTCAATTCTGAATGCGATCCCTCGTCGTAAAACGACGGTGTCTCCTCTTCTGACTCCGGAAGATTGTGATGCGACGAAGGAACCCGTGTTCTGGATCCAGACGCTCAGAAACGCGTGCAGACCCCGTTGTGTCAAGCAGGAGGAGGATGCGCTTTCTCTGATGCAACAACACCCCATGTTCAATTCTGAATGCGATCCCTCGTCGTAAAACGACGGTGTCCCCTCTGACGTGTCTCTTCTGACCCCAGAAGGTTGTGTTGCGACCAAGGGAGCCCGTCTTCTGGATCCAGGCGCTCAGAAACGCGCGCAGACGCCGTTGTGTCAAGCAGGAGCAGAATGCGCATCCTCTGCTGCAGCAGCATCTCATGCTCAATTCTGAATGCGATCCCTCGTCGCAGAACGACGGTGTCTCCTCTTCTGACTCAAGAAGGTTGTGATGCGACGAAGGAACCCGTCTTCTGGATCCAGGCGCTCAGATACGCGCGCAGACGCCGTTGTGTCAAGCAGGAGGAGGCTACGCGTCCTCTGCTGTAACAACACCCCATGTTCAATTCTGAATGCGATCCCTCGTCGTAGAACGACGGTGTCTCCTCTTCTGACTCCAGAAGGTTGTGGTGCGACGAGGGAACCCGTCTACTGGATCCAGGCGCTCAGAAACGCGCGCAGACCTCGTTGTGTCAAGCAGGAGCAGAATGCGCTTCCTCTGCTGCAGCAGCATCTCATGCTCAATTCTGAATGCGATCCCTCGTCGCAGAACGACGGTGTCTCCTCTTCTGACTCCAGAAGGTTGTGGTGCGACGAGGGAACCCGTCTTCTGGATCCAGGCGCTCAGAAACGCGCGCAGACCTCGTTGTGTCAAGCAGGAGCAGAATGCGCTTCCTCTGCTGCAGCAGCATCTCATGCTCAATTCTGAATGCGATCCCTCGTCGCAGAACGACGGTGTCTCCTCTTCTGACTCCAGAAGATTGTGATGCGACGAAGGAACCCGACTTCTGGATCCAGGCGCTCAGAAACGCGCGCAGACGCCGTTGTGTCAAGCAGGAGAGGATGCGCTTTCTCTGATGCAACAACACCCCATGTTCAATTCTGAATGCGATCCCTCGTCGTAGAACGACGGTGTCTCCTCTTCTGACTCCGGAAGATTGTGATGCGACGAAGGAACCCGTGTTCTGGATCCAGACGCTCAGAAACGCGTGCAGACCCCGTTGTGTCAAGCAGGAGGAGGATGCGCTTTCTCTGGTGCAACAACACCCCATGTTCAATTCTGAATGCGATCCCTCGTCGTAAAACGACGGTGTCCCCTCTGACGTGTCTCTTCTGACTCCAGAAGGTTGTGTTGCGACCAAGGGAGCCCGTCTTCTGGATCCAGGCGCTCAGAAACGCGCGCAGACGCCGTTGTGTCAAGCAGGAGGAGGCTACGCGTCCTCTGCTGCAGCAGCATCTCATTCTCAATTCTGAATGCGATCCCTCGTCGTAGAACGACGGTGTCTCCTCTTGTGACTCCAGAAGGTTGTGTTGCGACCAAGGGAACCCGTGTTCTGGATCCAGGCGCTCAGAAACGCGCG
The DNA here is from genome assembly GCA_947359475.1 of Heligmosomoides polygyrus bakeri. Taxonomy (NCBI): domain Eukaryota; kingdom Metazoa; phylum Nematoda; class Chromadorea; order Rhabditida; family Heligmosomidae; genus Heligmosomoides; species Heligmosomoides polygyrus. The sequence goes on along the minus strand of OX375870.1, from coordinate 37,309,582 downwards.
CAGACGCCGTTGTGTCAAGCAGGAGGAGGCTACGCGTCCTCTGCTGCAGCAGCATCTCATGCTCAATTCTGAATGCGATCCCTCGTCGTAGAACGACGGTGTCTCCTCTTCTGACTCCAGAAGGTTGTGTTGCGACCAAGGAAGCCCGTCTTCTGGATCCAGGCGCTCAGAAACGCGCGCAGACCTCGTTGTGTCAAGCAGGAGCAGAATGCGCTTCCTCTGCTGCAGCAGCATCTCATGCTCAATTCTGAATGCGATCCCTCGTCGCAGAACGACGGTGTCTCCTCTTCTGACTCCAGAAGATTGTGATGCGACGAAGGAACCCGACTTCTGGATCCAGGCGCTCAGAAACGCGCGCAGACCTCGTTGTGTCAAGCAGGAGGAGGCTACGCGTCCTCTGCTGCAGCAGCATCTCATTCTCAATTCTGAATGCGATCCCTCGTCGTAGAACGACGGTGTCTCCTCTTGTGACTCCAGAAGGTTGTGTTGCGACCAAGGGAACCCGTCTTCTGGATCCAGGCGCTCAGAAACGCGCGCAGACGCCGTTGTGTCAAGCAGGAGGAGGCTACGCGTCCTCTGCTGCAGCAGCATCTCATGCTCAATTCTGAATGCGATCCCTCGTCGTAGAACGACGGTGTCTCCTCTTCTGACTCAAGAAGGTTGTGATGCGACGAAGGAACCCGTCTTCTGGATCCAGGCACTCAGAAACGCGCGCAGACGCCTTTATGTCAAGCAGGAGCAGGATGCGCTTTCTCTGATGCAACAACACCCCATGTTCAATTCTGAATGCGATCCCTCGTCGTAAAACGACGGTGTCCCCTCTGACGTGTCTTTTCTGACTCCGTAAGATTGTGATGCGACGAAGGAACCCGTGTTCTGGATCCAGACGCTCAGAAACGCGTGCAGACCCCGTTGTGTCAAGCAGGAGGAGGATGCGCTTTCCCTGATGCAACAACACCCCATGTTCAATTCTGAATGCGATCCCTCGTCGTAAAACGACGGTGTCTCCTCTTCTGACTCCGGAAGATTGTGATGCGACGAAGGAACCCGTGTTCTGGATCCAGACGCTCAGAAACGCGTGCAGACCCCGTTGTGTCAAGCAGGAGGAGGATGCGCTTTCTCTGATGCAACAACACCCCATGTTCAATTCTGAATGCGATCCCTCGTCGTAAAACGACGGTGTCCCCTCTGACGTGTCTCTTCTGACCCCAGAAGGTTGTGTTGCGACCAAGGGAGCCCGTCTTCTGGATCCAGGCGCTCAGAAACGCGCGCAGACGCCGTTGTGTCAAGCAGGAGCAGAATGCGCATCCTCTGCTGCAGCAGCATCTCATGCTCAATTCTGAATGCGATCCCTCGTCGCAGAACGACGGTGTCTCCTCTTCTGACTCAAGAAGGTTGTGATGCGACGAAGGAACCCGTCTTCTGGATCCAGGCGCTCAGATACGCGCGCAGACGCCGTTGTGTCAAGCAGGAGGAGGCTACGCGTCCTCTGCTGTAACAACACCCCATGTTCAATTCTGAATGCGATCCCTCGTCGTAGAACGACGGTGTCTCCTCTTCTGACTCCAGAAGGTTGTGGTGCGACGAGGGAACCCGTCTACTGGATCCAGGCGCTCAGAAACGCGCGCAGACCTCGTTGTGTCAAGCAGGAGCAGAATGCGCTTCCTCTGCTGCAGCAGCATCTCATGCTCAATTCTGAATGCGATCCCTCGTCGCAGAACGACGGTGTCTCCTCTTCTGACTCCAGAAGGTTGTGGTGCGACGAGGGAACCCGTCTTCTGGATCCAGGCGCTCAGAAACGCGCGCAGACCTCGTTGTGTCAAGCAGGAGCAGAATGCGCTTCCTCTGCTGCAGCAGCATCTCATGCTCAATTCTGAATGCGATCCCTCGTCGCAGAACGACGGTGTCTCCTCTTCTGACTACGGAAGATTGTGATGCGACGAAGGAACCCGTGTTCTGGATCCAGACGCTCAGAAACGCGTGCAGACCCCGTTGTGTCAAGCAGGAGGAGGCTACGCGTCCTCTGCTGCAGCAGCATCTCATTCTCAATTCTGAATGCGATCCCTCGTCGTAGCACGACGGTGTCTCCTCTTCTGACTCAAGAAGGTTGTGATGCGACGAAGGAACCCGTCTTCTGGATCCAGGCGCTCAGAAACGCGCGCAGACCTCGTTGTGTCAAGCAGGAGCAGAATGCGCTTCCTCTGCTGCAGCAGCATCTCATGCTCAATTCTGAATGCGATCCCTCGTCGCAGAACGACGGTGTCTCCTCTTCTGACTCCAGAAGATTGTGATGCGACGAAGGAACCCGACTTCTGGATCCAGGCGCTCAGAAACGCGCGCAGACGCCGTTGTGTCAAGCAGGAGAGGATGCGCTTTCTCTGATGCAACAACACCCCATGTTCAATTCTGAATGCGATCCCTCGTCGTAGAACGACGGTGTCTCCTCTTCTGACTACGGAAGATTGTGATGCGACGAAGGAACCCGTGTTCTGGATCCAGACGCTCAGAAACGCGTGCAGACCCCGTTTTGTCAAGCAGGAGGAGGATGCGCTTTCTCTGGTGCAACAACACCCCATGTTCAATTCTGAATGCGATCCCTCGTCGTAAAACGACGGTGTCCCCTCTGACGTGTCTCTTCTGACTCCAGAAGGTTGTGTTGCGACCAAGGGAACCCGTGTTCTGGATCCAGGCGCTCAGAAACGCGCGCAGACGCCGTTGTGTCAAGCAGGAGGAGGCTACGCGTCCTCTGCTGCAGCAGCATCTCATGCTCAATTCTGAATGCGATCCCTCGTCGTAGAACGACGGTGTCTCCTCTTCTGACTCCAGAAGGTTGTGTTGCGACCAAGGAAGCCCGTCTTCTGGATCCAGGCGCTCAGAAACGCGCGCAGACCTCGTTGTGTCAAGCAGGAGCAGAATGCGCTTCCTCTGCTGCAGCAGCATCTCATGCTCAATTCTGAATGCGATCCCTCGTCGCAGAACGACGGTGTCTCCTCTTCTGACTCCAGAAGATTGTGATGCGACGAAGGAACCCGACTTCTGGATCCAGGCGCTCAGAAACGCGCGCAGACCTCGTTGTGTCAAGCAGGAGCAAGATGCGCCTCCTCTGCTGCAGCAGCATCTCATGTTCAATTCTGAATGCGATCCCTCGTCGTAGAACGGCGGTGTCTCCTCCTCTGACTCCAGAGTGTTGTGGTGCGACGAAGGGAACCCGTCTTCTGGATCCAGGCGCTCAGAAACGCGCGCAGACGCCGTTGTGTCAAGCAGGAGAGGATGCGCTTTCTCTGATGCAACAACACCCCATGTTCAATTCTGAATGCGATCCCTCGTCGTAGAACGACGGTGTCTCCTCTTCTGACTCCGGAAGATTGTGATGCGACGAAGGAACCCGTGTTCTGGATCCAGACGCTCAGAAACGCGTGCAGACCCCGTTGTGTCAAGCAGGAGGAGGATGCGCTTTCTCTGATGCAACAACACCCCATGTTCAATTCTGAATGCGATCCCTCGTCGTAAAACGACGGTGTCCCCTCTGACGTGTCTCTTCTGACTCCAGAAGGTTGTGTTGCGACCAAGGGAGCCCGTCTTCTGGATCCAGGCGCTCAGAAACGCGCGCAGACGCCGTTGTGTCAAGCAGGAGGAGGCTACGCGTCCTCTGCTGCAGCAGCATCTCATGCTCAATTCTGAATGCGATCCCTCGTCGTAGAACGACGGTGTCTCCTCTTCTGACTCAAGAAGGTTGTGATGCGACGAAGGAACCCGTCTTCTGGATCCAGGCGCTCAGAAACGCGCGCAGACGCCGTTGTGTCAAGCAGGAGGAGGCTACGCGTCCTCTGCTGCAGCAGCATCTCATGCTCAATTCTGAATGCGATCCCTCGTCGTAGAACGACGGTGTCTCCTCTTCTGACTCAAGAAGGTTGTGATGCGACGAAGGAACCCGTCTTCTGGATCCAGGCGCTCAGAAACGCGCGCAGACCTCGTTGTGTCAAGCAGGAGCAAGATGCGCCTCCTCTGCTGCAGCAGTATCTCATGCTCAATTCTGAATGCGATCCCTCGTCGTAGAACGACGGTGTCTCCTCTGACGTGTCTCTTCTGACTCCAGAAGGTTGTGTTGCGACCAAGGGAGCCCGTCTTCTGGATCCAGGCGCTCAGAAACGCGCGCAGACGCCGTTGTGTCAAGCAGGAGCAGAATGCGCTTCCTCTGCTGCAGCAGCATCTCATGCTCAATTCTGAATGCGATCCCTCGTCGCAGAACGACGGTGTCTCCTCTTCTGACTCAAGAAGGTTGTGATGCGACGAAGGAACCCGTCTTCTGGATCCAGGCGCTCAGATACGCGCGCAGACGCCGTTGTGTCAAGCAGGAGGAGGCTACGCGTCCTCTGCTGTAACAACACCCCATGTTCAATTCTGAATGCGATCCCTCGTCGTAGAACGACGGTGTCTCCTCTTCTGACTCCAGAAGGTTGTGGTGCGACGAGGGAACCCGTCTTCTGGATCCAGGCGCTCAGAAACGCGCGCAGACCTCGTTGTGTCAAGCAGGAGCAGAATGCGCTTCCTCTGCTGCAGCAGCATCTCATGCTCAATTCTGAATGCGATCCCTCGTCGCAGAACGACGGTGTCTCCTCTTCTGACTCCAGAAGATTGTGATGCGACGAAGGAACCCGACTTCTGGATCCAGGCGCTCAGAAACGCGCGCAGACGCCGTTGTGTCAAGCAGGAGAGGATGCGCTTTCTCTGATGCAACAACACCCCATGTTCAATTCTGAATGCGATCCCTCGTCGTAGAACGACGGTGTCTCCTCTTCTGACTCCGGAAGATTGTGATGCGACGAAGGAACCCGTGTTCTGGATCCAGACGCTCAGAAACGCGTGCAGACCCCGTTGTGTCAAGCAGGAGGAGGATGCGCTTTCTCTGGTGCAACAACACCCCATGTTCAATTCTGAATGCGATCCCTCGTCGTAGAACGACGGTGTCTCCTCTGACGTGTCTCTTCTGACTCCAGAAGGTTGTGTTGCGACCAAGGGAGCCCGTCTTCTGGATCCAGGCGCTCAGAAACGCGCGCAGACGCCGTTGTGTCAAGCAGGAGCAGAATGCGCTTCCTCTGCTGCAGCAGCATCTCATGCTCAATTCTGAATGCGATCCCTCGTCGCAGAACGACGGTGTCTCCTCTTCTGACTCAAGAAGGTTGTGATGCGACGAAGGAACCCGTCTTCTGGATCCAGGCGCTCAGAAACGCGCGCAGACGCCGTTGTGTCAAGCAGGAGGAGGCTACGCGTCCTCTGCTGCAGCAGCATCTCATGCTCAATTCTGAATGCGATCCCTCGTCGTAGAACGACGGTGTCTCCTCTTCTGACTCAAGAAGGTTGTGATGCGACGAAGGAACCCGTCTTCTGGATCCAGGCGCTCAGAAACGCGCGCAGACCTCGTTGTGTCAAGCAGGAGCAAGATGCGCCTCCTCTGCTGCAGCAGTATCTCATGCTCAATTCTGAATGCGATCCCTCGTCGTAGAACGACGGTGTCTCCTCTGACGTGTCTCTTCTGACTCCAGAAGGTTGTGTTGCGACCAAGGGAGCCCGTCTTCTGGATCCAGGCGCTCAGAAACGCGCGCAGACGCCGTTGTGTCAAGCAGGAGCAGAATGCGCTTCCTCTGCTGCAGCAGCATCTCATGCTCAATTCTGAATGCGATCCCTCGTCGCAGAACGACGGTGTCTCCTCTTCTGACTCAAGAAGGTTGTGATGCGACGAAGGAACCCGTCTTCTGGATCCAGGCGCTCAGAAACGCGCGCAGACCTCGTTGTGTCAAGCAGGAGCAGAATGCGCTTCCTCTGCTGCAGCAGCATCTCATGCTCAATTCTGAATGCGATCCCTCGTCGCAGAACGACGGTGTCTCCTCTTCTGACTCAAGAAGGTTGTGATGCGACGAAGGAACCCGTCTTCTGGATCCAGGCGCTCAGATACGCGCGCAGACGCCGTTGTGTCAAGCAGGAGGAGGCTACGCGTCCTCTGCTGTAACAACACCCCATGTTCAATTCTGAATGCGATCCCTCGTCGTAGAACGACGGTGTCTCCTCTTCTGACTCCAGAAGGTTGTGGTGCGACGAGGGAACCCGTCTTCTGGATCCAGGCGCTCAGAAACGCGCGCAGACCTCGTTGTGTCAAGCAGGAGCAGAATGCGCTTCCTCTGCTGCAGCAGCATCTCATGCTCAATTCTGAATGCGATCCCTCGTCGCAGAACGACGGTGTCTCCTCTTCTGACTCCAGAAGATTGTGATGCGACGAAGGAACCCGACTTCTGGATCCAGGCGCTCAGAAACGCGCGCAGACGCCGTTGTGTCAAGCAGGAGAGGATGCGCTTTCTCTGATGCAACAACACCCCATGTTCAATTCTGAATGCGATCCCTCGTCGTAGAACGACGGTGTCTCCTCTTCTGACTCCGGAAGATTGTGATGCGACGAAGGAACCCGTGTTCTGGATCCAGACGCTCAGAAACGCGTGCAGACCCCGTTGTGTCAAGCAGGAGGAGGATGCGCTTTCTCTGGTGCAACAACACCCCATGTTCAATTCTGAATGCGATCCCTCGTCGTAAAACGACGGTGTCCCCTCTGACGTGTCTCTTCTGACTCCAGAAGGTTGTGTTGCGACCAAGGGAGCCCGTCTTCTGGATCCAGGCGCTCAGAAACGCGCGCAGACGCCGTTGTGTCAAGCAGGAGGAGGCTACGCGTCCTCTGCTGCAGCAGCATCTCATTCTCAATTCTGAATGCGATCCCTCGTCGTAGAACGACGGTGTCTCCTCTTGTGACTCCAGAAGGTTGTGTTGCGACCAAGGGAACCCGTCTTCTGGATCCAGGCGCTCAGAAACGCGCGCAGACGCCGTTGTGTCAAGCAGGAGGAGGCTACGCGTCCTCTGCTGCAGCAGCATCTCATGCTCAATTCTGAATGCGATCCCTCGTCGTAGAACGACGGTGTCTCCTCTTCTGACTCCAGAAGGTTGTGTTGCGACCAAGGGAGCCCGTCTTCTGGATCCAGGCGCTCAGAAACGCGCGCAGACGCCGTTGTTTCAAGCAGGAGGAGGCTACGCGTCCTCTGCTGCAGCAGCATCTCATGCTCAATTCTGAATGCGATCCCTCGTCGCAGAACGACGGTGTCTCCTCTTGTGACTCCAGAAGGTTGTGTTGCGACCAAGGGAACCCGTCTTCTGGATCCAGGCGCTCAGAAACGCGCGCAGACGCCGTTGTGTCAAGCAGGAGGAGGCTACGCGTCCTCTGCTGCAGCAGCATCTCATGCTCAATTCCGAATGCGATCCCTCGTCGTAGAACGACGGTGTCTCCTCTTCTGACTCAAGAAGGTTGTGATGCGACGAAGGAACCCGTCTTCTGGATCCAGGCACTCAGAAACGCGCGCAGACGCCTTTATGTCAAGCAGGAGCAGGATGCGCTTTCTCTGATGCAACAACACCCCATGTTCAATTCTGAATGCGATCCCTCGTCGTAAAACGACGGTGTCCCCTCTGACGTGTCTCCTCTGACTCCAGAAGGTTGTGTTGCGACCAAGGGAGCCCGTCTTCTGGATCCAGGCGCTCAGAAACGCGCGCAGACGCCGTTGAGTCAAGCAGGAGGAGGCTGCGCATCCTCTGCTGCAGCAGCATCTAATGTTCAATTCCGAATGCGATCCCTCGTCGTAGAACGACGGTGTCTCCTCTTCTGACTCCGGAAGATTGTGATGCGACGAAGGAACCCGTGTTCTGGATCCAGGCGCTCAGAAACGCGCGCAGACGCCGTTGTGTCAAGCAGGAGGAGGCTACGCGTCCTCTGCTGCAGCAGCATCTCATGCTCAATTCTGAATGCGATCCCTCGTCGTAGAACGACGGTGTCTCCTCTTCTGACTCAAGAAGGTTGTGATGCGACGAAGGAACCCGTCTTCTGGATCCAGGCGCTCAGAAACGCGCGCAGACCTCGTTGTGTCAAGCAGGAGCAAGATGCGCCTCCTCTGCTGCAGCAGTATCTCATGCTCAATTCTGAATGCGATCCCTCGTCGTAGAACGACGGTGTCTCCTCTGACGTGTCTCTTCTGACTCCAGAAGGTTGTGTTGCGACCAAGGGAGCCCGTCTTCTGGATCCAGACGCTCAGAAACGCGTGCAGACCCCGTTGTGTCAAGCAGGAGGAGGCTACGCGTCCTCTGCTGCAGCAGCATCTCATTCTCAATTCTGAATGCGATCCCTCGTCGTAGCACGACGGTGTCTCCTCTTCTGACTCAAGAAGGTTGTGATGCGACGAAGGAACCCGTCTTCTGGATCCAGGCGCTCAGAAACGCGCGCAGACCTCGTTGTGTCAAGCAGGAGCAAGATGCGCCTCCTCTGCTGCAGCAGCATCTCATGCTCAATTCTGAATGCGATCCCTCGTCGTAGAACGACGGTGTCTCCTCTTGTGACTCCAGAAGGTTGTGTTGCGACCAAGGGAACCCGTCTTCTGGATCCAGGCACTCAGAAACGCGCGCAGACCCCGTTGAGTCAAGCAGGAGGAGGCTGCGCATCCTCTGCTGCAGCAGCATCTCATGTTCAATTCCGAATGCGATCCCTCGTCGTAGAACGACGGTGTCTCCTCTTGTGACTCCAGAAGGTTGTGTTGCGACCAAGGGAACCCGTCTTCTGGATCCAGACGCTCAGAAACGCGTGCAGACCCCGTTGTGTCAATCAGGAGGAGGCTACGCGTCCTCTGCTGCAGCAGCATCTCATGCTCAATTCTGAATGCGATCCCTCGTCGTAGAACGACGGTGTCTCCTCTTCTGACTCCAGAAGGTTGTGTTGCGACCAAGGGAGCCCGTCTTCTGGATCCAGGCGCTCAGAAACGCGCGCAGACGCCGTTGTTTCAAGCAGGAGGAGGCTACGCGTCCTCTGCTGCAGCAGCATCTCATGCTCAATTCTGAATGCGATCCCTCGTCGCAGAACGACGGTGTCTCCTCTTGTGACTCCAGAAGGTTGTGTTGCGACCAAGGGAACCCGTCTTCTGGATCCAGGCGCTCAGAAACGCGCGCAGACGCCGTTGTGTCAAGCAGGAGGAGGCTACGCGTCCTCTGCTGCAGCAGCATCTCATGCTCAATTCCGAATGCGATCCCTCGTCGTAGAACGACGGTGTCTCCTCTTCTGACTCAAGAAGGTTGTGATGCGACGAAGGAACCCGTCTTCTGGATCCAGGCACTCAGAAACGCGCGCAGACGCCTTTATGTCAAGCAGGAGCAGGATGCGCTTTCTCTGATGCAACAACACCCCATGTTCAATTCTGAATGCGATCCCTCGTCGTAAAACGACGGTGTCCCCTCTGACGTGTCTCCTCTGACTCCAGAAGGTTGTGTTGCGACCAAGGGAGCCCGTCTTCTGGATCCAGGCGCTCAGAAACGCGCGCAGACGCCGTTGAGTCAAGCAGGAGGAGGCTGCGCATCCTCTGCTGCAGCAGCATCTAATGTTCAATTCTGAATGCGATCCCTCGTCGTAGAACGACGGTGTCTCCTCTTCTGACTCCAGAAGGTTGTGTTGCGACCAAGGAAGCCCGTCTTCTGGATCCAGGCGCTCAGAAACGCGCGCAGACCTCGTTGTGTCAAGCAGGAGCAGAATGCGCTTCCTCTGCTGCAGCAGCATCTCATGCTCAATTCTGAATGCGATCCCTCGTCGCAGAACGACGGTGTCTCCTCTTCTGACTCCAGAAGATTGTGATGCGACGAAGGAACCCGACTTCTGGATCCAGGCGCTCAGAAACGCGCGCAGACCTCGTTGTGTCAAGCAGGAGCAAGATGCGCCTCCTCTGCTGCAGCAGCATCTCATGTTCAATTCTGAATGCGATCCCTCGTCGTAGAACGGCGGTGTCTCCTCCTCTGACTCCAGAGTGTTGTGGTGCGACGAAGGGAACCCGTCTTCTGGATCCAGGCGCTCAGAAACGCGCGCAGACGCCGTTGTGTCAAGCAGGAGAGGATGCGCTTTCTCTGATGCAACAACACCCCATGTTCAATTCTGAATGCGATCCCTCGTCGTAGAACGACGGTGTCTCCTCTTCTGACTCCGGAAGATTGTGATGCGACGAAGGAACCCGTGTTCTGGATCCAGACGCTCAGAAACGCGTGCAGACCCCGTTGTGTCAAGCATGAGGAGGATGCGCTTTCTCTGATGCAACAACACCCCATGTTCAATTCTGAATGCGATCCCTCGTCGTAAAACGACGGTGTCCCCTCTGACGTGTCTCTTCTGACTCCAGAAGGTTGTGTTGCGACCAAGGGAGCCCGTCTTCTGGATCCAGGCGCTCAGAAACGCGCGCAGACGCCGTTGTGTCAAGCAGGAGGAGGCTACGCGTCCTCTGCTGCAGCAGCATCTCATGCTCAATTCTGAATGCGATCCCTCGTCGTAGAACGACGGTGTCTCCTCTTCTGACTCAAGAAGGTTGTGATGCGACGAAGGAACCCGTCTTCTGGATCCAGGCGCTCAGAAACGCGCGCAGACGCCGTTGTGTCAAGCAGGAGGAGGCTACGCGTCCTCTGCTGCAGCAGCATCTCATGCTCAATTCTGAATGCGATCCCTCGTCGTAGAACGACGGTGTCTCCTCTTCTGACTCAAGAAGGTTGTGATGCGACGAAGGAACCCGTCTTCTGGATCCAGGCGCTCAGAAACGCGCGCAGACCTCGTTGTGTCAAGCAGGAGCAAGATGCGCCTCCTCTGCTGCAGCAGTATCTCATGCTCAATTCTGAATGCGATCCCTCGTCGTAGAACGACGGTGTCTCCTCTGACGTGTCTCTTCTGACTCCAGAAGGTTGTGTTGCGACCAAGGGAGCCCGTCTTCTGGATCCAGGCGCTCAGAAACGCGCGCAGACGCCGTTGTGTCAAGCAGGAGCAGAATGCGCTTCCTCTGCTGCAGCAGCATCTCATGCTCAATTCTGAATGCGATCCCTCGTCGCAGAACGACGGTGTCTCCTCTTCTGACTCAAGAAGGTTGTGATGCGACGAAGGAACCCGTCTTCTGGATCCAGGCGCTCAGAAACGCGCGCAGACCTCGTTGTGTCAAGCAGGAGCAGAATGCGCTTCCTCTGCTGCAGCAGCATCTCATGCTCAATTCTGAATGCGATCCCTCGTCGCAGAACGACGGTGTCTCCTCTTCTGACTCAAGAAGGTTGTGATGCGACGAAGGAACCCGTCTTCTGGATCCAGGCGCTCAGATACGCGCGCAGACGCCGTTGTGTCAAGCAGGAGGAGGCTACGCGTCCTCTGCTGTAACAACACCCCATGTTCAATTCTGAATGCGATCCCTCGTCGTAGAACGACGGTGTCTCCTCTTCTGACTCCAGAAGGTTGTGGTGCGACGAGGGAACCCGTCTTCTGGATCCAGGCGCTCAGAAACGCGCGCAGACCTCGTTGTGTCAAGCAGGAGCAGAATGCGCTTCCTCTGCTGCAGCAGCATCTCATGCTCAATTCTGAATGCGATCCCTCGTCGCAGAACGACGGTGTCTCCTCTTCTGACTCCAGAAGATTGTGATGCGACGAAGGAACCCGACTTCTGGATCCAGGCGCTCAGAAACGCGCGCAGACGCCGTTGTGTCAAGCAGGAGAGGATGCGCTTTCTCTGATGCAACAACACCCCATGTTCAATTCTGAATGCGATCCCTCGTCGTAGAACGACGGTGTCTCCTCTTCTGACTCCGGAAGATTGTGATGCGACGAAGGAACCCGTGTTCTGGATCCAGACGCTCAGAAACGCGTGCAGACCCCGTTGTGTCAAGCAGGAGGAGGATGCGCTTTCTCTGGTGCAACAACACCCCATGTTCAATTCTGAATGCGATCCCTCGTCGTAAAACGACGGTGTCCCCTCTGACGTGTCTCTTCTGACTCCAGAAGGTTGTGTTGCGACCAAGGGAGCCCGTCTTCTGGATCCAGGCGCTCAGAAACGCGCGCAGACGCCGTTGTGTCAAGCAGGAGGAGGCTACGCGTCCTCTGCTGCAGCAGCATCTCATTCTCAATTCTGAATGCGATCCCTCGTCGTAGAACGACGGTGTCTCCTCTTGTGACTCCAGAAGGTTGTGTTGCGACCAAGGGAACCCGTCTTCTGGATCCAGGCGCTCAGAAACGCGCGCAGACGCCGTTGTGTCAAGCAGGAGGAGGCTACGCGTCCTCTGCTGCAGCAGCATCTCATGCTCAATTCTGAATGCGATCCCTCGTCGCAGAACGACGGTGTCTCCTCTTGTGACTCCAGAAGGTTGTGTTGCGACCAAGGGAACCCGTCTTCTGGATCCAGGCGCTCAGAAACGCGCGCAGACGCCGTTGTGTCAAGCAGGAGGAGGCTACGCGTCCTCTGCTGCAGCAGCATCTCATGCTCAATTCCGAATGCGATCCCTCGTCGTAGAACGACGGTGTCTCCTCTTCTGACTCAAGAAGGTTGTGATGCGACGAAGGAACCCGTCTTCTGGATCCAGGCACTCAGAAACGCGCGCAGACGCCTTTATGTCAAGCAGGAGCAGGATGCGCTTTCTCTGATGCAACAACACCCCATGTTCAATTCTGAATGCGATCCCTCGTCGTAAAACGACGGTGTCCCCTCTGACGTGTCTCCTCTGACTCCAGAAGGTTGTGTTGCGACAAAGGGAGCCCGTCTTCTGGATCCAGGCGCTCAGAAACGCGCGCAGACGCCGTTGAGTCAAGCAGGAGGAGGCTGCGCATCCTCTGCTGCAGCAGCATCTAATGTTCAATTCCGAATGCGATCCCTCGTCGTAGAACGACGGTGTCTCCTCTTCTGACTCCGGAAGATTGTGATGCGACGAAGGAACCCGTGTTCTGGATCCAGGCGCTCAGAAACGCGCGCAGACGCCGTTGTGTCAAGCAGGAGGAGGCTACGCGTCCTCTGCTGCAGCAGCATCTCATGCTCAATTCTGAATGCGATCCCTCGTCGTAGAACGACGGTGTCTCCTCTTCTGACTCAAGAAGGTTGTGATGCGACGAAGGAACCCGTCTTCTGGATCCAGGCGCTCAGAAACGCGCGCAGACCTCGTTGTGTCAAGCAGGAGCAAGATGCGCCTCCTCTGCTGCAGCAGTATCTCATGCTCAATTCTGAATGCGATCCCTCGTCGTAGAACGACGGTGTCTCCTCTGACGTGTCTCTTCTGACTCCAGAAGGTTGTGTTGCGACCAAGGGAGCCCGTCTTCTGGATCCAGACGCTCAGAAACGCGTGCAGACCCCGTTGTGTCAAGCAGGAGGAGGCTACGCGTCCTCTGCTGCAGCAGCATCTCATTCTCAATTCTGAATGCGATCCCTCGTCGTAGCACGACGGTGTCTCCTCTTCTGACTCAAGAAGGTTGTGATGCGACGAAGGAACCCGTCTTCTGGATCCAGGCGCTCAGAAACGCGCGCAGACCTCGTTGTGTCAAGCAGGAGCAAGATGCGCCTCCTCTGCTGCAGCAGCATCTCATGCTCAATTCTGAATGCGATCCCTCGTCGTAGAACGACGGTGTCTCCTCTTGTGACTCCAGAAGGTTGTGTTGCGACCAAGGGAACCCGTCTTCTGGATCCAGGCACTCAGAAACGCGCGCAGACCCCGTTGAGTCAAGCAGGAGGAGGCTGCGCATCCTCTGCTGCAGCAGCATCTCATGTTCAATTCCGAATGCGATCCCTCGTCGTAGAACGACGGTGTCTCCTCTTGTGACTCCAGAAGGTTGTGTTGCGACCAAGGGAACCCGTCTTCTGGATCCAGACGCTCAGAAACGCGTGCAGACCCCGTTGTGTCAATCAGGAGGAGGCTACGCGTCCTCTGCTGCAGCAGCATCTCATGCTCAATTCTGAATGCGATCCCTCGTCGCAGAACGACGGTGTCTCCTCTTGTGACTCCAGAAGGTTGTGTTGCGACCAAGGGAACCCGTCTTCTGGATCCAGGCGCTCAGAAACGCGCGCAGACCTCGTTGTGTCAAGCAGGAGGAGGCTACGCGTCCTCTGCTGCAGCAGCATCTCATGCTCAATTCCGAATGCGATCCCTCGTCGTAGAACGACGGTGTCTCCTCTTCTGACTCAAGAAGGTTGTGATGCGACGAAGGAACCCGTCTTCTGGATCCAGGCACTCAGAAACGCGCGCAGACGCCTTTATGTCAAGCAGGAGCAGGATGCGCTTTCTCTGATGCAACAACACCCCATGTTCAATTCTGAATGCGATCCCTCGTCGTAAAACGACGGTGTCCCCTCTGACGTGTCTCCTCTGACTCCAGAAGGTTGTGTTGCGACCAAGGGAGCCCGTCTTCTGGATCCAGGCGCTCAGAAACGCGCGCAGACGCCGTTGAGTCAAGCAGGAGGAGGCTGCGCTTTCTCTGATGCAACAACACCCCATGTTCAATTCTGAATGCGATCCCTCGTCGTAAAACGACGGTGTCCCCTCTGACGTGTCTCTTCTGACTCCAGAAGGTTGTGTTGCGACCAAGGGAGCCCGTCTTCTGGATCCAGGCGCTCAGAAACGCGCGCAGACGCCGTTGTTTCAAGCAGGAGGAGGCTACGCGTCCTCTGCTGCAGCAGCATCTCATGCTCAATTCTGAATGCGATCCCTCGTCGCAGAACGACGGTGTCTCCTCTTGTGACTCCAGAAGGTTGTGTTGCGACCAAGGGAACCCGTCTTCTGGATCCAGGCGCTCAGAAACGCGCGCAGACGCCGTTGTGTCAAGCAGGAGGAGGCTGCGCTTTCTCTGATGCAACAACACCCCATGTTCAATTCTGAATGCGATCCCTCGTCGTAAAACGACGGTGTCCCCTCTGACGTGTCTCTTCTGACTCCAGAAGGTTGTGTTGCGACCAAGGGAGCCCGTCTTCTGGATCCAGGCGCTCAGAAACGCGCGCAGACGCCGTTGTTTCAAGCAGGAGGAGGCTACGCGTCCTCTGCTGCAGCAGCATCTCATGCTCAATTCTGAATGCGATCCCTCGTCGCAGAACGACGGTGTCTCCTCTTGTGACTCCAGAAGGTTGTGTTGCGACCAAGGGAACCCGTCTTCTGGATCCAGGCGCTCAGAAACGCGCGCAGACGCCGTTGTGTCAAGCAGGAGGAGGCTACGCGTCCTCTGCTGCAGCAGCATCTCATGCTCAATTCTGAATGCGATCCCTCGTCGCAGAACGACGGTGTCTCCTCTTGTGACTCCAGAAGGTTGTGTTGCGAACAAGGGAACCCGTCTTCTGGATCCAGGCACTCAGAAACGCGCGCAGACCCCGTTGAGTCAAGCAGGAGGAGGCTGCGCATCCTCTGCTGCAGCAGCATCTCATGCTCAATTCTGAATGCGATCCCTCGTCGCAGAACGATGGTGTCTCCTCTTCTGACTCCAGAAGGTTGTGATGCGACGAAGGAACCCGTCTTCTGGATCCAGGCGCTCAGAAACGCGCGCAGACCTCGTTGTGTCAAGCAGGAGCAAGATGCGCCTCCTCTGCTGCAGCAGCATCTCATGCTCAATTCTGAATGCGATCCCTCGTCGTAGAACGACGGTGTCTCCTCTTCTGACTCCGGAAGATTGTGATGCGATGAAGGAACCCGTGTTCTGGATCCAGACGCTCAGAAACGCGTGCAGACCCCGTTGTGTCAAGCAGGAGGAGGATGCGCTTTCTCTGATGCAACAACACCCCATGTTCAATTCTGAATGCGATCCCTCGTCGTAAAACGACGGTGTCCCCTCTGACGTGTCTCTTCTGACTCCAGAAGGTTGTGTTGCGAACAAGGGAACCCGTCTTCTGGATCCAGGCACTCAGAAACGCGCGCAGACGCCGTTGTGTCAAGCAGGAGGAGGCCACGGGTCCTCTGCTGTAACAACACCCCATGTTCAATTCTGAATGCGATCCCTCGTCGTAGAACGACGGTGTCTCCTCTTCTGACTCCAGAAGGTTGTGATGCGACGAAGGAACCCGTCTTCTGGATCCAGGCGCTCAGAAACGCGCGCAGACGCCGTTGTGTCAAGCAGGAGGAGGCTACGCGTCCTCTGCTGCAGCAGCATCTCATGCTCAATTCTGAATGCGATCCCTCGTCGCAGAACGACGGTGTCTCCTCTTGTGACTCCAGAAGGTTGTGTTGCGAACAAGGGAACCCGTCTTCTGGATCCAGGCACTCAGAAACGCGCGCAGACCCCGTTGAGTCAAGCAGGAGGAGGCTGCGCATCCTCTGCTGCAGCAGCATCTCATGCTCAATTCTGAATGCGATCCCTCGTCGCAGAACGATGGTGTCTCCTCTTCTGACTCCAGAAGGTTGTGATGCGACGAAGGAACCCGTCTTCTGGATCCAGGCGCTCAGAAACGCGCGCAGACCTCGTTGTGTCAAGCAGGAGCAAGATGCGCCTCCTCTGCTGCAGCAGCATCTCATGCTCAATTCTGAATGCGATCCCTCGTCGTAGAACGACGGTGTCTCCTCTTCTGACTCCGGAAGATTGTGATGCGATGAAGGAACCCGTGTTCTGGATCCAGACGCTCAGAAACGCGTGCAGACCCCGTTGTGTCAAGCAGGAGGAGGATGCGCTTTCTCTGATGCAACAACACCCCATGTTCAATTCTGAATGCGATCCCTCGTCGTAAAACGACGGTGTCCCCTCTGACGTGTCTCTTCTGACTCCAGAAGGTTGTGTTGCGAACAAGGGAACCCGTCTTCTGGATCCAGGCACTCAGAAACGCGCGCAGACGCCGTTGTGTCAAGCAGGAGGAGGCCACGGGTCCTCTGCTGTAACAACACCCCATGTTCAATTCTGAATGCGATCCCTCGTCGTAGAACGACGGTGTCTCCTCTTCTGACTCCAGAAGGTTGTGGTGCGACGAGGGAACCCGTCTTCTGGATCCAGGCGCTCAGAAACGCGCGCAGACCTCGTTGTGTCAAGCAGGAGCAGAATGCGCTTCCTCTGCTGCAGCAGCATCTCATGCTCAATTCTGAATGCGATCCCTCGTCGTAGAACGACGGTGTCTCCTCTTCTGACTCCAGAAGGTTGTGGTGCGACGAGGGAACCCGTCTTCTGGATCCAGGCGCTCAGAAACGCGCGCAGACCTCGTTGTGTCAAGCAGGAGCAGAATGCGCTTCCTCTGCTGCAGCAGCATCTCATGCTCAATTCTGAATGCGATCCCTCGTCGTAGAACGACGGTGTCTCCTCTTCTGACTCCAGAAGGTTGTGGTGCGACGAGGGAACCCGTCTTCTGGATCCAGGCGCTCAGAAACGCGCGCAGACGCCGTTGTGTCAAGCAGGAGGAGGATGCGCTTTCTCTGATGCAACAACACCCCATGTTCAATTCTGAATGCGATCCCTCGTCGTAAAACGACGGTGTCCCCTCTGACGTGTCTCTTCTGACTCCAGAAGGTTGTGTTGCGACCAAGGGAGCCCGTCTTCTGGATCCAGGCGCTCAGAAACGCGCGCAGACGCCGTTGAGTCAAGCAGGAGGAGGCTGCGCATCCTCTGCTGCAGCAGCATCTAATGTTCAATTCCGAATGCGATCCCTCGTCGTAGAACGACGGTGTCTCCTCTTCTGACTCCGGAAGATTGTGATGCGACGAAGGAACCCGTGTTCTGGATCCAGGCGCTCAGAAACGCGCGCAGACGCCGTTGTGTCAAGCAGGAGGAGGCTACGCGTCCTCTGCTGCAGCAGCATCTCATGCTCAATTCTGAATGCGATCCCTCGTCGTAGAACGACGGTGTCTCCTCTTCTGACTCAAGAAGGTTGTGATGCGACGAAGGAACCCGTCTTCTGGATCCAGGCGCTCAGAAACGCGCGCAGACCTCGTTGTGTCAAGCAGGAGCAAGATGCGCCTCCTCTGCTGCAGCAGTATCTCATGCTCAATTCTGAATGCGATCCCTCGTCGTAGAACGACGGTGTCTCCTCTGACGTGTCTCTTCTGACTCCAGAAGGTTGTGTTGCGACCAAGGGAGCCCGTCTTCTGGATCCAGACGCTCAGAAACGCGTGCAGACCCCGTTGTGTCAAGCAGGAGGAGGCTACGCGTCCTCTGCTGCAGCAGCATCTCATTCTCAATTCTGAATGCGATCCCTCGTCGTAGCACGACGGTGTCTCCTCTTCTGACTCAAGAAGGTTGTGATGCGACGAAGGAACCCGTCTTCTGGATCCAGGCGCTCAGAAACGCGCGCAGACCTCGTTGTGTCAAGCAGGAGCAAGATGCGCCTCCTCTGCTGCAGCAGCATCTCATGCTCAATTCTGAATGCGATCCCTCGTCGTAGAACGACGGTGTCTCCTCTTGTGACTCCAGAAGGTTGTGTTGCGACCAAGGGAACCCGTCTTCTGGATCCAGGCACTCAGAAACGCGTGCAGACCCCGTTGTGTCAATCAGGAGGAGGCTACGCGTCCTCTGCTGCAGCAGCATCTCATGCTCAATTCTGAATGCGATCCCTCGTCGCAGAACGACGGTGTCTCCTCTTGTGACTCCAGAAGGTTGTGTTGCGACCAAGGGAACCCGTCTTCTGGATCCAGGCGCTCAGAAACGCGCGCAGACCTCGTTGTGTCAAGCAGGAGGAGGCTACGCGTCCTCTGCTGCAGCAGCATCTCATGCTCAATTCCGAATGCGATCCCTCGTCGTAGAACGACGGTGTCTCCTCTTCTGACTCAAGAAGGTTGTGATGCGACGAAGGAACCCGTCTTCTGGATCCAGGCACTCAGAAACGCGCGCAGACGCCTTTATGTCAAGCAGGAGCAGGATGCGCTTTCTCTGATGCAACAACACCCCATGTTCAATTCTGAATGCGATCCCTCGTCGTAAAACGACGGTGTCCCCTCTGACGTGTCTCCTCTGACTCCAGAAGGTTGTGTTGCGACCAAGGGAGCCCGTCTTCTGGATCCAGGCGCTCAGAAACGCGCGCAGACGCCGTTGAGTCAAGCAGGAGGAGGCTGCGCTTTCTCTGATGCAACAACACCCCATGTTCAATTCTGAATGCGATCCCTCGTCGTAAAACGACGGTGTCCCCTCTGACGTGTCTCTTCTGACTCCAGAAGGTTGTGTTGCGACCAAGGGAGCCCGTCTTCTGGATCCAGGCGCTCAGAAACGCGCGCAGACGCCGTTGTTTCAAGCAGGAGGAGGCTACGCGTCCTCTGCTGCAGCAGCATCTCATGCTCAATTCTGAATGCGATCCCTCGTCGCAGAACGACGGTGTCTCCTCTTGTGACTCCAGAAGGTTGTGTTGCGACCAAGGGAACCCGTCTTCTGGATCCAGGCGCTCAGAAACGCGCGCAGACGCCGTTGTGTCAAGCAGGAGGAGGCTACGCGTCCTCTGCTGCAGCAGCATCTCATGCTCAATTCTGAATGCGATCCCTCGTCGCAGAACGACGGTGTCTCCTCTTGTGACTCCAGAAGGTTGTGTTGCGAACAAGGGAACCCGTCTTCTGGATCCAGGCACTCAGAAACGCGCGCAGACCCCGTTGAGTCAAGCAGGAGGAGGCTGCGCATCCTCTGCTGCAGCAGCATCTCATGCTCAATTCTGAATGCGATCCCTCGTCGCAGAACGATGGTGTCTCCTCTTCTGACTCCAGAAGGTTGTGATGCGACGAAGGAACCCGTCTTCTGGATCCAGGCGCTCAGAAACGCGCGCAGACCTCGTTGTGTCAAGCAGGAGCAAGATGCGCCTCCTCTGCTGCAGCAGCATCTCATGCTCAATTCTGAATGCGATCCCTCGTCGTAGAACGACGGTGTCTCCTCTTCTGACTCCGGAAGATTGTGATGCGATGAAGGAACCCGTGTTCTGGATCCAGACGCTCAGAAACGCGTGCAGACCCCGTTGTGTCAAGCAGGAGGAGGATGCGCTTTCTCTGATGCAACAACACCCCATGTTCAATTCTGAATGCGATCCCTCGTCGTAAAACGACGGTGTCCCCTCTGACGTGTCTCTTCTGACTCCAGAAGGTTGTGTTGCGAACAAGGGAACCCGTCTTCTGGATCCAGGCACTCAGAAACGCGCGCAGACGCCGTTGTGTCAAGCAGGAGGAGGCCACGGGTCCTCTGCTGTAACAACACCCCATGTTCAATTCTGAATGCGATCCCTCGTCGTAGAACGACGGTGTCTCCTCTTCTGACTCCAGAAGGTTGTGATGCGACGAAGGAACCCGTCTTCTGGATCCAGGCGCTCAGAAACGCGCGCAGACCTCGTTGTGTCAAGCAGGAGCAAGATGCGCCTCCTCTGCTGCAGCAGCATCTCATGCTCAATTCTGAATGCGATCCCTCGTCGTAGAACGACGGTGTCTCCTCTTCTGACTCCAGAAGGTTGTGGTGCGACGAAGGAACCCGTCTTCTGGATCCAGGCGCTCAGAAACGCGCGCAGACGCCGTTGTGTCAAGCAGGAGGAGGCCACGGGTCCTCTGCTGTAACAACACCCCATGTTCAATTCTGAATGCGATCCCTCGTCGTAGAACGACGGTGTCTCCTCTTCTGACTCCAGAAGGTTGTGGTGCGACGAGGGAACCCGTCTTCTGGATCCAGGCGCTCAGAAACGCGCGCAGACCTCGTTGTGTCAAGCAGGAGCAGAATGCGCTTCCTCTGCTGCAGCAGCATCTCATGCTCAATTCTGAATGCGATCCCTCGTCGCAGAACGATGGTGTCTCCTCTTCTGACTCCAGAAGGTTGTGGTGCGACGAGGGAACCCGTCTTCTGGATCCAGGCGCTCAGAAACGCGCGCAGACCTCGTTGTGTCAAGCAGGAGCAGAATGCGCCTCCTCTGCTGCAGCAGCATCTCATGTTCAATTCTGAATGCGATCCCTCGTCGTAGAACGGCGGTGTCTCCTCCTCTGACTCCAGAGTGTTGTGGTGCGACGAAGGGAACCCGTCTTCTGGATCCAGGCGCTCAGAAACGCGCGCAGACGCCGTTGTGTCAAGCAGGAGGAGGATGCGCTTTCTCTGATGCAACAACACCCCATGTTCAATTCTGAATGCGATCCCTCGTCGTAAAACGACGGTGTCCCCTCTGACGTGTCTCTTCTGACTCCAGAAGGTTGTGTTGCGACCAAGGGAGCCCGTCTTCTGGATCCAGGCGCTCAGAAACGCGCGCAGACGCCGTTGTGTCAAGCAGGAGGAGGCCACGGGTCCTCTGCTGTAACAACACCCCATGTTCAATTCTGAATGCGATCCCTCGTCGTAGAACGACGGTGTCTCCTCTTCTGACTCCAGAAGGTTGTGGTGCGACGAGGGAACCCGTCTTCTGGATCCAGGCGCTCAGAAACGCGCGCAGACCTCGTTGTGTCAAGCAGGAGCAGAATGCGCTTCCTCTGCTGCAGCAGCATCTCATGCTCAATTCTGAATGCGATCCCTCGTCGCAGAACGATGGTGTCTCCTCTTCTGACTCCAGAAGGTTGTGGTGCGACGAGGGAACCCGTCTTCTGGATCCAGGCGCTCAGAAACGCGCGCAGACCTCGTTGTGTCAAGCAGGAGCAGAATGCGCCTCCTCTGCTGCAGCAGCATCTCATGTTCAATTCTGAATGCGATCCCTCGTCGTAGAACGGCGGTGTCTCCTCCTCTGACTCCAGAGTGTTGTGGTGCGACGAAGGGAACCCGTCTTCTGGATCCAGGCGCTCAGAAACGCGCGCAGACGCCGTTGTGTCAAGCAGGAGGAGGATGCGCTTTCTCTGATGCAACAACACCCCATGTTCAATTCTGAATGCGATCCCTCGTCGTAAAACGACGGTGTCCCCTCTGACGTGTCTCTTCTGACTCCAGAAGGTTGTGTTGCGACCAAGGGAGCCCGTCTTCTGGATCCAGGCGCTCAGAAACGCGCGCAGACGCCGTTGTGTCAAGCAGGAGGAGGATGCGCTTTCTCTGATGCAACAACACCCCATGTTCAATTCTGAATGCGATCCCTCGTCGTAGAACGACGGTGTCTCCTCTTGTGACTCCAGAAGGTTGGGTTGCGACCAAGGGAACCCGTCTTCTGGATCCAGGCACTCAGAAACGCGCGCAGACGCCGTTGTGTCAAGCAGGAGGAGGATGCGCTTTCTCTGATGCAACAACACCCCATGTTCAATTCTGAATGCGATCCCTCGTCGCAGAACGACGGTGTCCCCTCTGACGTGTCTCTTCTGACTCCAGAAGGTTGTGTTGCGAACAAGGGAACCCGTCTTCTGGATCCAGGCACTCAGAAACGCGCGCAGACGCCGTTGTGTCAAGCAGGAGGAGGCCACGGGTCCTCTGCTGTAACAACACCCCATGTTCAATTCTGAATGCGATCCCTCGTCGTAGAACGACGGTGTCTCCTCTTGTGACTCCAGAAGGTTGGGTTGCGACCAAGGGAACCCGTCTTCTGGATCCAGGCACTCAGAAACGCGCGCAGACGCCGTTGTGTCAAGCAGGAGGAGGATGCGCTTTCTCTGATGCAACAACACCCCATGTTCAATTCTGAATGCGATCCCTCGTCGTAAAACGACGGTGTCCCCTCTGACGTGTCTCTTCTGACTCCAGAAGGTTGTGTTGCGACCAAGGGAGCCCGTCTTCTGGATCCAGGCGCTCAGAAACGCGCGCAGACGCCGTTGTGTCAAGCAGGAGGAGGATGCGCTTTCTCTGATGCAACAACACCCCATGTTCAATTCTGAATGCGATCCCTCGTCGTAGAACGACGGTGTCTCCTCTTGTGACTCCAGAAGGTTGGGTTGCGACCAAGGGAACCCGTCTTCTGGATCCAGGCACTCAGAAACGCGCGCAGACGCCGTTGTGTCAAGCAGGAGGAGGATGCGCTTTCTCTGATGCAACAACACCCCATGTTCAATTCTGAATGCGATCCCTCGTCGCAGAACGACGGTGTCCCCTCTGACGTGTCTCTTCTGACTCCAGAAGGTTGTGTTGCGAACAAGGGAACCCGTCTTCTGGATCCAGGCACTCAGAAACGCGCGCAGACGCCGTTGTGTCAAGCAGGAGGAGGCCACGGGTCCTCTGCTGTAACAACACCCCATGTTCAATTCTGAATGCGATCCCTCGTCGTAGAACGACGGTGTCTCCTCTTGTGACTCCAGAAGGTTGGGTTGCGACCAAGGGAACCCGTCTTCTGGATCCAGGCACTCAGAAACGCGCGCAGACGCCGTTGTGTCAAGCAGGAGGAGGATGCGCTTTCTCTGATGCAACAACACCCCATGTTCAATTCTGAATGCGATCCCTCGTCGTAAAACGACGGTGTCCCCTCTGACGTGTCTCTTCTGACTCCAGAAGGTTGTGTTGCGAACAAGGGAACCCGTCTTCTGGATCCAGGCACTCAGAAACGCGCGCAGACGCCGTTGTGTCAAGCAGGAGGAGGCCACGGGTCCTCTGCTGTAACAACACCCCATGTTCAATTCTGAATGCGATCCCTCGTCGTAGAACGACGGTGTCTCCTCTTCTGACTCCAGAAGGTTGTGGTGCGACGAGGGAACCCGTCTTCTGGATCCAGGCACTCAGAAACGCGCGCAGACCCCGTTGAGTCAAGCAGGAGGAGGCTGCGCATCCTCTGCTGCAGCAGCATCTCATGTTCAATTCCGAATGCGACCCCTCGTCGTAGAACGACGGTGTCTCCTCTTCTGACTCAAGAAGGTTGTGATGCGACGAAGGAACCCGTCTTCTGGATCCAGGCACTCAGAAACGCGCGCAGACGCCTTTATGTCAAGCAGGAGCAGGATGCGCTTCCTCTGCTGCAGCAGCATCTCATGTTCAATTCCGAATGCGATCCCTCGTCGTAGAACGACGGTGTCTCCTCTTCTGACTCGAGAAGGTTGTGATGCGACGAAGGAACCCGTCTTCTGGATCCAGGCACTCAGAAACGCGCGCAGACGCCTTTATGTCAAGCAGGAGCAGGATGCGCTTCCTCTGCTGCAGCAGCATCTCATGTTCAATTCCGAATGCGATCCCTCGTCGTAGAACGACGGTGTCTCCTCTTCTGACTCCCGAAGGTTGTGGTGCGACGAAGGAACCCGACTTCTGGATCCAGGCGCTCAGAAACGCGCGCAGACCTCGTTGTGTCAAGCAGGAGCAGAATGCGCTTCCTCTGCTGCAGCAGCATCTCATGCTCAATTCTGAATGCGATCCCTCGTCGCAGAACGGCGGTGTCTCCTCCTCTGACTCCAGAGTGTTGTGGTGCGACGAAGGGAACCCGTCTTCTGGATCCAGGCGCTCAGAAACGCGCGCAGACGCCGTTGTGTCAAGCAGGAGGAGGATGCGCTTTCTCTGATGCAACAACACCCCATGTTCAATTCTGAATGCGATCCCTCGTCGCAGAACGACGGTGTCTCCTCCTCTGACTCCAGAATGTTGTGGTGCGACGAAGGGAACCCGCCTGCTGGATCCAGACGCTCAGAAACGCGTGCAGACCCCGTTGTGTCAAGCAGGAGGAGGCTGCGCTTCCTCTTCTGCAGCAGCATCTCATGCTCAATTCTGAATGCGATCCCTCGTCGTAGAACGACGGTGTCTCCTCTTCTGACTCCAGAAGGTTGTGATGCGACGAAGGAACCGTCTTCTGGATCCAGGCACTCAAAAACGCGCGCAGACGCCGTTGTGTCAAGCAGGAGGAGGCTGCGCTTCCTCTTCTGCAGCAGCATCTCATGCTCAATTCTGAATGCGATCCCTCCTCGTAGAACGACGGTGTCTCCTCTTCTGACTCCAGAAGGTTGTGATGCGACGAAGGAACCGTCTTCTGGATCCAGGCACTCAAAAACGCGCGCAGACGCCGTTGTGTCAAGCAGGAGGAGGCTACGCGTCCTCTGCTGTAACAAAACCCCATGTTCAATTCTGAATGCGATCCCTCGTCGTAGAACGACGGTGTCTCCTCTTCTGACTCCAGAAGGTTGTGGTGCGACCAAGGGAACCCGTCTTCTGGATCCAGGCGCTCAGAAACGCGCGCAGACCTCGTTGTGTCAAGCAGGAGGAGGCTGCGCTTCCTCTTCTGCAGCAGCATCTCATGCTCAATTCTGAATGCGATCCCTCCTCGTAGAACGACGGTGTCTCCTCTTCTGACTCCAGAAGGTTGTGATGCGACGAAGGAACCGTCTTCTGGATCCAGGCACTCAAAAACGCGCGCAGACGCCGTTGTGTCAAGCAGGAGGAGGCTGCGCTTCCTCTTCTGCAGCAGCATCTCATGCTCAATTCTGAATGCGATCCCTCCTCGTAGAACGACGGTGTCTCCTCTTCTGACTCCAGAAGGTTGTGATGCGACGAAGGAACCGTCTTCTGGATCCAGGCACTCAAAAACGCGCGCAGACGCCGTTGTGTCAAGCAGGAGGAGGCTACGCGTCCTCTGCTGTAACAAAACCCCATGTTCAATTCTGAATGCGATCCCTCGTCGTAGAACGACGGTGTCTCCTCTTCTGACTCCAGAAGGTTGTGGTGCGACGAAGGGAACCCGCCTGCTGGATCCAGACGCTCAGAAACGCGTGCAGACCCCGTTGTGTCAAGCAGGAGGAGGCTGCGCTTCCTCTTCTGCAGCAGCATCTCATGCTCAATTCTGAATGCGATCCCTCGTCGCAGAACGACGGTGTCTCCTCCTCTGACTCCAGAATGTTGTGGTGCGACGAAGGGAACCCGTCTTCTGGATCCAGGCGCTCAGAAACGCGCGCAGACCTCGTTGTGTCAAGCAGGAGCAAGATGCGCCTCCTCTGCTGCAGCAGCATCTCATGTTCAATTCTGAATGCGATCCCTCGTCGTAGAACGACGGTGTCTCCTCTTCTGACTCCAGAAGGTTGTGGTGCGACGAGGGAACCCGTCTTCTGGATCCAGGCACTCAAAAATGCGCGCAGACGCCGTTGTGTCAAGCAGGAGGAGGCTACGCGTCCTCTGCAGTAACAAAACCCCATGTTCAATTCTGAATGCGATCCCTCGTCGTAGAACGACGGTGTCTCCTCTGTCGTGTCTCCTCTGACTCCGGAAGGTTGTGTTGCGACCAAGGGAACCCGTCTTCTGGATCCAGGCGCTCAGAAACGCGCGCAGACGCCTTTATGTCAAGCAGGAGCAGGATGCGCTTCCTCTGCTGCAGCAGCATCTCAATCTCAATTCTGAATGCGATCCCTCATCGTAGAACGACGGTGTCTCCTCTTCTGACTCCAGAAGATTGTGATGCGACGAAGGAACCCGTCTTCTGGATCCAGGCGCTCAGAAACGCGCGCAGACGCCGTTGTGTCAAGCAGGAGCAAGATGCGTCTCCTCTGCTGCAGCAGCATCTCATGTTCAATTCTGAATGCGATCCCTCGTCGTAGAACGACGGTGTCTCCTCTGACATTTCTCCTCTGACTCCAGAAAGTTGTGATGCGACGAAGCAACCCGTCCTCTGGATCCAGGCACTCAGAAACGCGCGCAGACGCCGTTGTGTCAAGCAGGAGGAGGCTACGCGTCCTCTGCTGTAACAACACCCCAGGTTCAATTCTGAATGCGATCCCTAGTCGAAAAACGACGGTGTCTTCTCTTCTGACTCCAGAGTGTTGTGGTGCGACGAAGGGAACCCGTCTTCTGGATCCAGGCGCTCAGAAACGCGCGCAGACGCCGTTGTGTCAAGCAGGAGGAGGCTACGCGTCCTCTGCTGTAACAACACCCCATGTTCAATTCTGAATGCGATCCCTCGTCGCAGAACGACGGTGTCTCCTCCTCTGACTCCAGAATGTTGTGGTGCGACGAAGGGAACCCGCCTGCTGGATCCAGACGCTCAGAAACGCGTGCAGACCCCGTTGTGTCAAGCAGGAGGAGGCTGCGCTTCCTCTTCTGCAGCAGCATCTCATGCTCAATTCTGAATGCGATCCCTCCTCGTAGAACGACGGTGTCTCCTCTTCTGACTCCAGAAGGTTGTGATGCGACGAAGGAACCGTCTTCTGGATCCAGGCACTCAAAAACGCGCGCAGACGCCGTTGTGTCAAGCAGGAGGAGGCTACGCGTCCTCTGCTGTAACAAAACCCCATGCTCAATTCTGAATGCGATCCCTCGTCGTAGAACGACGGTGTCTCCTCTTCTGACTCCAGAAGGTTGTGGTGCGACCAAGGGAACCCGTCTTCTGGATCCAGGCGCTCAGAAACGCGCGCAGACCTCGTTGTGTCAAGCAGGAGCAAGATGCGCCTCCTCTGCTGCAGCAGCATCTCATGTTCAATTCTGAATGCGATCCCTCGTCGTAGAACGGCGGTGTCTCCTCCTCTGACTCCAGAGTGTTGTGGTGCGACGAAGGGAACCCGTCTTCTGGATCCAGGCGCTCAGAAACGCGCGCAGACGCCGTTGTGTCAAGCAGGAGGAGGCTACGCGTCCTCTGCTGTAACAAAACCCCATGTTCAATTCTGAATGCGATCCCTCGTCGTAGAACGACGGTGTCTCCTCTGACATTTCTCCTCTGACTCCAGAAAGTTGTGATGCGACGAAGGAACCCGTCCTCTGGATCCAGGCACTCAGAAACGCGCGCAGACGCCGTTGTGTCAAGCAGGAGGAGGCTACGCGTCCTCTGCTGTAACAACACCCCATGTTCAATTCTGAATGCGATCCCTCGTCGCAGAACGACGGTGTCTCCTCCTCTGACTCCAGAATGTTGTGGTGCGACGAAGGGAACCCGCCTGCTGGATCCAGACGCTCAGAAACGCGTGCAGACCCCGTTGTGTCAAGCAGGAGGAGGCTGCGCTTCCTCTTCTGCAGCAGCATCTCATGCTCAATTCTGAATGCGATCCCTCCTCGTAGATCGACGGTGTCTCCTCTCTGACTCCAGAAGGTTGTGATGCGACGAAGGAACCGCCTTCTGAACCCAGGCACTCAAAAACGCGCGCAGACGCCGTTGTGTCAAGCAGGAGGAGGCTACGCGTCCTCTGCTGTAACAAAACCCCATGTTCAATTCTGAATGCGATCCCTCGTCGTAGAACGACGGTGTCTCCTCTTCTGACTCCAGAAGATTGTGATGCGACCAAGGGAACCCGCCTGCTGGATCCAGACGCTCAGAAACGCGTGCAGACCCCGTTGTGTCAAGCAGGAGGAGGCTGCGCTTCCTCTTCTGCAGCAGCATCTCATGCTCAATTCTGAATGCGATCCCTCGTCGCAGAACGACGGTGTCTCCTCCTCTGACTCCAGAATGTTGTGGTGCGACGAAGGGAACCCGTCTTCTGGATCCAGGCGCTCAGAAACGCGCGCAGACCTCGTTGTGTCAAGCAGGAGCAAGATGCGCCTCCTCTGCTGCAGCAGCATCTCATGTTCAATTCTGAATGCGATCCCTCGTCGTAGAACGACGGTGTCTCCTCTTCTGACTCCAGAAGGTTGTGGTGCGACGAGGGAACCCGTCTTCTGGATCCAGGCACTCAAAAATGCGCGCAGACGCCGTTGTGTCAAGCAGGAGGAGGCTACGCGTCCTCTGCAGTAACAAAACCCCATGTTCAATTCTGAATGCGATCCCTCGTCGTAGAACGACGGTGTCTCCTCTGTCGTGTCTCCTCTGACTCCGGAAGGTTGTGTTGCGACCAAGGGAACCCGTCTTCTGGATCCAGGCGCTCAGAAACGCGCGCAGACGCCTTTATGTCAAGCAGGAGCAGGATGCGCTTCCTCTGCTGCAGCAGCATCTCAATCTCAATTCTGAATGCGATCCCTCATCGTAGAACGACGGTGTCTCCTCTTCTGACTCCAGAAGATTGTGATGCGACGAAGGAACCCGTCTTCTGGATCCAGGCGCTCAGAAACGCGCGCAGACGCCGTTGTGTCAAGCAGGAGGAGGCTACGCGTCCTCTGCTGTAACAAAACCCCATGTTCAATTCTGAATGCGATCCCTCGTCGTAGAACGACGGTGTCTCCTCTGACATTTCTCCTCTGACTCCAGAAAGTTGTGATGCGACGAAGCAACCCGTCCTCTGGATCCAGGCACTCAGAAACGCGCGCAGACGCCGTTGTGTCAAGCAGGAGGAGGCTACGCGTCCTCTGCTGTAACAACACCCCAGGTTCAATTCTGAATGCGATCCCTAGTCGAAAAACGACGGTGTCTTCTCTTCTGACTCCAGAGTGTTGTGGTGCGACGAAGGGAACCCGTCTTCTGGATCCAGGCGCTCAGAAACGCGCGCAGACGCCGTTGTGTCAAGCAGGAGGAGGCTACGCGTCCTCTGCTGTAACAACACCCCATGTTCAATTCTGAATGCGATCCCTCGTCGCAGAACGACGGTGTCTCCTCCTCTGACTCCAGAATGTTGTGGTGCGACGAAGGGAACCCGCCTGCTGGATCCAGACGCTCAGAAACGCGTGCAGACCCCGTTGTGTCAAGCAGGAGGAGGCTGCGCTTCCTCTTCTGCAGCAGCATCTCATGCTCAATTCTGAATGCGATCCCTCCTCGTAGAACGACGGTGTCTCCTCTTCTGACTCCAGAAGGTTGTGATGCGACGAAGGAACCGTCTTCTGGATCCAGGCACTCAAAAACGCGCGCAGACGCCGTTGTGTCAAGCAGGAGGAGGCTACGCGTCCTCTGCTGTAACAAAACCCCATGCTCAATTCTGAATGCGATCCCTCGTCGTAGAACGACGGTGTCTCCTCTTCTGACTCCAGAAGGTTGTGGTGCGACCAAGGGAACCCGTCTTCTGGATCCAGGCGCTCAGAAACGCGCGCAGACCTCGTTGTGTCAAGCAGGAGCAAGATGCGCCTCCTCTGCTGCAGCAGCATCTCATGTTCAATTCTGAATGCGATCCCTCGTCGTAGAACGGCGGTGTCTCCTCCTCTGACTCCAGAGTGTTGTGGTGCGACGAAGGGAACCCGTCTTCTGGATCCAGGCGCTCAGAAACGCGCGCAGACGCCGTTGTGTCAAGCAGGAGGAGGCTACGCGTCCTCTGCTGTAACAAAACCCCATGTTCAATTCTGAATGCGATCCCTCGTCGTAGAACGACGGTGTCTCCTCTGACATTTCTCCTCTGACTCCAGAAAGTTGTGATGCGACGAAGGAACCCGTCCTCTGGATCCAGGCACTCAGAAACGCGCGCAGACGCCGTTGTGTCAAGCAGGAGGAGGCTACGCGTCCTCTGCTGTAACAACACCCCATGTTCAATTCTGAATGCGATCCCTCGTCGCAGAACGACGGTGTCTCCTCCTCTGACTCCAGAATGTTGTGGTGCGACGAAGGGAACCCGCCTGCTGGATCCAGACGCTCAGAAACGCGTGCAGACCCCGTTGTGTCAAGCAGGAGGAGGCTGCGCTTCCTCTTCTGCAGCAGCATCTCATGCTCAATTCTGAATGCGATCCCTCCTCGTAGATCGACGGTGTCTCCTCTTCTGACTCCAGAAGATTGTGATGCGACCAAGGGAACCCGTCTTCTGGATCCAGGCGCTCAGAAACGCGCGCAGACCTCGTTGTGTCAAGCAGGAGCAAGATGCGCCTCCTCTGCTGCAGCAGCATCTCATGTTTAATTCTGAATGCGATCCCTCGTCGTAGAACGACGGTGTCTCCTCTTCTGACTCCAGAAGGTTGTGGTGCGACGAGGGAACCCGTCTTCTGGATCCAGGCACTCAAAAATGCGCGCAGACGCCGTTGTGTCAAGCAGGAGGAGGCTACGCGTCCTCTGCTGTAACAAAACCCCATGTTCAATTCTGAATGCGATCCCTCGTCGTAGAACGACGGTGTCTCCTCTGTCGTGTCTCCTCTGACTCCGGAAGGTTGTGTTGCGACCAAGGGAACCCGTCTTCTGGATCCAGGCGCTCAGAAACGCGCGCAGACGCCTTTATGTCAAGCAGGAGCAGGATGCGCTTCCTCTGCTGCAGCAGCATCTCAATCTCAATTCTGAATGCGATCCCTCGTCGCAGAACGACGGTGTCTCCTCCTCTGACTCCAGAATGTTGTGGTGCGACGAAGGGAACCCGTCTTCTGGATCCAGGCGCTCAGAAACGCGCGCAGACCTCGTTGTGTCAAGCAGGAGCAAGATGCGCCTCCTCTGCTGCAGCAGCATCTCATGTTCAATTCTGAATGCGATCCCTCGTCGTAGAACGACGGTGTCTCCTCTTCTGACTCCAGAAGGTTGTGGTGCGACGAGGGAACCCGTCTTCTGGATCCAGGCACTCAAAAATGCGCGCAGACGCCGTTGTGTCAAGCAGGAGGAGGCTACGCGTCCTCTGCAGTAACAAAACCCCATGTTCAATTCTGAATGCGATCCCACGTCGTAGAACGACGGTGCCTCCTCTGTCGTGTCTCCTCTGACTCCGGAAGGTTGTGTTG
This sequence comes from Heligmosomoides polygyrus bakeri, assembly GCA_947359475.1. Classification (NCBI taxonomy): domain Eukaryota; kingdom Metazoa; phylum Nematoda; class Chromadorea; order Rhabditida; family Heligmosomidae; genus Heligmosomoides; species Heligmosomoides polygyrus. The sequence continues at coordinate 37,278,501 of OX375870.1, read as the reverse complement.
CGACCAAGGGAACCCGTTTTCTGGATCCAGGCGCTCAGAAACGCGCGCAGACGCCTTTATGTCAAGCAGGAGCAGGATGCGCTTCCTCTGCTGCAGCAGCATCTCAATCTCAATTCTGAATGCGATCCCTCATCGTAGAACGACGGTGTCTCCTCTTCTGACTCCAGAAGATTGTGATGCGACGAAGGAACCCGTCTTCTGGATCCAGGCGCTCAGAAACGCGCGCAGACGCCGTTGTGTCAAGCAGGAGCAAGATGCGCCTCCTCTGCTGCAGCAGCATCTCATGTTCAATTCTGAATGCGATCCCTCGTCGTAGAACGACGGTGTCTCCTCTGACATTTCTCCTCTGACTCCAGAAAGTTGTGATGCGACGAAGCAACCCGTCCTCTGGATCCAGGCACTCAGAAACGCGCGCAGACGCCGTTGTGTCAAGCAGGAGGAGGCTACGCGTCCTCTGCTGTAACAACACCCCAGGTTCAATTCTGAATGCGATCCCTAGTCGAAAAACGACGGTGTCTCCTCCTCTGACTCCAGAATGTTGTGGTGCGACGAAGGGAACCCGCCTGCTGGATCCAGACGCTCAGAAACGCGTGCAGACCCCGTTGTGTCAAGCAGGAGGAGGCTGCGCTTCCTCTTCTGCAGCAGCATCTCATGCTCAATTCTGAATGCGATCCCTCCTCGTAGAACGACGGTGTCTCCTCTTCTGACTCCAGAAGGTTGTGATGCGACGAAGGAACCGTCTTCTGGATCCAGGCACTCAAAAACGCGCGCAGACGCCGTTGTGTCAAGCAGGAGGAGGCTACGCGTCCTCTGCTGTAACAAAACCCCATGTTCAATTCTGAATGCGATCCCTCGTCGTAGAACGACGGTGTCTCCTCTTCTGACTCCAGAAGGTTGTGGTGCGACCAAGGGAACCCGTCTTCTGGATCCAGGCGCTCAGAAACGCGCGCAGACCTCGTTGTGTCAAGCAGGAGCAAGATGCGCCTCCTCTGCTGCAGCAGCATCTCATGTTCAATTCTGAATGCGATCCCTCGTCGTAGAACGGCGGTGTCTCCTCCTCTGACTCCAGAGTGTTGTGGTGCGACGAAGGGAACCCGTCTTCTGGATCCAGGCGCTCAGAAACGCGCGCAGACGCCGTTGTGTCAAGCAGGAGGAGGCTACGCGTCCTCTGCTGTAACAAAACCCCATGTTCAATTCTGAATGCGATCCCTCGTCGTAGAACGACGGTGTCTCCTCTGACATTTCTCCTCTGACTCCAGAAAGTTGTGATGCGACGAAGGAACCCGTCCTCTGGATCCAGGCACTCAGAAACGCGCGCAGACGCCGTTGTGTCAAGCAGGAGGAGGCTACGCGTCCTCTGCTGTAACAACACCCCATGTTCAATTCTGAATGCGATCCCTCGTCGCAGAACGACGGTGTCTCCTCTTCTGACTCCAGAAGGTTGTGATGCGACGAAGGAACCGTCTTCTGGATCCAGGCACTCAAAAACGCGCGCAGACGCCGTTGTGTCAAGCAGGAGGAGGCTACGCGTCCTCTGCTGTAACAAAACCCCATGCTCAATTCTGAATGCGATCCCTCGTCGTAGAACGACGGTGTCTCCTCTTCTGACTCCAGAAGGTTGTGGTGCGACCAAGGGAACCCGTCTTCTGGATCCAGGCACTCAAAAACGCGCGCAGACGCCGTTGTGTCAAGCAGGAGGAGGCTACGCGTCCTCTGCTGTAACAAAACCCCATGCTCAATTCTGAATGCGATCCCTCGTCGTAGAACGACGGTGTCTCCTCTTCTGACTCCAGAAGATTGTGATGCGACCAAGGGAACCCGCCTGCTGGATCCAGGCACTCAAAAACGCGCGCAGACGCCGTTGTGTCAAGCAGGAGGAGGCTGCGCTTCCTCTGCTGCAGCAGCATCTCATGCTCAATTCTGAATGCGATCCCTCATCGTAGAACGACGGTGTCTCCTCTTCTGACTCCAGAAGATTGTGATGCGACCAAGGGAACCCGTCTTCTGGATCCAGGCGCTCAGAAACGCGCGCAGACCTCGTTGTGTCAAGCAGGAGCAAGATGCGCCTCCTCTGCTGCAGCAGCATCTCATGTTCAATTCTGAATGCGATCCCTCGTCGTAGAACGACGGTGTCTCCTCTTCTGACTCCAGAAGGTTGTGGTGCGACGAGGGAACCCGTCTTCTGGATCCAGGCACTCAAAAATGCGCGCAGACGCCGTTGTGTCAAGCAGGAGGAGGCTACGCGTCCTCTGCTGTAACAAAACCCCATGTTCAATTCTGAATGCGATCCCTCGTCGTAGAACGACGGTGTCTCCTCTGTCGTGTCTCCTCTGACTCCGGAAGGTTGTGTTGCGACCAAGGGAACCCGTCTTCTGGATCCAGGCGCTCAGAAACGCGCGCAGACGCCTTTATGTCAAGCAGGAGCAGGATGCGCTTCCTCTGCTGCAGCAGCATCTCAATCTCAATTCTGAATGCGATCCCTCGTCGCAGAACGACGGTGTCTCCTCTTCTGACTCCAGAAGGTTGTGGTGCGACGAGGGAACCCGTCTTCTGGATCCAGGCACTCAAAAATGCGCGCAGACGCCGTTGTGTCAAGCAGGAGGAGGCTACGCGTCCTCTGCAGTAACAAAACCCCATGTTCAATTCTGAATGCGATCCCACGTCGTAGAACGACGGTGCCTCCTCTGTCGTGTCTCCTCTGACTCCGGAAGGTTGTGTTGCGACCAAGGGAACCCGTTTTCTGGATCCAGGCGCTCAGAAACGCGCGCAGACGCCTTTATGTCAAGCAGGAGCAGGATGCGCTTCCTCTGCTGCAGCAGCATCTCAATCTCAATTCTGAATGCGATCCCTCGTCGCAGAACGACGGTGTCTCCTCCTCTGACTCCAGAATGTTGTGGTGCGACGAAGGGAACCCGTCTTCTGGATCCAGGCGCTCAGAAACGCGCGCAGACCTCGTTGTGTCAAGCAGGAGCAAGATGCGCCTCCTCTGCTGCAGCAGCATCTCATGTTCAATTCTGAATGCGATCCCTCGTCGTAGAACGACGGTGTCTCCTCTTCTGACTCCAGAAGATTGTGATGCGACGAAGGAACCCGTCTTCTGGATCCAGGCGCTCAGAAACGCGCGCAGACGCCGTTGTGTCAAGCAGGAGCAAGATGCGCCTCCTCTGCTGCAGCAGCATCTCATGTTCAATTCTGAATGCGATCCCTCGTCGTAGAACGACGGTGTCTCCTCTGACATTTCTCCTCTGACTCCAGAAAGTTGTGATGCGACGAAGCAACCCGTCCTCTGGATCCAGGCACTCAGAAACGCGCGCAGACGCCGTTGTGTCAAGCAGGAGGAGGCTACGCGTCCTCTGCTGTAACAACACCCCAGGTTCAATTCTGAATGCGATCCCTAGTCGAAAAACGACGGTGTCTCCTCCTCTGACTCCAGAATGTTGTGGTGCGACGAAGGGAACCCGCCTGCTGGATCCAGACGCTCAGAAACGCGTGCAGACCCCGTTGTGTCAAGCAGGAGGAGGCTGCGCTTCCTCTTCTGCAGCAGCATCTCATGCTCAATTCTGAATGCGATCCCTCCTCGTAGAACGACGGTGTCTCCTCTTCTGACTCCAGAAGGTTGTGATGCGACGAAGGAACCGTCTTCTGGATCCAGGCACTCAAAAACGCGCGCAGACGCCGTTGTGTCAAGCAGGAGGAGGCTACGCGTCCTCTGCTGTAACAAAACCCCATGTTCAATTCTGAATGCGATCCCTCGTCGTAGAACGACGGTGTCTCCTCTTCTGACTCCAGAAGGTTGTGGTGCGACCAAGGGAACCCGTCTTCTGGATCCAGGCGCTCAGAAACGCGCGCAGACCTCGTTGTGTCAAGCAGGAGCAAGATGCGCCTCCTCTGCTGCAGCAGCATCTCATGTTCAATTCTGAATGCGATCCCTCGTCGTAGAACGGCGGTGTCTCCTCCTCTGACTCCAGAGTGTTGTGGTGCGACGAAGGGAACCCGTCTTCTGGATCCAGGCGCTCAGAAACGCGCGCAGACGCCGTTGTGTCAAGCAGGAGGAGGCTACGCGTCCTCTGCTGTAACAAAACCCCATGTTCAATTCTGAATGCGATCCCTCGTCGTAGAACGACGGTGTCTCCTCTGACATTTCTCCTCTGACTCCAGAAAGTTGTGATGCGACGAAGGAACCCGTCCTCTGGATCCAGGCACTCAGAAACGCGCGCAGACGCCGTTGTGTCAAGCAGGAGGAGGCTACGCGTCCTCTGCTGTAACAACACCCCATGTTCAATTCTGAATGCGATCCCTCGTCGCAGAACGACGGTGTCTCCTCCTCTGACTCCAGAATGTTGTGGTGCGACGAAGGGAACCCGCCTGCTGGATCCAGACGCTCAGAAACGCGTGCAGACCCCGTTGTGTCAAGCAGGAGGAGGCTGCGCTTCCTCTTCTGCAGCAGCATCTGATGCTCAATTCTGAATGCGATCCCTCCTCGTAGATCGACGGTGTCTCCTCTTCTGACTCCAGAAGGTTGTGATGCGACGAAGGAACCGCCTTCTGAACCCAGGCACTCAAAAACGCGCGCAGACGCCGTTGTGTCAAGCAGGAGGAGGCTACGCGTCCTCTGCTGTAACAAAACCCCATGTTCAATTCTGAATGCGATCCCTCGTCGTAGAACGACGGTGTCTCCTCTTCTGACTCCAGAAGATTGTGATGCGACCAAGGGAACCCGCCTGCTGGATCCAGGCACTCAAAAACGCGCGCAGACGCCGTTGTGTCAAGCAGGAAGAGGCTGCGCTTCCTCTGCTGCAGCAGCATCTCATGCTCAATTCTGAATGCGATCCCTCATCGTAGAACGACGGTGTCTCCTCTTCTGACTCCAGAAGATTGTGATGCGACCAAGGGAACCCGTCTTCTGGATCCAGGCGCTCAGAAACGCGCGCAGACCTCCTTGTGTCAAGCAGGAGCAAGATGCGCCTCCTCTGCTGCAGCAGCATCTCATGTTCAATTCTGAATGCGATCCCTCGTCGTAGAACGACGGTGTCTCCTCTTCTGACTCCAGAAGGTTGTGGTGCGACGAGGGAACCCGTCTTCTGGATCCAGGCACTCAAAAATGCGCGCAGACGCCGTTGTGTCAAGCAGGAGGAGGCTACGCGTCCTCTGCTGTAACAAAACCCCATGTTCAATTCTGAATGCGATCCCTCGTCGTAGAACGACGGTGTCTCCTCTGTCGTGTCTCCTCTGACTCCGGAAGGTTGTGTTGCGACCAAGGGAACCCGTCTTCTGGATCCAGGCGCTCAGAAACGCGCGCAGACGCCTTTATGTCAAGCAGGAGCAGGATGCGCTTCCTCTGCTGCAGCAGCATCTCAATCTCAATTCTGAATGCGATCCCTCATCGTAGAACGACGGTGTCTCCTCTTCTGACTCCAGAAGATTGTGATGCGACGAAGGAACCCGTCTTCTGGATCCAGGCGCTCAGAAACGCGCGCAGACCTCGTTGTGTCAAGCAGGAGCAAGATGCGCCTCCTCTGCTGCAGCAGCATCTCATGCTCAATTCTGAATGCGATCCCTCGTCGTAGAACGACGGTGTCTCCTCTTCTGACTCCAGAAGATTGTGATACGACGAAGGAACCCGTCTTCTGGATCCAGGCGCTCAGAAACGCGCGCAGACGCCGTTGTGTCAAGCAGGAGGAGGCTACGCGTCCTCTGCTGTAACAACACCCCATGTTCAATTCTGAATGCGATCCCTCGTCGCAGAACGACGGTGTCTCTTCTTCTGACTCCAGAAGATTGTGATGCGACGAAGGAACCCGTCTTCTGGATCCAGGCGCTCAGAAACGCGCGCAGACCTCGTTGTGTCAAGCAGGAGCAAGATGCGCCTCCTCTGCTGCAGCAGCATCTCATGTTCAATTCTGAATGCGATCCCTCGTCGTAGAACGACGGTGTCTCCTCTTCTGACTCCAGAAGGTTGTGGTGCGACGAGGGAACCCGTCTTCTGGATCCAGGCGCTCAGAAACGCGCGCAGACCTCGTCGTGTCAAGCAGGAGCAGAATGCGCTTCCTCTGCTGCAGCAGCATCTCATGCTCAATTCTGAATGCGATCCCTCGTCGTAGAACGACGGTGTCTCCTCTTCTGACTCCAGAAGATTGTGATACGACGAAGGAACCCGTCTTCTGGATCCAGGCGCTCAGAAACGCGCGCAGACGCCGTTGTGTCAAGCAGGAGGAGGCTGCGCTTCCTCTTCTGCAGCAGCATCTCATGTTCAATTCTGAATGCGATCCCTCGTCGTAGAACGACGGTGTCTCCTCTGTCGTGTCTCCTCTGACTCCGGAAGGTTGTGTTGCGACCAAGGGAACCCGTCTTCTGGATCCAGGCGCTCAGAAACGCGCGCAGACGCCTTTATGTCAAGCAGGAGCAGGATGCGCTTCCTCTGCTGCAGCAGCATCTCAATCTCAATTCTGAATGCGATCCCTCATCGTAGAACGACGGTGTCTCCTCTTCTGACTCCAGAAGATTGTGATGCGACGAAGGAACCCGTCTTCTGGATCCAGGCACTCAGAAACGCGCGCAGACGCCGTTGTGTCAAGCAGGAGGAGGCTACGCGTCCTCTGCAGTAACAAAACCCCATGTTCAAATCTGAATGCGATCCCTCGTCGTAGAACGACGGTGTCTCCTCTGTCGTGTCTCCTCTGACTCCGGAAGGTTGTGTTGCGACCAAGGGAACCCGTCTTCTGGATCCAGGCGCTCAGAAACGCGCGCAGACGCCTTTATGTCAAGCAGGAGCAAGATGCGCCTCCTCTGCTGCAGCAGCATCTCATGTTCAATTCTGAATGCGATCCCTCGTCGTAGAACGACGGTGTCTCCTCTTCTGACTCCAGAAGGTTGTGATGCGACGAAGGAACCGTCTTCTGGATCCAGGCACTCAGAAACGCGCGCAGACCTCGTTGTGTCAAGCAGGAGCAAGATGCGCCTCCTCTGCTGCAGCAGCATCTCATGTTCAATTCTGAATGCGATCCCTCGTCGTAGAACGACGGTGTCTCCTCTTCTGACTCCAGAAGGTTGTGGTGCGACGAGGGAACCCGTCTTCTGGATCCAGGCACTCAAAAATGCGCGCAGACGCCGTTGTGTCAAGCAGGAGGAGGCTACGCGTCCTCTGCAGTAACAAAACCCCATGTTCAATTCTGAATGCGATCCCTCGTCGTAGAACGACGGTGTCTCCTCTGTCGTGTCTCCTCTGACTCCGGAAGGTTGTGTTGCGACCAAGGGAACCCGTCTTCTGGATCCAGGCGCTCAGAAACGCGCGCAGACGCCTTTATGTCAAGCAGGAGCAGGATGCGCTTCCTCTGCTGCAGCAGCATCTCATGCTCAATTCTGAATGCGATCCCTCGTCGTAGAACGACGGTGTCTCCTCTTCTGACTCCAGAAGATTGTGATGCGACGAAGGAACCCGTGTTCTGGATCCAGGCGCTCAGAAACGCGCGCAGACGCCGTTGTGTCAAGCAGGAGGAGGCTACGCGTCCTCTGCTGTAACAACACCCCATGTTCAATTCTGAATGCGATCCCTCGTCGAAAAACGACGGTGTCTCCTCTTCTGACTCCAGAAGATTGTGATGCGACGAAGGAACCCGTCTTCTGGATCCAGGCGCTCAGAAACGCGCGCAGACCTCGTTGTGTCAAGCAGGAGCAAGATGCGCCTCCTCTGCTGCAGCAGCATCTCATGTTCAATTCTGAATGCGATCCCTCGTCGTAGAACGACGAAGTCTCCTCTTCTGACTCCAGAAGGTTGTGGTGCGACGAGGGAACCCGTCTTCTGGATCCAGGCGCTCAGAAACGCGCGCAGACCTCGTCGTGTCAAGCAGGAGCAGAATGCGCTTCCTCTGCTGCAGCAGCATCTCATGCTCAATTCTGAATGCGATCCCTCGTCGTAGAACGACGGTGTCTCCTCTTCTGACTCCAGAAGATTGTGATGCGACGAAGGAACCCGTGTTCTGGATCCAGGCGCTCAGAAACGCGCGCAGACGCCGTTGTGTCAAGCAAGAGGAGGCTACGCGTCCTCTGCTGTAACAACACCCCATGTTCAATTCTGAATGCGATCCCTCGTCGAAAAACGACGGTGTCTCCTCTTCTGACTCCAGAAGATTGTGATGCGACGAAGGAACCCGTCTTCTGGATCCAGGCGCTCAGAAACGCGCGCAGACCTCGTTGTGTCAAGCAGGAGCAAGATGCGCCTCCTCTGCTGCAGCAGCATCTCATGTTCAATTCTGAATGCGATCCCTCGTCGTAGAACGACAGTGTCTCCTCTTCTGACTCCAGAAGGTTGTGGTGCGACGAGGGAACCCGTCTTCTGGATCCAGGCGCTCAGAAACGCGCGCAGACGCCGTTGTGTCAAGCAGGAGGAGGCTACGCGTCCTCTGCTGTAACAAAACCCCATGTTCAATTCTGAATGCGATCCCTCGTCGTAGAACGACGGTGTCTCCTCTTCTGACTCCAGAAGATTGTGATGCGACGAAGGAACCCGTGTTCTGGATCCAGGCGCTCAGAAACGCGCGCAGACGCCGTTGTGTCAAGCAGGAGGAGGCTACGCGTCCTCTGCTGTAACAACACCCCATGTTCAATTCTGAATGCGATCCCTCGTCGTAGAACGACGGTGTCTCCTCTGTCGTGTCTCCTCTGACTCCAGAAGGTTGTGTTCCGACCAAGGGAACCCGTCTTCTGGATCCAGGCGCTCAGAAACGCGCGCAGACGCCTTTATGTCAAGCAGGAGCAGGATGCGCTTCCTCTGCTGCAGCAGCATCTCATGCTCAATTCTGAATGCGATCCCTCGTCGCAGAACGACGGTGTCTCCTCCTCTGACTCCAGAGTGTTGTGGTGCGACGAAGGGAACCCGTCTTCTGGATCCAGGCGCTCAGAAACGCGCGCAGACGCCGTTGTGTCAAGCAGGAGGAGGCTACGCGTCCTCTGCTGTAACAAAACCCCATGTTCAATTCTGAATGCGATCCCTCGTCGTAGAACGACGGTGTCTCCTCTGTCGTGTCTCCTCTGACTCCAGAAGGTTGTGTTCCGACCAAGGGAACCCGTCTTCTGGATCCAGGCGCTCAGAAACGCGCGCAGACGCCTTTATGTCAAGCAGGAGCAGGATGCGCTTCCTCTGCTGCAGCAGCATCTCAATCTCAATTCTGAATGCGATCCCTCGTCGCAGAACGACGGTGTCTCCTCTTCTGACTCCAGAAGATTGTGATGCGACGAAGGAACCCGTCTTCTGGATCCAGGCGCTCAGAAACGCGCGCAGACGCCGTTGTGTCAAGCAGGAGGAGGCTACGCGTCCTCTGCTGTAACAACACCCCATGTTCAATTCTGAATGCGATCCCTCGTCGTAGAACGACGGTGTCTCCTCTTCTGACTCCAGAAGGTTGTGGTGCGACCAAGGGAACCCGTCTTCTGGATCCAGGCGCTCAGAAACGCGCGCAGACCTCGTTGTGTCAAGCAGGAGGAGGCTGCGCTTCCTCTTCTGCAGCAGCATCTCATGCTCAATTCTGAATGCGATCCCTCCTCGTAGAACGACGGTGTCTCCTCTTCTGACTCCAGAAGGTTGTGATGCGACGAAGGAACCGTCTTCTGGATCCAGGCACTCAAAAACGCGCGCAGACGCCGTTGTGTCAAGCAGGAGGAGGCTGCGCTTCCTCTTCTGCAGCAGCATCTCATGCTCAATTCTGAATGCGATCCCTCCTCGTAGAACGACGGTGTCTCCTCTTCTGACTCCAGAAGGTTGTGATGCGACGAAGGAACCGTCTTCTGGATCCAGGCACTCAAAAACGCGCGCAGACGCCGTTGTGTCAAGCAGGAGGAGGCTACGCGTCCTCTGCTGTAACAAAACCCCATGTTCAATTCTGAATGCGATCCCTCGTCGTAGAACGACGGTGTCTCCTCTTCTGACTCCAGAAGGTTGTGGTGCGACGAAGGGAACCCGCCTGCTGGATCCAGACGCTCAGAAACGCGTGCAGACCCCGTTGTGTCAAGCAGGAGGAGGCTGCGCTTCCTCTTCTGCAGCAGCATCTCATGCTCAATTCTGAATGCGATCCCTCGTCGCAGAACGACGGTGTCTCCTCCTCTGACTCCAGAATGTTGTGGTGCGACGAAGGGAACCCGTCTTCTGGATCCAGGCGCTCAGAAACGCGCGCAGACCTCGTTGTGTCAAGCAGGAGCAAGATGCGCCTCCTCTGCTGCAGCAGCATCTCATATTCAATTCTGAATGCGATCCCTCGTCGTAGAACGACGGTGTCTCCTCTTCTGACTCCAGAAGGTTGTGGTGCGACGAGGGAACCCGTCTTCTGGATCCAGGCACTCAAAAATGCGCGCAGACGCCGTTGTGTCAAGCAGGAGGAGGCTACGCGTCCTCTGCAGTAACAAAACCCCATGTTCAATTCTGAATGCGATCCCTCGTCGTAGAACGACGGTGTCTCCTCTGTCGTGTCTCCTCTGACTCCGGAAGGTTGTGTTGCGACCAAGGGAACCCGTCTTCTGGATCCAGGCGCTCAGAAACGCGCGCAGACGCCTTTATGTCAAGCAGGAGCAGGATGCGCTTCCTCTGCTGCAGCAGCATCTCAATCTCAATTCTGAATGCGATCCCTCATCGTAGAACGACGGTGTCTCCTCTTCTGACTCCAGAAGATTGTGATGCGACGAAGGAACCCGTCTTCTGGATCCAGGCGCTCAGAAACGCGCGCAGACGCCGTTGTGTCAAGCAGGAGCAAGATGCGTCTCCTCTGCTGCAGCAGCATCTCATGTTCAATTCTGAATGCGATCCCTCGTCGTAGAACGACGGTGTCTCCTCTGACATTTCTCCTCTGACTCCAGAAAGTTGTGATGCGACGAAGCAACCCGTCCTCTGGATCCAGGCACTCAGAAACGCGCGCAGACGCCGTTGTGTCAAGCAGGAGGAGGCTACGCGTCCTCTGCTGTAACAACACCCCAGGTTCAATTCTGAATGCGATCCCTAGTCGAAAAACGACGGTGTCTTCTCTTCTGACTCCAGAGTGTTGTGGTGCGACGAAGGGAACCCGTCTTCTGGATCCAGGCGCTCAGAAACGCGCGCAGACGCCGTTGTGTCAAGCAGGAGGAGGCTACGCGTCCTCTGCTGTAACAACACCCCATGTTCAATTCTGAATGCGATCCCTCGTCGCAGAACGACGGTGTCTCCTCCTCTGACTCCAGAATGTTGTGGTGCGACGAAGGGAACCCGCCTGCTGGATCCAGACGCTCAGAAACGCGTGCAGACCCCGTTGTGTCAAGCAGGAGGAGGCTGCGCTTCCTCTTCTGCAGCAGCATCTCATGCTCAATTCTGAATGCGATCCCTCCTCGTAGAACGACGGTGTCTCCTCTTCTGATTCCAGAAGGTTGTGATGCGACGAAGGAACCGTCTTCTGGATCCAGGCACTCAAAAACGCGCGCAGACGCCGTTGTGTCAAGCAGGAGGAGGCTACGCGTCCTCTGCTGTAACAAAACCCCATGCTCAATTCTGAATGCGATCCCTCGTCGTAGAACGACGGTGTCTCCTCTTCTGACTCCAGAAGGTTGTGGTGCGACCAAGGGAACCCGTCTTCTGGATCCAGGCGCTCAGAAACGCGCGCAGACCTCGTTGTGTCAAGCAGGAGCAAGATACGCCTCCTCTGCTGCAGCAGCATCTCATGTTCAATTCTGAATGCGATCCCTCGTCGTAGAACGGCGGTGTCTCCTCCTCTGACTCCAGAGTGTTGTGGTGCGACGAAGGGAACCCGTCTTCTGGATCCAGGCGCTCAGAAACGCGCGCAGACGCCGTTGTGTCAAGCAGGAGGAGGCTACGCGTCCTCTGCTGTAACAAAACCCCATGTTCAATTCTGAATGCGATCCCTCGTCGTAGAACGACGGTGTCTCCTCTGACATTTCTCCTCTGACTCCAGAAAGTTGTGATGCGACGAAGGAACCCGTCCTCTGGATCCAGGCACTCAGAAACGCGCGCAGACCCCGTTGTGTCAAGCAGGAGGAGGCTGCGCTTCCTCTTCTGCAGCAGCATCTCATGCTCAATTCTGAATGCGATCCCTCGTCGCAGAACGACGGTGTCTCCTCCTCTGACTCCAGAATGTTGTGGTGCGACGAAGGGAACCCGTCTTCTGGATCCAGGCGCTCAGAAACGCGCGCAGACCTCGTTGTGTCAAGCAGGAGCAAGATGCGCCTCCTCTGCTGCAGCAGCATCTCATATTCAATTCTGAATGCGATCCCTCGTCGTAGAACGACGGTGTCTCCTCTTCTGACTCCAGAAGGTTGTGGTGCGACGAGGGAACCCGTCTTCTGGATCCAGGCACTCAAAAATGCGCGCAGACGCCGTTGTGTCAAGCAGGAGGAGGCTACGCGTCCTCTGCAGTAACAAAACCCCATGTTCAATTCTGAATGCGATCCCTCGTCGTAGAACGACGGTGTCTCCTCTGTCGTGTCTCCTCTGACTCCGGAAGGTTGTGTTGCGACCAAGGGAACCCGTCTTCTGGATCCAGGCGCTCAGAAACGCGCGCAGACGCCTTTATGTCAAGCAGGAGCAGGATGCGCTTCCTCTGCTGCAGCAGCATCTCAATCTCAATTCTGAATGCGATCCCTCATCGTAGAACGACGGTGTCTCCTCTTCTGACTCCAGAAGATTGTGATGCGACGAAGGAACCCGTCTTCTGGATCCAGGCGCTCAGAAACGCGCGCAGACGCCGTTGTGTCAAGCAGGAGCAAGATGCGTCTCCTCTGCTGCAGCAGCATCTCATGTTCAATTCTGAATGCGATCCCTCGTCGTAGAACGACGGTGTCTCCTCTGACATTTCTCCTCTGACTCCAGAAAGTTGTGATGCGACGAAGCAACCCGTCCTCTGGATCCAGGCACTCAGAAACGCGCGCAGACGCCGTTGTGTCAAGCAGGAGGAGGCTACGCGTCCTCTGCTGTAACAACACCCCAGGTTCAATTCTGAATGCGATCCCTAGTCGAAAAACGACGGTGTCTTCTCTTCTGACTCCAGAGTGTTGTGGTGCGACGAAGGGAACCCGTCTTCTGGATCCAGGCGCTCAGAAACGCGCGCAGACGCCGTTGTGTCAAGCAGGAGGAGGCTACGCGTCCTCTGCTGTAACAACACCCCATGTTCAATTCTGAATGCGATCCCTCGTCGCAGAACGACGGTGTCTCCTCCTCTGACTCCAGAATGTTGTGGTGCGACGAAGGGAACCCGCCTGCTGGATCCAGACGCTCAGAAACGCGTGCAGACCCCGTTGTGTCAAGCAGGAGGAGGCTGCGCTTCCTCTTCTGCAGCAGCATCTCATGCTCAATTCTGAATGCGATCCCTCCTCGTAGAACGACGGTGTCTCCTCTTCTGATTCCAGAAGGTTGTGATGCGACGAAGGAACCGTCTTCTGGATCCAGGCACTCAAAAACGCGCGCAGACGCCGTTGTGTCAAGCAGGAGGAGGCTACGCGTCCTCTGCTGTAACAAAACCCCATGCTCAATTCTGAATGCGATCCCTCGTCGTAGAACGACGGTGTCTCCTCTTCTGACTCCAGAAGGTTGTGGTGCGACCAAGGGAACCCGTCTTCTGGATCCAGGCGCTCAGAAACGCGCGCAGACCTCGTTGTGTCAAGCAGGAGCAAGATACGCCTCCTCTGCTGCAGCAGCATCTCATGTTCAATTCTGAATGCGATCCCTCGTCGTAGAACGGCGGTGTCTCCTCCTCTGACTCCAGAGTGTTGTGGTGCGACGAAGGGAACCCGTCTTCTGGATCCAGGCGCTCAGAAACGCGCGCAGACGCCGTTGTGTCAAGCAGGAGGAGGCTACGCGTCCTCTGCTGTAACAAAACCCCATGTTCAATTCTGAATGCGATCCCTCGTCGTAGAACGACGGTGTCTCCTCTGACATTTCTCCTCTGACTCCAGAAAGTTGTGATGCGACGAAGGAACCCGTCCTCTGGATCCAGGCACTCAGAAACGCGCGCAGACGCCGTTGTGTCAAGCAGGAGGAGGCTACGCGTCCTCTGCTGTAACAACACCCCATGTTCAATTCTGAATGCGATCCCTCGTCGCAGAACGACGGTGTCTCCTCCTCTGACTCCAGAATGTTGTGGTGCGACGAAGGGAACCCGCCTGCTGGATCCAGACGCTCAGAAACGCGTGCAGACCCCGTTGTGTCAAGCAGGAGGAGGCTGCGCTTCCTCTTCTGCAGCAGCATCTCATGCTCAATTCTGAATGCGATCCCTCCTCGTAGATCGACGGTGTCTCCTCTCTGACTCCAGAAGGTTGTGATGCGACGAAGGAACCGCCTTCTGAACCCAGGCACTCAAAAACGCGCGCAGACGCCGTTGTGTCAAGCAGGAGGAGGCTACGCGTCCTCTGCTGTAACAAAACCCCATGTTCAATTCTGAATGCGATCCCTCGTCGTAGAACGACGGTGTCTCCTCTTCTGACTCCAGAAGATTGTGATGCGACCAAGGGAACCCGTCTTCTGGATCCAGGCGCTCAGAAACGCGCGCAGACGCCGTTGTGTCAAGCAGGAGCAAGATGCGCCTCCTCTGCTGCAGCAGCATCTCATGTTCAATTCTGAATGCGATCCCTCGTCGTAGAACGACGGTGTCTCCTCTCTGACTCCAGAAGGTTGTGATGCGACGAAGGAACCGCCTTCTGAACCCAGGCACTCAAAAACGCGCGCAGACGCCGTTGTGTCAAGCAGGAGGAGGCTGCGCTTCCTCTGCTGCAGCAGCATCTCATGCTCAATTCTGAATGCGATCCCTCATCGTAGAACGACGGTGTCTCCTCTTCTGACTCCAGAAGATTGTGATGCGACCAAGGGAACCCGTCTTCTGGATCCAGGCGCTCAGAAACGCGCGCAGACGCCGTTGTGTCAAGCAGGAGCAAGATGCGCCTCCTCTGCTGCAGCAGCATCTCATGTTCAATTCTGAATGCGATCCCTCGTCGTAGAACGACGGTGTCTCCTCTTCTGACTCCAGAAGGTTGTGGTGCGACGAGGGAACCCGTCTTCTGGATCCAGGCACTCAAAAATGCGCGCAGACGCCGTTGTGTCAAGCAGGAGGAGGCTACGCGTCCTCTGCTGTAACAAAACCCCATGTTCAATTCTGAATGCGATCCCTCGTCGTAGAACGACGGTGTCTCCTCTTCTGACTCCAGAAGGTTGTGGTGCGACGAAGGGAACCCGCCTGCTGGATCCAGACGCTCAGAAACGCGTGCAGACCCCGTTGTGTCAAGCAGGAGGAGGCTGCGCTTCCTCTTCTGCAGCAGCATCTCATGCTCAATTCTGAATGCGATCCCTCGTCGCAGAACGACGGTGTCTCCTCCTCTGACTCCAGAATGTTGTGGTGCGACGAAGGGAACCCGTCTTCTGGATCCAGGCGCTCAGAAACGCGCGCAGACCTCGTTGTGTCAAGCAGGAGCAAGATGCGCCTCCTCTGCTGCAGCAGCATCTCATGTTCAATTCTGAATGCGATCCCTCGTCGTAGAACGACGGTGTCTCCTCTTCTGACTCCAGAAGGTTGTGGTGCGACGAGGGAACCCGTCTTCTGGATCCAGGCACTCAAAAATGCGCGCAGACGCCGTTGTGTCAAGCAGGAGGAGGCTACGCGTCCTCTGCAGTAACAAAACCCCATGTTCAATTCTGAATGCGATCCCTCGTCGTAGAACGACGGTGTCTCCTCTGTCGTGTCTCCTCTGACTCCGGAAGGTTGTGTTGCGACCAAGGGAACCCGTCTTCTGGATCCAGGCGCTCAGAAACGCGCGCAGACGCCTTTATGTCAAGCAGGAGCAGGATGCGCTTCCTCTGCTGCAGCAGCATCTCAATCTCAATTCTGAATGCGATCCCTCATCGTAGAACGACGGTGTCTCCTCTTCTGACTCCAGAAGATTGTGATGCGACGAAGGAACCCGTCTTCTGGATCCAGGCGCTCAGAAACGCGCGCAGACGCCGTTGTGTCAAGCAGGAGCAAGATGCGTCTCCTCTGCTGCAGCAGCATCTCATGTTCAATTCTGAATGCGATCCCTCGTCGTAGAACGACGGTGTCTCCTCTGACATTTCTCCTCTGACTCCAGAAAGTTGTGATGCGACGAAGCAACCCGTCCTCTGGATCCAGGCACTCAGAAACGCGCGCAGACGCCGTTGTGTCAAGCAGGAGGAGGCTACGCGTCCTCTGCTGTAACAACACCCCAGGTTCAATTCTGAATGCGATCCCTAGTCGAAAAACGACGGTGTCTCCTCTTCTGACTCCAGAAGGTTGTGGTGCGACCAAGGGAACCCGTCTTCTGGATCCAGGCGCTCAGAAACGCGCGCAGACCTCGTTGTGTCAAGCAGGAGCAAGATGCGCCTCCTCTGCTGCAGCAGCATCTCATGTTCAATTCTGAATGCGATCCCTCGTCGTAGAACGGCGGTGTCTCCTCCTCTGACTCCAGAGTGTTGTGGTGCGACGAAGGGAACCCGTCTTCTGGATCCAGGCGCTCAGAAACGCGCGCAGACGCCGTTGTGTCAAGCAGGAGGAGGCTACGCGTCCTCTGCTGTAACAAAACCCCATGTTCAATTCTGAATGCGATCCCTCGTCGTAGAACGACGGTGTCTCCTCTGACATTTCTCCTCTGACTCCAGAAAGTTGTGATGCGACGAAGGAACCCGTCCTCTGGATCCAGGCACTCAGAAACGCGCGCAGACGCCGTTGTGTCAAGCAGGAGGAGGCTACGCGTCCTCTGCTGTAACAACACCCCATGTTCAATTCTGAATGCGATCCCTCGTCGCAGAACGACGGTGTCTCCTCCTCTGACTCCAGAATGTTGTGGTGCGACGAAGGGAACCCGCCTGCTGGATCCAGACGCTCAGAAACGCGTGCAGACCCCGTTGTGTCAAGCAGGAGGAGGCTGCGCTTCCTCTTCTGCAGCAGCATCTCATGCTCAATTCTGAATGCGATCCCTCCTCGTAGAACGACGGTGTCTCCTCTTCTGACTCCAGAAGGTTGTGATGCGACGAAGGAACCGTCTTCTGGATCCAGGCACTCAAAAACGCGCGCAGACGCCGTTGTGTCAAGCAGGAGGAGGCTACGCGTCCTCTGCTGTAACAAAACCCCATGCTCAATTCTGAATGCGATCCCTCGTCGTAGAACGACGGTGTCTCCTCTTCTGACTCCAGAAGGTTGTGGTGCGACCAAGGGAACCCGTCTTCTGGATCCAGGCGCTCAGAAACGCGCGCAGACCTCGTTGTGTCAAGCAGGAGCAAGATGCGCCTCCTCTGCTGCAGCAGCATCTCATGTTCAATTCTGAATGCGATCCCTCGTCGTAGAACGGCGGTGTCTCCTCCTCTGACTCCAGAGTGTTGTGGTGCGACGAAGGGAACCCGTCTTCTGGATCCAGGCGCTCAGAAACGCGCGCAGACGCCGTTGTGTCAAGCAGGAGGAGGCTACGCGTCCTCTGCTGTAACAAAACCCCATGTTCAATTCTGAATGCGATCCCTCGTCGTAGAACGACGGTGTCTCCTCTGACATTTCTCCTCTGACTCCAGAAAGTTGTGATGCGACGAAGGAACCCGTCCTCTGGATCCAGGCACTCAGAAACGCGCGCAGACGCCGTTGTGTCAAGCAGGAGGAGGCTACGCGTCCTCTGCTGTAACAACACCCCATGTTCAATTCTGAATGCGATCCCTCGTCGCAGAACGACGGTGTCTCCTCCTCTGACTCCAGAATGTTGTGGTGCGACGAAGGGAACCCGCCTGCTGGATCCAGACGCTCAGAAACGCGTGCAGACCCCGTTGTGTCAAGCAGGAGGAGGCTGCGCTTCCTCTTCTGCAGCAGCATCTCATGCTCAATTCTGAATGCGATCCCTCCTCGTAGATCGACGGTGTCTCCTCTCTGACTCCAGAAGGTTGTGATGCGACGAAGGAACCGCCTTCTGAACCCAGGCACTCAAAAACGCGCGCAGACGCCGTTGTGTCAAGCAGGAGGAGGCTACGCGTCCTCTGCTGTAACAAAACCCCATGTTCAATTCTGAATGCGATCCCTCGTCGTAGAACGACGGTGTCTCCTCTTCTGACTCCAGAAGATTGTGATGCGACCAAGGGAACCCGCCTGCTGGATCCAGGCACTCAAAAACGCGCGCAGACGCCGTTGTGTCAAGCAGGAGGAGGCTGCGCTTCCTCTGCTGCAGCAGCATCTCATGCTCAATTCTGAATGCGATCCCTCATCGTAGAACGACGGTGTCTCCTCTTCTGACTCCAGAAGATTGTGATGCGACCAAGGGAACCCGTCTTCTGGATCCAGGCGCTCAGAAACGCGCGCAGACCTCGTTGTGTCAAGCAGGAGCAAGATGCGCCTCCTCTGCTGCAGCAGCATCTCATGTTCAATTCTGAATGCGATCCCTCGTCGTAGAACGACGGTGTCTCCTCTTCTGACTCCAGAAGGTTGTGGTGCGACGAGGGAACCCGTCTTCTGGATCCAGGCACTCAAAAATGCGCGCAGACGCCGTTGTGTCAAGCAGGAGGAGGCTACGCGTCCTCTGCTGTAACAAAACCCCATGTTCAATTCTGAATGCGATCCCTCGTCGTAGAACGACGGTGTCTCCTCTGTCGTGTCTCCTCTGACTCCGGAAGGTTGTGTTGCGACCAAGGGAACCCGTCTTCTGGATCCAGGCGCTCAGAAACGCGCGCAGACGCCTTTATGTCAAGCAGGAGCAGGATGCGCTTCCTCTGCTGCAGCAGCATCTCAATCTCAATTCTGAATGCGATCCCTCGTCGCAGAACGACGGTGTCTCCTCCTCTGACTCCAGAATGTTGTGGTGCGACGAAGGGAACCCGTCTTCTGGATCCAGGCGCTCAGAAACGCGCGCAGACCTCGTTGTGTCAAGCAGGAGCAAGATGCGCCTCCTCTGCTGCAGCAGCATCTCATGTTCAATTCTGAATGCGATCCCTCGTCGTAGAACGACGGTGTCTCCTCTTCTGACTCCAGAAGGTTGTGGTGCGACGAGGGAACCCGTCTTCTGGATCCAGGCACTCAAAAATGCGCGCAGACGCCGTTGTGTCAAGCAGGAGGAGGCTACGCGTCCTCTGCAGTAACAAAACCCCATGTTCAATTCTGAATGCGATCCCACGTCGTAGAACGACGGTGCCTCCTCTGTCGTGTCTCCTCTGACTCCGGAAGGTTGTGTTGCGACCAAGGGAACCCGTTTTCTGGATCCAGGCGCTCAGAAACGCGCGCAGACGCCTTTATGTCAAGCAGGAGCAGGATGCGCTTCCTCTGCTGCAGCAGCATCTCAATCTCAATTCTGAATGCGATCCCTCATCGTAGAACGACGGTGTCTCCTCTTCTGACTCCAGAAGATTGTGATGCGACGAAGGAACCCGTCTTCTGGATCCAGGCGCTCAGAAACGCGCGCAGACGCCGTTGTGTCAAGCAGGAGCAAGATGCGCCTCCTCTGCTGCAGCAGCATCTCATGTTCAATTCTGAATGCGATCCCTCGTCGTAGAACGACGGTGTCTCCTCTGACATTTCTCCTCTGACTCCAGAAAGTTGTGATGCGACGAAGCAACCCGTCCTCTGGATCCAGGCACTCAGAAACGCGCGCAGACGCCGTTGTGTCAAGCAGGAGGAGGCTACGCGTCCTCTGCTGTAACAACACCCCAGGTTCAATTCTGAATGCGATCCCTAGTCGAAAAACGACGGTGTCTCCTCCTCTGACTCCAGAATGTTGTGGTGCGACGAAGGGAACCCGCCTGCTGGATCCAGACGCTCAGAAACGCGTGCAGACCCCGTTGTGTCAAGCAGGAGGAGGCTGCGCTTCCTCTTCTGCAGCAGCATCTCATGCTCAATTCTGAATGCGATCCCTCCTCGTAGAACGACGGTGTCTCCTCTTCTGACTCCAGAAGGTTGTGATGCGACGAAGGAACCGTCTTCTGGATCCAGGCACTCAAAAACGCGCGCAGACGCCGTTGTGTCAAGCAGGAGGAGGCTACGCGTCCTCTGCTGTAACAAAACCCCATGTTCAATTCTGAATGCGATCCCTCGTCGTAGAACGACGGTGTCTCCTCTTCTGACTCCAGAAGGTTGTGGTGCGACCAAGGGAACCCGTCTTCTGGATCCAGGCGCTCAGAAACGCGCGCAGACGCCTTTATGTCAAGCAGGAGCAGGATGCGCTTCCTCTGCTGCAGCAGCATCTCAATCTCAATTCTGAATGCGATCCCTCGTCGCAGAACGACGGTGTCTCCTCCTCTGACTCCAGAATGTTGTGGTGCGACGAAGGGAACCCGTCTTCTGGATCCAGGCGCTCAGAAACGCGCGCAGACCTCGTTGTGTCAAGCAGGAGCAAGATGCGCCTCCTCTGCTGCAGCAGCATCTCATGTTCAATTCTGAATGCGATCCCTCGTCGTAGAACGACGGTGTCTCCTCTTCTGACTCCAGAAGGTTGTGGTGCGACGAGGGAACCCGTCTTCTGGATCCAGGCACTCAAAAATGCGCGCAGACGCCGTTGTGTCAAGCAGGAGGAGGCTACGCGTCCTCTGCAGTAACAAAACCCCATGTTCAATTCTGAATGCGATCCCACGTCGTAGAACGACGGTGCCTCCTCTGTCGTGTCTCCTCTGACTCCGGAAGGTTGTGTTGCGACCAAGGGAACCCGTTTTCTGGATCCAGGCGCTCAGAAACGCGCGCAGACGCCTTTATGTCAAGCAGGAGCAGGATGCGCTTCCTCTGCTGCAGCAGCATCTCAATCTCAATTCTGAATGCGATCCCTCATCGTAGAACGACGGTGTCTCCTCTTCTGACTCCAGAAGATTGTGATGCGACGAAGGAACCCGTCTTCTGGATCCAGGCGCTCAGAAACGCGCGCAGACGCCGTTGTGTCAAGCAGGAGCAAGATGCGCCTCCTCTGCTGCAGCAGCATCTCATGTTCAATTCTGAATGCGATCCCTCGTCGTAGAACGACGGTGTCTCCTCTGACATTTCTCCTCTGACTCCAGAAAGTTGTGATGCGACGAAGCAACCCGTCCTCTGGATCCAGGCACTCAGAAACGCGCGCAGACGCCGTTGTGTCAAGCAGGAGGAGGCTACGCGTCCTCTGCTGTAACAACACCCCAGGTTCAATTCTGAATGCGATCCCTAGTCGAAAAACGACGGTGTCTCCTCCTCTGACTCCAGAATGTTGTGGTGCGACGAAGGGAACCCGCCTGCTGGATCCAGACGCTCAGAAACGCGTGCAGACCCCGTTGTGTCAAGCAGGAGGAGGCTGCGCTTCCTCTTCTGCAGCAGCATCTCATGCTCAATTCTGAATGCGATCCCTCCTCGTAGAACGACGGTGTCTCCTCTTCTGACTCCAGAAGGTTGTGATGCGACGAAGGAACCGTCTTCTGGATCCAGGCACTCAAAAACGCGCGCAGACGCCGTTGTGTCAAGCAGGAGGAGGCTACGCGTCCTCTGCTGTAACAAAACCCCATGTTCAATTCTGAATGCGATCCCTCGTCGTAGAACGACGGTGTCTCCTCTTCTGACTCCAGAAGGTTGTGGTGCGACCAAGGGAACCCGTCTTCTGGATCCAGGCGCTCAGAAACGCGCGCAGACCTCGTTGTGTCAAGCAGGAGCAAGATGCGCCTCCTCTGCTGCAGCAGCATCTCATGTTCAATTCTGAATGCGATCCCTCGTCGTAGAACGGCGGTGTCTCCTCCTCTGACTCCAGAGTGTTGTGGTGCGACGAAGGGAACCCGTCTTCTGGATCCAGGCGCTCAGAAACGCGCGCAGACGCCGTTGTGTCAAGCAGGAGGAGGCTACGCGTCCTCTGCTGTAACAAAACCCCATGTTCAATTCTGAATGCGATCCCTCGTCGTAGAACGACGGTGTCTCCTCTGACATTTCTCCTCTGACTCCAGAAAGTTGTGATGCGACGAAGGAACCCGTCCTCTGGATCCAGGCACTCAGAAACGCGCGCAGACGCCGTTGTGTCAAGCAGGAGGAGGCTACGCGTCCTCTGCTGTAACAACACCCCATGTTCAATTCTGAATGCGATCCCTCGTCGCAGAACGACGGTGTCTCCTCTTCTGACTCCAGAAGGTTGTGATGCGACGAAGGAACCGTCTTCTGGATCCAGGCACTCAAAAACGCGCGCAGACGCCGTTGTGTCAAGCAGGAGGAGGCTACGCGTCCTCTGCTGTAACAAAACCCCATGCTCAATTCTGAATGCGATCCCTCGTCGTAGAACGACGGTGTCTCCTCTTCTGACTCCAGAAGGTTGTGGTGCGACCAAGGGAACCCGTCTTCTGGATCCAGGCGCTCAGAAACGCGCGCAGACCTCGTTGTGTCAAGCAGGAGCAAGATGCGCCTCCTCTGCTGCAGCAGCATCTCATGTTCAATTCTGAATGCGATCCCTCGTCGTAGAACGGCGGTGTCTCCTCCTCTGACTCCAGAGTGTTGTGGTGCGACGCGTCTTCTGGTCCAGGCGCTCAGAAACGCGCGCAGACGCCGTTGTGTCAAGCAGGAGGAGGCTACGCGTCCTCTGCTGTAACAAAACCCCATGTTCAATTCTGAATGCGATCCCTCGTCGTAGAACGACGGTGTCTCCTCTGACATTTCTCCTCTGACTCCAGAAAGTTGTGATGCGACGAAGGAACCCGTCCTCTGGATCCAGGCACTCAGAAACGCGCGCAGACGTCGTTGTGTCAAGCAGGAGGAGGCTACGCGTCCTCTGCTGTAACAACACCCCATGTTCAATTCTGAATGCGATCCCTCGTCGCAGAACGACGGTGTCTCCTCCTCTGACTCCAGAATGTTGTGGTGCGACGAAGGGAACCCGCCTGCTGGATCCAGACGCTCAGAAACGCGTGCAGACCCCGTTGTGTCAAGCAGGAGGAGGCTGCGCTTCCTCTTCTGCAGCAGCATCTCATGCTCAATTCTGAATGCGATCCCTCCTCGTAGATCGACGGTGTCTCCTCTCTGACTCCAGAAGGTTGTGATGCGACGAAGGAACCGCCTTCTGAACCCAGGCACTCAAAAACGCGCGCAGACGCCGTTGTGTCAAGCAGGAGGAGGCTACGCGTCCTCTGCTGTAACAAAACCCCATGTTCAATTCTGAATGCGATCCCTCGTCGTAGAACGACGGTGTCTCCTCTTCTGACTCCAGAAGATTGTGATGCGACCAAGGGAACCCGCCTGCTGGATCCAGGCACTCAAAAACGCGCGCAGACGCCGTTGTGTCAAGCAGGAGGAGGCTGCGCTTCCTCTGCTGCAGCAGCATCTCATGCTCAATTCTGAATGCGATCCCTCATCGTAGAACGACGGTGTCTCCTCTTCTGACTCCAGAAGATTGTGATGCGACCAAGGGAACCCGTCTTCTGGATCCAGGCGCTCAGAAACGCGCGCAGACCTCGTTGTGTCAAGCAGGAGCAAGATGCGCCTCCTCTGCTGCAGCAGCATCTCATGTTCAATTCTGAATGCGATCCCTCGTCGTAGAACGACGGTGTCTCCTCTTCTGACTCCAGAAGGTTGTGGTGCGACGAGGGAACCCGTCTTCTGGATCCAGGCACTCAAAAATGCGCGCAGACGCCGTTGTGTCAAGCAGGAGGAGGCTACGCGTCCTCTGCTGTAACAAAACCCCATGTTCAATTCTGAATGCGATCCCTCGTCGTAGAACGACGGTGTCTCCTCTGTCGTGTCTCCTCTGACTCCGGAAGGTTGTGTTGCGACCAAGGGAACCCGTCTTCTGGATCCAGGCGCTCAGAAACGCGCGCAGACGCCTTTATGTCAAGCAGGAGCAGGATGCGCTTCCTCTGCTGCAGCAGCATCTCAATCTCAATTCTGAATGCGATCCCTCGTCGCAGAACGACGGTGTCTCCTCCTCTGACTCCAGAATGTTGTGGTGCGACGAAGGGAACCCGTCTTCTGGATCCAGGCGCTCAGAAACGCGCGCAGACCTCGTTGTGTCAAGCAGGAGCAAGATGCGCCTCCTCTGCTGCAGCAGCATCTCATGTTCAATTCTGAATGCGATCCCTCGTCGTAGAACGACGGTGTCTCCTCTTCTGACTCCAGAAGGTTGTGGTGCGACGAGGGAACCCGTCTTCTGGATCCAGGCACTCAAAAATGCGCGCAGACGCCGTTGTGTCAAGCAGGAGGAGGCTACGCGTCCTCTGCAGTAACAAAACCCCATGTTCAATTCTGAATGCGATCCCACGTCGTAGAACGACGGTGCCTCCTCTGTCGTGTCTCCTCTGACTCCGGAAGGTTGTGTTGCGACCAAGGGAACCCGTTTTCTGGATCCAGGCGCTCAGAAACGCGCGCAGACGCCTTTATGTCAAGCAGGAGCAGGATGCGCTTCCTCTGCTGCAGCAGCATCTCAATCTCAATTCTGAATGCGATCCCTCATCGTAGAACGACGGTGTCTCCTCTTCTGACTCCAGAAGATTGTGATGCGACGAAGGAACCCGTCTTCTGGATCCAGGCGCTCAGAAACGCGCGCAGACGCCGTTGTGTCAAGCAGGAGCAAGATGCGCCTCCTCTGCTGCAGCAGCATCTCATGTTCAATTCTGAATGCGATCCCTCGTCGTAGAACGACGGTGTCTCCTCTGACATTTCTCCTCTGACTCCAGAAAGTTGTGATGCGACGAAGCAACCCGTCCTCTGGATCCAGGCACTCAGAAACGCGCGCAGACGCCGTTGTGTCAAGCAGGAGGAGGCTACGCGTCCTCTGCTGTAACAACACCCCAGGTTCAATTCTGAATGCGATCCCTAGTCGAAAAACGACGGTGTCTCCTCCTCTGACTCCAGAATGTTGTGGTGCGACGAAGGGAACCCGCCTGCTGGATCCAGACGCTCAGAAACGCGTGCAGACCCCGTTGTGTCAAGCAGGAGGAGGCTGCGCTTCCTCTTCTGCAGCAGCATCTCATGCTCAATTCTGAATGCGATCCCTCCTCGTAGAACGACGGTGTCTCCTCTTCTGACTCCAGAAGGTTGTGATGCGACGAAGGAACCGTCTTCTGGATCCAGGCACTCAAAAACGCGCGCAGACGCCGTTGTGTCAAGCAGGAGGAGGCTACGCGTCCTCTGCTGTAACAAAACCCCATGTTCAATTCTGAATGCGATCCCTCGTCGTAGAACGACGGTGTCTCCTCTTCTGACTCCAGAAGGTTGTGGTGCGACCAAGGGAACCCGTCTTCTGGATCCAGGCGCTCAGAAACGCGCGCAGACCTCGTTGTGTCAAGCAGGAGCAAGATGCGCCTCCTCTGCTGCAGCAGCATCTCATGTTCAATTCTGAATGCGATCCCTCGTCGTAGAACGGCGGTGTCTCCTCCTCTGACTCCAGAGTGTTGTGGTGCGACGAAGGGAACCCGTCTTCTGGATCCAGGCGCTCAGAAACGCGCGCAGACGCCGTTGTGTCAAGCAGGAGGAGGCTACGCGTCCTCTGCTGTAACAAAACCCCATGTTCAATTCTGAATGCGATCCCTCGTCGTAGAACGACGGTGTCTCCTCTGACATTTCTCCTCTGACTCCAGAAAGTTGTGATGCGACGAAGGAACCCGTCCTCTGGATCCAGGCACTCAGAAACGCGCGCAGACGCCGTTGTGTCAAGCAGGAGGAGGCTACGCGTCCTCTGCTGTAACAACACCCCATGTTCAATTCTGAATGCGATCCCTCGTCGCAGAACGACGGTGTCTCCTCCTCTGACTCCAGAATGTTGTGGTGCGACGAAGGGAACCCGCCTGCTGGATCCAGACGCTCAGAAACGCGTGCAGACCCCGTTGTGTCAAGCAGGAGGAGGCTGCGCTTCCTCTTCTGCAGCAGCATCTCATGCTCAATTCTGAATGCGATCCCTCCTCGTAGATCGACGGTGTCTCCTCTTCTGACTCCAGAAGGTTGTGATGCGACGAAGGAACCGCCTTCTGAACCCAGGCACTCAAAAACGCGCGCAGACGCCGTTGTGTCAAGCAGGAGGAGGCTACGCGTCCTCTGCTGTAACAAAACCCCATGTTCAATTCTGAATGCGATCCCTCGTCGTAGAACGACGGTGTCTCCTCTTCTGACTCCAGAAGATTGTGATGCGACCAAGGGAACCCGCCTGCTGGATCCAGGCACTCAAAAACGCGCGCAGACGCCGTTGTGTCAAGCAGGAAGAGGCTGCGCTTCCTCTGCTGCAGCAGCATCTCATGCTCAATTCTGAATGCGATCCCTCATCGTAGAACGACGGTGTCTCCTCTTCTGACTCCAGAAGATTGTGATGCGACCAAGGGAACCCGTCTTCTGGATCCAGGCGCTCAGAAACGCGCGCAGACCTCCTTGTGTCAAGCAGGAGCAAGATGCGCCTCCTCTGCTGCAGCAGCATCTCATGTTCAATTCTGAATGCGATCCCTCGTCGTAGAACGACGGTGTCTCCTCTTCTGACTCCAGAAGGTTGTGGTGCGACGAGGGAACCCGTCTTCTGGATCCAGGCACTCAAAAATGCGCGCAGACGCCGTTGTGTCAAGCAGGAGGAGGCTACGCGTCCTCTGCTGT
Source organism: Heligmosomoides polygyrus bakeri (assembly GCA_947359475.1). Lineage (NCBI taxonomy): Eukaryota > Metazoa > Nematoda > Chromadorea > Rhabditida > Heligmosomidae > Heligmosomoides > Heligmosomoides polygyrus. The sequence continues at coordinate 37,252,015 of OX375870.1, read as the reverse complement.
AACAAAACCCCATGTTCAATTCTGAATGCGATCCCTCGTCGTAGAACGACGGTGTCTCCTCTGTCGTGTCTCCTCTGACTCCGGAAGGTTGTGTTGCGACCAAGGGAACCCGTCTTCTGGATCCAGGCGCTCAGAAACGCGCGCAGACGCCTTTATGTCAAGCAGGAGCAGGATGCGCTTCCTCTGCTGCAGCAGCATCTCAATCTCAATTCTGAATGCGATCCCTCATCGTAGAACGACGGTGTCTCCTCTTCTGACTCCAGAAGATTGTGATGCGACGAAGGAACCCGTCTTCTGGATCCAGGCGCTCAGAAACGCGCGCAGACCTCGTTGTGTCAAGCAGGAGCAAGATGCGCCTCCTCTGCTGCAGCAGCATCTCATGCTCAATTCTGAATGCGATCCCTCGTCGTAGAACGACGGTGTCTCCTCTTCTGACTCCAGAAGATTGTGATACGACGAAGGAACCCGTCTTCTGGATCCAGGCGCTCAGAAACGCGCGCAGACGCCGTTGTGTCAAGCAGGAGGAGGCTACGCGTCCTCTGCTGTAACAACACCCCATGTTCAATTCTGAATGCGATCCCTCGTCGCAGAACGACGGTGTCTCTTCTTCTGACTCCAGAAGATTGTGATGCGACGAAGGAACCCGTCTTCTGGATCCAGGCGCTCAGAAACGCGCGCAGACCTCGTTGTGTCAAGCAGGAGCAAGATGCGCCTCCTCTGCTGCAGCAGCATCTCATGTTCAATTCTGAATGCGATCCCTCGTCGTAGAACGACGGTGTCTCCTCTTCTGACTCCAGAAGGTTGTGGTGCGACGAGGGAACCCGTCTTCTGGATCCAGGCGCTCAGAAACGCGCGCAGACCTCGTCGTGTCAAGCAGGAGCAGAATGCGCTTCCTCTGCTGCAGCAGCATCTCATGCTCAATTCTGAATGCGATCCCTCGTCGTAGAACGACGGTGTCTCCTCTTCTGACTCCAGAAGATTGTGATACGACGAAGGAACCCGTCTTCTGGATCCAGGCGCTCAGAAACGCGCGCAGACGCCGTTGTGTCAAGCAGGAGGAGGCTGCGCTTCCTCTTCTGCAGCAGCATCTCATGTTCAATTCTGAATGCGATCCCTCGTCGTAGAACGACGGTGTCTCCTCTGTCGTGTCTCCTCTGACTCCGGAAGGTTGTGTTGCGACCAAGGGAACCCGTCTTCTGGATCCAGGCGCTCAGAAACGCGCGCAGACGCCTTTATGTCAAGCAGGAGCAGGATGCGCTTCCTCTGCTGCAGCAGCATCTCAATCTCAATTCTGAATGCGATCCCTCATCGTAGAACGACGGTGTCTCCTCTTCTGACTCCAGAAGATTGTGATGCGACGAAGGAACCCGTCTTCTGGATCCAGGCACTCAGAAACGCGCGCAGACGCCGTTGTGTCAAGCAGGAGGAGGCTACGCGTCCTCTGCAGTAACAAAACCCCATGTTCAAATCTGAATGCGATCCCTCGTCGTAGAACGACGGTGTCTCCTCTGTCGTGTCTCCTCTGACTCCGGAAGGTTGTGTTGCGACCAAGGGAACCCGTCTTCTGGATCCAGGCGCTCAGAAACGCGCGCAGACGCCTTTATGTCAAGCAGGAGCAAGATGCGCCTCCTCTGCTGCAGCAGCATCTCATGTTCAATTCTGAATGCGATCCCTCGTCGTAGAACGACGGTGTCTCCTCTTCTGACTCCAGAAGGTTGTGATGCGACGAAGGAACCGTCTTCTGGATCCAGGCACTCAGAAACGCGCGCAGACCTCGTTGTGTCAAGCAGGAGCAAGATGCGCCTCCTCTGCTGCAGCAGCATCTCATGTTCAATTCTGAATGCGATCCCTCGTCGTAGAACGACGGTGTCTCCTCTTCTGACTCCAGAAGGTTGTGGTGCGACGAGGGAACCCGTCTTCTGGATCCAGGCACTCAAAAATGCGCGCAGACGCCGTTGTGTCAAGCAGGAGGAGGCTACGCGTCCTCTGCAGTAACAAAACCCCATGTTCAATTCTGAATGCGATCCCTCGTCGTAGAACGACGGTGTCTCCTCTGTCGTGTCTCCTCTGACTCCGGAAGGTTGTGTTGCGACCAAGGGAACCCGTCTTCTGGATCCAGGCGCTCAGAAACGCGCGCAGACGCCTTTATGTCAAGCAGGAGCAGGATGCGCTTCCTCTGCTGCAGCAGCATCTCATGCTCAATTCTGAATGCGATCCCTCGTCGTAGAACGACGGTGTCTCCTCTTCTGACTCCAGAAGATTGTGATGCGACGAAGGAACCCGTGTTCTGGATCCAGGCGCTCAGAAACGCGCGCAGACGCCGTTGTGTCAAGCAGGAGGAGGCTACGCGTCCTCTGCTGTAACAACACCCCATGTTCAATTCTGAATGCGATCCCTCGTCGAAAAACGACGGTGTCTCCTCTTCTGACTCCAGAAGATTGTGATGCGACGAAGGAACCCGTCTTCTGGATCCAGGCGCTCAGAAACGCGCGCAGACCTCGTTGTGTCAAGCAGGAGCAAGATGCGCCTCCTCTGCTGCAGCAGCATCTCATGTTCAATTCTGAATGCGATCCCTCGTCGTAGAACGACGGAGTCTCCTCTTCTGACTCCAGAAGGTTGTGGTGCGACGAGGGAACCCGTCTTCTGGATCCAGGCGCTCAGAAACGCGCGCAGACCTCGTCGTGTCAAGCAGGAGCAGAATGCGCTTCCTCTGCTGCAGCAGCATCTCATGCTCAATTCTGAATGCGATCCCTCGTCGTAGAACGACGGTGTCTCCTCTTCTGACTCCAGAAGATTGTGATGCGACGAAGGAACCCGTGTTCTGGATCCAGGCGCTCAGAAACGCGCGCAGACGCCGTTGTGTCAAGCAAGAGGAGGCTACGCGTCCTCTGCTGTAACAACACCCCATGTTCAATTCTGAATGCGATCCCTCGTCGAAAAACGACGGTGTCTCCTCTTCTGACTCCAGAAGATTGTGATGCGACGAAGGAACCCGTCTTCTGGATCCAGGCGCTCAGAAACGCGCGCAGACCTCGTTGTGTCAAGCAGGAGCAAGATGCGCCTCCTCTGCTGCAGCAGCATCTCATGTTCAATTCTGAATGCGATCCCTCGTCGTAGAACGACAGTGTCTCCTCTTCTGACTCCAGAAGGTTGTGGTGCGACGAGGGAACCCGTCTTCTGGATCCAGGCGCTCAGAAACGCGCGCAGACGCCGTTGTGTCAAGCAGGAGGAGGCTACGCGTCCTCTGCTGTAACAAAACCCCATGTTCAATTCTGAATGCGATCCCTCGTCGTAGAACGACGGTGTCTCCTCTTCTGACTCCAGAAGATTGTGATGCGACGAAGGAACCCGTGTTCTGGATCCAGGCGCTCAGAAACGCGCGCAGACGCCGTTGTGTCAAGCAGGAGGAGGCTACGCGTCCTCTGCTGTAACAACACCCCATGTTCAATTCTGAATGCGATCCCTCGTCGTAGAACGACGGTGTCTCCTCTGTCGTGTCTCCTCTGACTCCAGAAGGTTGTGTTCCGACCAAGGGAACCCGTCTTCTGGATCCAGGCGCTCAGAAACGCGCGCAGACGCCTTTATGTCAAGCAGGAGCAGGATGCGCTTCCTCTGCTGCAGCAGCATCTCATGCTCAATTCTGAATGCGATCCCTCGTCGCAGAACGACGGTGTCTCCTCCTCTGACTCCAGAGTGTTGTGGTGCGACGAAGGGAACCCGTCTTCTGGATCCAGGCGCTCAGAAACGCGCGCAGACGCCGTTGTGTCAAGCAGGAGGAGGCTACGCGTCCTCTGCTGTAACAAAACCCCATGTTCAATTCTGAATGCGATCCCTCGTCGTAGAACGACGGTGTCTCCTCTGTCGTGTCTCCTCTGACTCCAGAAGGTTGTGTTCCGACCAAGGGAACCCGTCTTCTGGAACCAGGCGCTCAGAAACGCGCGCAGACGCCTTTATGTCAAGCAGGAGCAGGATGCGCTTCCTCTGCTGCAGCAGCATCTCAATCTCAATTCTGAATGCGATCCCTCGTCGCAGAACGACGGTGTCTCCTCTTCTGACTCCAGAAGATTGTGATGCGACGAAGGAACCCGTCTTCTGGATCCAGGCGCTCAGAAACGCGCGCAGACGCCGTTGTGTCAAGCAGGAGGAGGCTACGCGTCCTCTGCTGTAACAACACCCCATGTTCAATTCTGAATGCGATCCCTCGTCGAAAAACGACGGTGTCTCCTCTTCTGACTCCAGAAGATTGTGATGCGACGAAGGAACCCGTCTTCTGGATCCAGGCACTCAGAAACGCGCGCAGACGCCGTTGTGTCAAGCAGGAGGAGGCTACGCGTCCTCTGCTGTAACAACACCCCATGTTCAATTCTGAATGCGATCCCTCGTCGTAAAACGACGGTGTCCCCTCTGACGTGTCTCTTCTGACTCAAGAAGGTTGTGTTGCGACCAAGGGAGCCCGTCTTCTGGATCCAGGCGCTCAGAAACGCGCGCAGGCCTCGTTGTGTCAAGCAGGAGCAAGATGCGCCTCCTCTGCTGCAGCAGCATCTCATGTTCAATTCTGAATGCGATCCCTCGTCGTAGAACGACGGTGTCTCCTCTGACATTTCTCCTCTGACTCCACAAAGTTGTGATGCGACGAAGGAACCCGTCCTCTGGATCCAGGCACTCAGAAACGCGCGCAGACGCCGTTGTGTCAAGCAGGAGGAGGCTACGCGTCCTCTGCTGTAACAACACCCCATGTTCAATTCTGAATGCGATCCCTCGTCGTAGAACGACGGTGTCTCCTCTTCTGACTCCAGAGTGTTGTGGTGCGACGAAGGGAACCCGTCTTCTGGATCCAGGCGCTCAGAAACGCGCGCAGACGCCGTTGTGTCAAGCAGGAGGAGGCTACGCGTCCTCTGCTGTAACAACACCCCATGTTCAATTCTGAATGCGATCCCTCGTCGCAGAACGACGGTGTCTCCTCCTCTGACTCCAGAATGTTGTGGTGCGACGAAGGGAACCCGCCTGCTGGATCCAGACGCTCAGAAACGCGTGCAGACCCCGTTGTGTCAAGCAGGAGGAGGCTGCGCTTCCTCTTCTGCAGCAGCATCTCATGCTCAATTCTGAATGCGATCCCTCGTCGTAGAACGACGGTGTCTCCTCTTCTGACTCCAGAAGGTTGTGATGCGACGAAGGAACCGTCTTCTGGATCCAGGCACTCAAAAACGCGCGCAGACGCCGTTGTGTCAAGCAGGAGCAAGATGCGCCTCCTCTGCTGCAGCAGCATCTCATGTTCAATTCTGAATGCGATCCCTCGTCGTAGAACGACGGTGTCTCCTCTGACATTTCTCCTCTGACTCCACAAAGTTGTGATGCGACGAAGGAACCCGTCCTCTGGATCCAGGCACTCAGAAACGCGCGCAGACGCCGTTGTGTCAAGCAGGAGGAGGCTACGCGTCCTCTGCTGTAACAACACCCCATGTTCAATTCTGAATGCGATCCCTCGTCGCAGAACGACGGTGTCTCCTCCTCTGACTCCAGAATGTTGTGGTGCGACGAAGGGAACCCGCCTGCTGGATCCAGACGCTCAGAAACGCGTGCAGACCTCGTTGTGTCAAGCAGGAGCAAGATGTGCCTCCTCTGCTGCAGCAGCATCTCATGTTCAATTCTGAATGCGATCCCTCGTCGTAGAACGACGGTGTCTCCTCTGACATTTCTCCTCTGACTCCAGAAAGTTGTGATGCAACGAAGGAACCCGTCCTCTGGATCCAGGCACTCAGAAACGCGCGCAGACGCCGTTGTGTCAAGCAGGAGGAGGCTACGCGTCCTCTGCTGTAACAACACCCCATGTTCAATTCTGAATGCGATCCCTCGTCGTAGAACGACGGTGTCTCCTCTTCTGACTCCAGAGTGTTGTGGTGCGACGAAGGGAACCCGTCTTCTGGATCCAGGCACTCAGAAACGCGCGCAGACGCCGTTGTGTCAAGCAGGAGGAGGCTACGCGTCCTCTGCTGTAACAACACCCCATGTTCAATTCTGAATGCGATCCCTCGTCGTAGAACGACGGTGTCTCCTCTTCTGACTCCAGAGTGTTGTGGTGCGACGAAGGGAACCCGTCTTCTGGATCCAGGCGCTCAGAAACGCGCGCAGACGCCGTTGTGTCAAGCAGGAGGAGGCTACGCGTCCTCTGCTGTAACAACACCCCATGTTCAATTCTGAATGCGATCCCTCGTCGAAGAACGACGGTGTCTCCTCCTCTGACTCCAGAATGTTGTGGTGCGACGAAGGGAACCCGCCTGCTGGATCCAGACGCTCAGAAACGCGTGCAGACCCCGTTGTGTCAAGCAGGAGGAGGCTGCGCTTCCTCTTCTGCAGCAGCATCTCATGCTCAATTCTGAATGCGATCCCTCGTCGTAGAACGACGGTGTCTCCTCTTCTGACTCCAGAAGGTTGTGATGCGACGAAGGAACCGTCTTCTGGATCCAGGCACTCAAAAACGCGCGCAGACGCCGTTGTGTCAAGCAGGAGGAGGCTACGCGTCCTCTGCTGTAACAAAACCCCATGTTCAATTCTGAATGCGATCCCTCGTCGTAGAACGACGGTGTCTCCTCTGTTGTGTCTCCTCTGACTCCAGAAGGTTGTGTTGCGACCAAGGGAGCCCGTCTTCTGGATCCAGGCGCTCAGAAACGCGCGCAGACCTCGTTGTGTCAAGCAGGAGCAAGATGTGCCTCCTCTGCTGCAGCAGCATCTCATGTTCAATTCTGAATGCGATCCCTCGTCGTAGAACGACGGTGTCTCCTCTGACATTTCTCCTCTGACTCCAGAAAGTTGTGATGCAACGAAGGAACCCGTCCTCTGGATCCAGGCACTCAGAAACGCGCGCAGACGCCGTTGTGTCAAGCAGGAGGAGGCTACGCGTCCTCTGCTGTAACAACACCCCATGTTCAATTCTGAATGCGATCCCTAGTCGAAAAACGACGGTGTCTTCTCTTCTGACTCCAGAGTGGAGTGTTGTGGTGCGACGAAGGGAACCCGTCTTCTGGATCCAGGCGCTCAGAAACGCGCGCAGACGCCGTTGTGTCAAGCAGGAAGAGGCTACGCGTCCTCTGCTGTAACAACACCCCATGTTCAATTCTGAATGCGATCCCTCGTCGCAGAACGACGGTGTCTCCTCCTCTGACTCCAGAATGTTGTGGTGCGACGAAGGGAACCCGCCTGCTGGATCCAGACGCTCAGAAACGCGTGCAGACCCCGTTGTGTCAAGCAGGAGGAGGCTGCGCGTCCTCTGCTGTAACAAAACCCCATGTTCAATTCTGAATGCGATCCCTCGTCGTAGAACGACGGTGTCTCCTCTGTCATTTCTCCTCTGACTCCAGAAGGTTGCGATGCGACGAAGGAACCGTCTTCTGGATCCAGGCACTCAAAAACGCGCGCAGACGCCGTTGTGTCAAGCAGGAGGAGGCTACGCGTCCTCTGCTGTAACAAAACCCCATGTTCAATTCTGAATGCGATCCCTCGTCGTAGAACGACGGTGTCTCCTCCTCTGACTCCAGAATGTTGTGGTGCGACCAAGGGAACCCGTCTTCTGGATCCAGGCGCTCAGAAACGCGCGCAGACGCCGTTGTGTCAAGCAGGAAGAGGCTACGCGTCCTCTGCTGTAACAACACCCCATGTTCAATTCTGAATGCGATCCCTCGTCGCAGAACGACGGTGTCTCCTCCTCTGACTCCAGAATGTTGTGGTGCGACCAAGGGAACCCGTCTTCTGGATCCAGGCGCTCAGAAACGCGCGCAGACGCCGTTGTGTCAAGCAGGAGGAGGCTACGCGTCCTCTGCTGTAACAACACCCCATGTTCAATTCTGAATGCGATCCCTCGTCGTAAAACGACGGTGTCCCCTCTGACGTGTCTCTTCTGACTCAAGAAGGTTGTGTTGCGACCAAGGGAGCCCGTCTTCTGGATCCAGGCGCTCAGAAACGCGCGCAGACCTCGTTGTGTCAAGCAGGAGCAAGATGCGCCTCCTCTGCTGCAGCAGCATCTCATGTTCAATTCTGAATGCGATCCCTCGTCGTAGAACGACGGTGTCTCCTCTGACATTTCTCCTCTGACTCCAGAAAGTTGTGATGCGACGAAGGAACCCGTCCTCTGGATCCAGGCACTCAGAAACGCGCGCAGACGCCGTTGTGTCAAGCAGGAGGAGGCTACGCGTCCTCTGCTGCAGCAGCATCTCATGTTCAATTCTGAATGCGATCCCTCGTCGTAGAACGGCGGTGTCTCCTCCTCTGACTCCAGAGTGTTGTGGTGCGACGAAGGGAACCCGTCTTCTGGATCCAGGCGCTCAGAAACGCGCGCAGACGCCGTTGTGTCAAGCAGGAGGAGGCTACGCGTCCTCTGCTGTAACAAAACCCCATGTTCAATTCTGAATGCGATCCCTCGTCGTAGAACGACGGTGTCTCCTCTGACATTTCTCCTCTGACTCCAGAAGGTTGTGATGCGACGAAGGAACCGTCTTCTGGATCCAGGCACTCAAAAACGCGCGCAGACGCCGTTGTGTCAAGCAGGAGGAGGCTACGCGTCCTCTGCTGTAACAAAACCCCATGTTCAATTCTGAATGCGATCCCTCGTCGTAGAACGACGGTGTCTCCTCTTCTGACTCCAGAAGGTTGTGGTGCGACCAAGGGAACCCGTCTTCTGGATCCAGGCGCTCAGAAACGCGCGCAGACCTCGTTGTGTCAAGCAGGAGCAAGATGCGCCTCCTCTGCTGCAGCAGCATCTCATGTTCAATTCTGAATGCGATCCCTCGTCGTAGAACGGCGGTGTCTCCTCCTCTGACTCCAGAGTGTTGTGGTGCGACGAAGGGAACCCGTCTTCTGGATCCAGGCGCTCAGAAACGCGCGCAGACGCCGTTGTGTCAAGCAGGAGGAGGCTACGCGTCCTCTGCTGTAACAAAACCCCATGTTCAATTCTGAATGCGATCCCTCGTCGTAGAACGACGGTGTCTCCTCTTCTGACTCCAGAAGGTTGTGGTGCGACCAAGGGAACCCGTCTTCTGGATCCAGGCGCTCAGAAACGCGCGCAGACCTCGTTGTGTCAAGCAGGAGCAAGATGCGCCTCCTCTGCTGCAGCAGCATCTCATGTTCAATTCTGAATGCGATCCCTCGTCGTAGAACGACGGTGTCTCCTCTTCTGACTCCAGAAGGTTGTGGTGCGACGAGGGAACCCGTCTTCTGGATCCAGGCACTCAAAAATGCGCGCAGACGCCGTTGTGTCAAGCAGGAGGAGGCTACGCGTCCTCTGCAGTAACAAAACCCCATGTTCAATTCTGAATGCGATCCCTCGTCGTAGAACGACGGTGTCTCCTCTGTCGTGTCTCCTCTGACTCCGGAAGGTTGTGTTGCGACCAAGGGAACCCGTCTTCTGGATCCAGGCGCTCAGAAACGCGCGCAGACGCCTTTATGTCAAGCAGGAGCAGGATGCGCTTCCTCTGCTGCAGCAGCATCTCATGCTCAATTCTGAATGCGATCCCTCGTCGTAGAACGACGGTGTCTCCTCTTCTGACTCCAGAAGATTGTGATGCGACGAAGGAACCCGTGTTCTGGATCCAGGCGCTCAGAAACGCGCGCAGACGCCGTTGTGTCAAGCAGGAGGAGGCTACGCGTCCTCTGCTGTAACAACACCCCATGTTCAATTCTGAATGCGATCCCTCGTCGAAAAACGACGGTGTCTCCTCTTCTGACTCCAGAAGATTGTGATGCGACGAAGGAACCCGTCTTCTGGATCCAGGCGCTCAGAAACGCGCGCAGACCTCGTTGTGTCAAGCAGGAGCAAGATGCGCCTCCTCTGCTGCAGCAGCATCTCATGTTCAATTCTGAATGCGATCCCTCGTCGTAGAACGACGGAGTCTCCTCTTCTGACTCCAGAAGGTTGTGGTGCGACGAGGGAACCCGTCTTCTGGATCCAGGCGCTCAGAAACGCGCGCAGACCTCGTCGTGTCAAGCAGGAGCAGAATGCGCTTCCTCTGCTGCAGCAGCATCTCATGCTCAATTCTGAATGCGATCCCTCGTCGTAGAACGACGGTGTCTCCTCTTCTGACTCCAGAAGATTGTGATGCGACGAAGGAACCCGTGTTCTGGATCCAGGCGCTCAGAAACGCGCGCAGACGCCGTTGTGTCAAGCAAGAGGAGGCTACGCGTCCTCTGCTGTAACAACACCCCATGTTCAATTCTGAATGCGATCCCTCGTCGAAAAACGACGGTGTCTCCTCTTCTGACTCCAGAAGATTGTGATGCGACGAAGGAACCCGTCTTCTGGATCCAGGCGCTCAGAAACGCGCGCAGACCTCGTTGTGTCAAGCAGGAGCAAGATGCGCCTCCTCTGCTGCAGCAGCATCTCATGTTCAATTCTGAATGCGATCCCTCGTCGTAGAACGACAGTGTCTCCTCTTCTGACTCCAGAAGGTTGTGGTGCGACGAGGGAACCCGTCTTCTGGATCCAGGCGCTCAGAAACGCGCGCAGACGCCGTTGTGTCAAGCAGGAGGAGGCTACGCGTCCTCTGCTGTAACAAAACCCCATGTTCAATTCTGAATGCGATCCCTCGTCGTAGAACGACGGTGTCTCCTCTTCTGACTCCAGAAGATTGTGATGCGACGAAGGAACCCGTGTTCTGGATCCAGGCGCTCAGAAACGCGCGCAGACGCCGTTGTGTCAAGCAGGAGGAGGCTACGCGTCCTCTGCTGTAACAACACCCCATGTTCAATTCTGAATGCGATCCCTCGTCGTAGAACGACGGTGTCTCCTCTGTCGTGTCTCCTCTGACTCCAGAAGGTTGTGTTCCGACCAAGGGAACCCGTCTTCTGGATCCAGGCGCTCAGAAACGCGCGCAGACGCCTTTATGTCAAGCAGGAGCAGGATGCGCTTCCTCTGCTGCAGCAGCATCTCATGCTCAATTCTGAATGCGATCCCTCGTCGCAGAACGACGGTGTCTCCTCCTCTGACTCCAGAGTGTTGTGGTGCGACGAAGGGAACCCGTCTTCTGGATCCAGGCGCTCAGAAACGCGCGCAGACGCCGTTGTGTCAAGCAGGAGGAGGCTACGCGTCCTCTGCTGTAACAAAACCCCATGTTCAATTCTGAATGCGATCCCTCGTCGTAGAACGACGGTGTCTCCTCTGTCGTGTCTCCTCTGACTCCAGAAGGTTGTGTTCCGACCAAGGGAACCCGTCTTCTGGAACCAGGCGCTCAGAAACGCGCGCAGACGCCTTTATGTCAAGCAGGAGCAGGATGCGCTTCCTCTGCTGCAGCAGCATCTCAATCTCAATTCTGAATGCGATCCCTCGTCGCAGAACGACGGTGTCTCCTCTTCTGACTCCAGAAGATTGTGATGCGACGAAGGAACCCGTCTTCTGGATCCAGGCGCTCAGAAACGCGCGCAGACGCCGTTGTGTCAAGCAGGAGGAGGCTACGCGTCCTCTGCTGTAACAACACCCCATGTTCAATTCTGAATGCGATCCCTCGTCGAAAAACGACGGTGTCTCCTCTTCTGACTCCAGAAGATTGTGATGCGACGAAGGAACCCGTCTTCTGGATCCAGGCACTCAGAAACGCGCGCAGACGCCGTTGTGTCAAGCAGGAGGAGGCTACGCGTCCTCTGCTGTAACAACACCCCATGTTCAATTCTGAATGCGATCCCTCGTCGTAAAACGACGGTGTCCCCTCTGACGTGTCTCTTCTGACTCAAGAAGGTTGTGTTGCGACCAAGGGAGCCCGTCTTCTGGATCCAGGCGCTCAGAAACGCGCGCAGGCCTCGTTGTGTCAAGCAGGAGCAAGATGCGCCTCCTCTGCTGCAGCAGCATCTCATGTTCAATTCTGAATGCGATCCCTCGTCGTAGAACGACGGTGTCTCCTCTGACATTTCTCCTCTGACTCCACAAAGTTGTGATGCGACGAAGGAACCCGTCCTCTGGATCCAGGCACTCAGAAACGCGCGCAGACGCCGTTGTGTCAAGCAGGAGGAGGCTACGCGTCCTCTGCTGTAACAACACCCCATGTTCAATTCTGAATGCGATCCCTCGTCGTAGAACGACGGTGTCTCCTCTTCTGACTCCAGAGTGTTGTGGTGCGACGAAGGGAACCCGTCTTCTGGATCCAGGCGCTCAGAAACGCGCGCAGACGCCGTTGTGTCAAGCAGGAGGAGGCTACGCGTCCTCTGCTGTAACAACACCCCATGTTCAATTCTGAATGCGATCCCTCGTCGCAGAACGACGGTGTCTCCTCCTCTGACTCCAGAATGTTGTGGTGCGACGAAGGGAACCCGCCTGCTGGATCCAGACGCTCAGAAACGCGTGCAGACCCCGTTGTGTCAAGCAGGAGGAGGCTGCGCTTCCTCTTCTGCAGCAGCATCTCATGCTCAATTCTGAATGCGATCCCTCGTCGTAGAACGACGGTGTCTCCTCTTCTGACTCCAGAAGGTTGTGATGCGACGAAGGAACCGTCTTCTGGATCCAGGCACTCAAAAACGCGCGCAGACGCCGTTGTGTCAAGCAGGAGCAAGATGCGCCTCCTCTGCTGCAGCAGCATCTCATGTTCAATTCTGAATGCGATCCCTCGTCGTAGAACGACGGTGTCTCCTCTGACATTTCTCCTCTGACTCCACAAAGTTGTGATGCGACGAAGGAACCCGTCCTCTGGATCCAGGCACTCAGAAACGCGCGCAGACGCCGTTGTGTCAAGCAGGAGGAGGCTACGCGTCCTCTGCTGTAACAACACCCCATGTTCAATTCTGAATGCGATCCCTCGTCGCAGAACGACGGTGTCTCCTCCTCTGACTCCAGAATGTTGTGGTGCGACGAAGGGAACCCGCCTGCTGGATCCAGACGCTCAGAAACGCGTGCAGACCTCGTTGTGTCAAGCAGGAGCAAGATGTGCCTCCTCTGCTGCAGCAGCATCTCATGTTCAATTCTGAATGCGATCCCTCGTCGTAGAACGACGGTGTCTCCTCTGACATTTCTCCTCTGACTCCAGAAAGTTGTGATGCAACGAAGGAACCCGTCCTCTGGATCCAGGCACTCAGAAACGCGCGCAGACGCCGTTGTGTCAAGCAGGAGGAGGCTACGCGTCCTCTGCTGTAACAACACCCCATGTTCAATTCTGAATGCGATCCCTCGTCGTAGAACGACGGTGTCTCCTCTTCTGACTCCAGAGTGTTGTGGTGCGACGAAGGGAACCCGTCTTCTGGATCCAGGCACTCAGAAACGCGCGCAGACGCCGTTGTGTCAAGCAGGAGGAGGCTACGCGTCCTCTGCTGTAACAACACCCCATGTTCAATTCTGAATGCGATCCCTCGTCGTAGAACGACGGTGTCTCCTCTTCTGACTCCAGAGTGTTGTGGTGCGACGAAGGGAACCCGTCTTCTGGATCCAGGCGCTCAGAAACGCGCGCAGACGCCGTTGTGTCAAGCAGGAGGAGGCTACGCGTCCTCTGCTGTAACAACACCCCATGTTCAATTCTGAATGCGATCCCTCGTCGAAGAACGACGGTGTCTCCTCCTCTGACTCCAGAATGTTGTGGTGCGACGAAGGGAACCCGCCTGCTGGATCCAGACGCTCAGAAACGCGTGCAGACCCCGTTGTGTCAAGCAGGAGGAGGCTGCGCTTCCTCTTCTGCAGCAGCATCTCATGCTCAATTCTGAATGCGATCCCTCGTCGTAGAACGACGGTGTCTCCTCTTCTGACTCCAGAAGGTTGTGATGCGACGAAGGAACCGTCTTCTGGATCCAGGCACTCAAAAACGCGCGCAGACGCCGTTGTGTCAAGCAGGAGGAGGCTACGCGTCCTCTGCTGTAACAAAACCCCATGTTCAATTCTGAATGCGATCCCTCGTCGTAGAACGACGGTGTCTCCTCTGTTGTGTCTCCTCTGACTCCAGAAGGTTGTGTTGCGACCAAGGGAGCCCGTCTTCTGGATCCAGGCGCTCAGAAACGCGCGCAGACCTCGTTGTGTCAAGCAGGAGCAAGATGTGCCTCCTCTGCTGCAGCAGCATCTCATGTTCAATTCTGAATGCGATCCCTCGTCGTAGAACGACGGTGTCTCCTCTGACATTTCTCCTCTGACTCCAGAAAGTTGTGATGCAACGAAGGAACCCGTCCTCTGGATCCAGGCACTCAGAAACGCGCGCAGACGCCGTTGTGTCAAGCAGGAGGAGGCTACGCGTCCTCTGCTGTAACAACACCCCATGTTCAATTCTGAATGCGATCCCTAGTCGAAAAACGACGGTGTCTTCTCTTCTGACTCCAGAGTGGAGTGTTGTGGTGCGACGAAGGGAACCCGTCTTCTGGATCCAGGCGCTCAGAAACGCGCGCAGACGCCGTTGTGTCAAGCAGGAAGAGGCTACGCGTCCTCTGCTGTAACAACACCCCATGTTCAATTCTGAATGCGATCCCTCGTCGCAGAACGACGGTGTCTCCTCCTCTGACTCCAGAATGTTGTGGTGCGACGAAGGGAACCCGCCTGCTGGATCCAGACGCTCAGAAACGCGTGCAGACCCCGTTGTGTCAAGCAGGAGGAGGCTGCGCGTCCTCTGCTGTAACAAAACCCCATGTTCAATTCTGAATGCGATCCCTCGTCGTAGAACGACGGTGTCTCCTCTGTCATTTCTCCTCTGACTCCAGAAGGTTGCGATGCGACGAAGGAACCGTCTTCTGGATCCAGGCACTCAAAAACGCGCGCAGACGCCGTTGTGTCAAGCAGGAGGAGGCTACGCGTCCTCTGCTGTAACAAAACCCCATGTTCAATTCTGAATGCGATCCCTCGTCGTAGAACGACGGTGTCTCCTCCTCTGACTCCAGAATGTTGTGGTGCGACCAAGGGAACCCGTCTTCTGGATCCAGGCGCTCAGAAACGCGCGCAGACGCCGTTGTGTCAAGCAGGAAGAGGCTACGCGTCCTCTGCTGTAACAACACCCCATGTTCAATTCTGAATGCGATCCCTCGTCGCAGAACGACGGTGTCTCCTCCTCTGACTCCAGAATGTTGTGGTGCGACCAAGGGAACCCGTCTTCTGGATCCAGGCGCTCAGAAACGCGCGCAGACGCCGTTGTGTCAAGCAGGAGGAGGCTACGCGTCCTCTGCTGTAACAACACCCCATGTTCAATTCTGAATGCGATCCCTCGTCGTAAAACGACGGTGTCCCCTCTGACGTGTCTCTTCTGACTCAAGAAGGTTGTGTTGCGACCAAGGGAGCCCGTCTTCTGGATCCAGGCGCTCAGAAACGCGCGCAGACCTCGTTGTGTCAAGCAGGAGCAAGATGCGCCTCCTCTGCTGCAGCAGCATCTCATGTTCAATTCTGAATGCGATCCCTCGTCGTAGAACGACGGTGTCTCCTCTGACATTTCTCCTCTGACTCCAGAAAGTTGTGATGCGACGAAGGAACCCGTCCTCTGGATCCAGGCACTCAGAAACGCGCGCAGACGCCGTTGTGTCAAGCAGGAGGAGGCTACGCGTCCTCTGCTGCAGCAGCATCTCATGTTCAATTCTGAATGCGATCCCTCGTCGTAGAACGGCGGTGTCTCCTCCTCTGACTCCAGAGTGTTGTGGTGCGACGAAGGGAACCCGTCTTCTGGATCCAGGCGCTCAGAAACGCGCGCAGACGCCGTTGTGTCAAGCAGGAGGAGGCTACGCGTCCTCTGCTGTAACAAAACCCCATGTTCAATTCTGAATGCGATCCCTCGTCGTAGAACGACGGTGTCTCCTCTGACATTTCTCCTCTGACTCCAGAAGGTTGTGATGCGACGAAGGAACCGTCTTCTGGATCCAGGCACTCAAAAACGCGCGCAGACGCCGTTGTGTCAAGCAGGAGGAGGCTACGCGTCCTCTGCTGTAACAAAACCCCATGTTCAATTCTGAATGCGATCCCTCGTCGTAGAACGACGGTGTCTCCTCTTCTGACTCCAGAAGGTTGTGGTGCGACCAAGGGAACCCGTCTTCTGGATCCAGGCGCTCAGAAACGCGCGCAGACCTCGTTGTGTCAAGCAGGAGCAAGATGCGCCTCCTCTGCTGCAGCAGCATCTCATGTTCAATTCTGAATGCGATCCCTCGTCGTAGAACGGCGGTGTCTCCTCCTCTGACTCCAGAGTGTTGTGGTGCGACGAAGGGAACCCGTCTTCTGGATCCAGGCGCTCAGAAACGCGCGCAGACGCCGTTGTGTCAAGCAGGAGGAGGCTACGCGTCCTCTGCTGTAACAAAACCCCATGTTCAATTCTGAATGCGATCCCTCGTCGTAGAACGACGGTGTCTCCTCTTCTGACTCCAGAAGGTTGTGGTGCGACCAAGGGAACCCGTCTTCTGGATCCAGGCGCTCAGAAACGCGCGCAGACCTCGTTGTGTCAAGCAGGAGCAAGATGCGCCTCCTCTGCTGCAGCAGCATCTCATGTTCAATTCTGAATGCGATCCCTCGTCGTAGAACGGCGGTGTCTCCTCCTCTGACTCCAGAGTGTTGTGGTGCGACGAAGGGAACCCGTCTTCTGGATCCAGGCGCTCAGAAACGCGCGCAGACGCCGTTGTGTCAAGCAGGAGGAGGCTACGCGTCCTCTGCTGTAACAAAACCCCATGTTCAATTCTGAATGCGATCCCTCGTCGCAGAACGACGGTGTCTCCTCCTCTGACTCCAGAATGTTGTGGTGCGACGAAGGGAACCCGCCTGCTGGATCCAGACGCTCAGAAACGCGTGCAGACCCCGTTGTGTCAAGCAGGAGGAGGCTGCGCGTCCTCTGCTGTAACAAAACCCCATGTTCAATTCTGAATGCGATCCCTCGTCGTAGAACGACGGTGTCTCCTCTGACATTTCTCCTCTGACTCCAGAAAGTTGTGATGCAACGAAGGAACCCGTCCTCTGGATCCAGGCACTCAGAAACGCGCGCAGACGCCGTTGTGTCAAGCAGGAGCAAGATGTGCCTCCTCTGCTGCAGCAGCATCTCATGTTCAATTCTGAATGCGATCCCTCGTCGTAGAACGACGGTGTCTCCTCTGACATTTCTCCTCTGACTCCAGAAAGTTGTGATGCAACGAAGGAACCCGTCCTCTGGATCCAGGCACTCAGAAACGCGCGCAGACGCCGTTGTGTCAAGCAGGAGGAGGCTACGCGTCCTCTGCTGTAACAACACCCCATGTTCAATTCTGAATGCGATCCCTAGTCGAAAAACGACGGTGTCTTCTCTTCTGACTCCAGAGTGGAGTGTTGTGGTGCGACGAAGGGAACCCGTCTTCTGGATCCAGGCGCTCAGAAACGCGCGCAGACGCCGTTGTGTCAAGCAGGAGGAGGCTACGCGTCCTCTGCTGTAACAACACCCCATGTTCAATTCTGAATGCGATCCCTCGTCGCAGAACGACGGTGTCTCCTCCTCTGACTCCAGAATGTTGTGGTGCGACGAAGGGAACCCGCCTGCTGGATCCAGACGCTCAGAAACGCGTGCAGACCCCGTTGTGTCAAGCAGGAGGAGGCTGCGCGTCCTCTGCTGTAACAAAACCCCATGTTCAATTCTGAATGCGATCCCTCGTCGTAGAACGACGGTGTCTCCTCTGACATTTCTCCTCTGACTCCAGAAGGTTGTGATGCGACGAAGGAACCGTCTTCTGGATCCAGGCACTCAAAAACGCGCGCAGACGCCGTTGTGTCAAGCAGGAGGAGGCTACGCGTCCTCTGCTGTAACAAAACCCCATGTTCAATTCTGAATGCGATCCCTCGTCGTAGAACGACGGTGTCTCCTCTTCTGACTCCAGAAGGTTGTGGTGCGACCAAGGGAACCCGTCTTCTGGATCCAGGCGCTCAGAAACGCGCGCAGACGCCGTTGTGTCAAGCAGGAGGAGGCTACGCGTCCTCTGCTGTAACAACACCCCATGTTCAATTCTGAATGCGATCCCTCGTCGTAAAACGACGGTGTCCCCTCTGACGTGTCTCTTCTGACTCAAGAAGGTTGTGTTGCGACCAAGGGAGCCCGTCTTCTGGATCCAGGCGCTCAGAAACGCGCGCAGACCTCGTTGTGTCAAGCAGGAGCAAGATGCGCCTCCTCTGCTGCAGCAGCATCTCATGTTCAATTCTGAATGCGATCCCTCGTCGTAGAACGACGGTGTCTCCTCTGACATTTCTCCTCTGACTCCAGAAAGTTGTGATGCGACGAAGGAACCCGTCCTCTGGATCCAGGCACTCAGAAACGCGCGCAGACGCCGTTGTGTCAAGCAGGAGGAGGCTACGCGTCCTCTGCTGCAGCAGCATCTCATGTTCAATTCTGAATGCGATCCCTCGTCGTAGAACGGCGGTGTCTCCTCCTCTGACTCCAGAGTGTTGTGGTGCGACGAAGGGAACCCGTCTTCTGGATCCAGGCGCTCAGAAACGCGCGCAGACGCCGTTGTGTCAAGCAGGAGGAGGCTACGCGTCCTCTGCTGTAACAAAACCCCATGTTCAATTCTGAATGCGATCCCTCGTCGTAGAACGACGGTGTCTCCTCTGACATTTCTCCTCTGACTCCAGAAGGTTGTGATGCGACGAAGGAACCGTCTTCTGGATCCAGGCACTCAAAAACGCGCGCAGACGCCGTTGTGTCAAGCAGGAGGAGGCTACGCGTCCTCTGCTGTAACAAAACCCCATGTTCAATTCTGAATGCGATCCCTCGTCGTAGAACGACGGTGTCTCCTCTTCTGACTCCAGAAGGTTGTGGTGCGACCAAGGGAACCCGTCTTCTGGATCCAGGCGCTCAGAAACGCGCGCAGACCTCGTTGTGTCAAGCAGGAGCAAGATGCGCCTCCTCTGCTGCAGCAGCAGCTCATGTTCAATTCTGAATGCGATCCCTCGTCGTAGAACGGCGGTGTCTCCTCCTCTGACTCCAGAGTGTTGTGGTGCGACGAAGGGAACCCGTCTTCTGGATCCAGGCGCTCAGAAACGCGCGCAGACGCCGTTGTGTCAAGCAGGAGGAGGCTACGCGTCCTCTGCTGTAACAAAACCCCATGTTCAATTCTGAATGCGATCCCTCGTCGTAGAACGACGTTGTCTCCTCTTCTGACTCCAGAAGGTTGTGGTGCGACCAAGGGAACCCGTCTTCTGGATCCAGGCGCTCAGAAACGCGCGCAGACCTCGTTGTGTCAAGCAGGAGCAAGATGCGCCTCCTCTGCTGCAGCAGCATCTCATGTTCAATTCTGAATGCGATCCCTCGTCGTAGAACGGCGGTGTCTCCTCCTCTGACTCCAGAGTGTTGTGGTGCGACGAAGGGAACCCGTCTTCTGGATCCAGGCGCTCAGAAACGCGCGCAGACGCCGTTGTGTCAAGCAGGAGGAGGCTACGCGTCCTCTGCTGTAACAAAACCCCATGTTCAATTCTGAATGCGATCCCTCGTCGTAGAACGACGGTGTCTCCTCTGACATTTCTCCTCTGACTCCAGAAAGTTGTGATGCGACGAAGGAACCCGTCCTCTGGATCCAGGCACTCAGAAACGCGCGCAGACGCCGTTGTGTCAAGCAGGAGGAGGCTACGCGTCCTCTGCTGTAACAACACCCCATGTTCAATTCTGAATGCGATCCCTCGTCGCAGAACGACGGTGTCTCCTCCTCTGACTCCAGAATGTTGTGATGCGACCAAGGGAACCCGCCTGCTGGATCCAGGCACTCAAAAACGCGCGCAGACGCCGTTGTGTCAAGCAGGAGGAGGCTGCGCTTCCTCTGCTGCAGCAGCATCTCATGCTCAATTCTGAATGCGATCCCTCATCGTAGAACGACGGTGTCTCCTCTTCTGACTCCAGAAGATTGTGATGCGACCAAGGGAACCCGTCTTCTGGATCCAGGCGCTCAGAAACGCGCGCAGACCTCGTTGTGTCAAGCAGGAGCAAGATGCGCCTCCTCTGCTGCAGCAGCATCTCATGTTCAATTCTGAATGCGATCCCTCGTCGTAGAACGACGGTGTCTCCTCTTCTGACTCCAGAAGATTGTGATGCGACCAAGGGAACCCGTCTTCTGGATCCAGGCGCTCAGAAACGCGCGCAGACCTCGTTGTGTCAAGCAGGAGCAAGATGCGCCTCCTCTGCTGCAGCAGCATCTCATGTTCAATTCTGAATGCGATCCCTCGTCGTAGAACGGCGGTGTCTCCTCCTCTGACTCCAGAGTGTTGTGGTGCGACGAAGGGAACCCGTCTTCTGGATCCAGGCGCTCAGAAACGCGCGCAGACGCCGTTGTGTCAAGCAGGAGGAGGCTACGCGTCCTCTGCTGTAACAAAACCCCATGTTCAATTCTGAATGCGATCCCTCGTCGTAGAACGACGGTGTCTCCTCTGACATTTCTCCTCTGACTCCAGAAAGTTGTGATGCGACGAAGGAACCCGTCCTCTGGATCCAGGCACTCAGAAACGCGCGCAGACGCCGTTGTGTCAAGCAGGAGGAGGCTACGCGTCCTCTGCTGTAACAACACCCCATGTTCAATTCTGAATGCGATCCCTCGTCGCAGAACGACGGTGTCTCCTCCTCTGACTCCAGAATGTTGTGATGCGACCAAGGGAACCCGCCTGCTGGATCCAGGCACTCAAAAACGCGCGCAGACGCCGTTGTGTCAAGCAGGAGGAGGCTGCGCTTCCTCTGCTGCAGCAGCATCTCATGCTCAATTCTGAATGCGATCCCTCATCGTAGAACGACGGTGTCTCCTCTTCTGACTCCAGAAGATTGTGATGCGACCAAGGGAACCCGTCTTCTGGATCCAGGCGCTCAGAAACGCGCGCAGACCTCGTTGTGTCAAGCAGGAGCAAGATGCGCCTCCTCTGCTGCAGCAGCATCTCATGTTCAATTCTGAATGCGATCCCTCGTCGTAGAACGACGGTGTCTCCTCTTCTGACTCCAGAAGATTGTGATGCGACCAAGGGAACCCGCCTGCTGGATCCAGGCACTCAAAAACGCGCGCAGACGCCGTTGTGTCAAGCAGGAGGAGGCTGCGCTTCCTCTTCTGCAGCAGCATCTCATGCTCAATTCTGAATGCGATCCCTCCTCGTAGATCGACGGTGTCTCCTCTTCTGACTCCAGAAGGTTGTGATGCGACGAAGTAACCGCCTTCTGAACCCAGGCACTCAAAAACGCGCGCAGACGCCGTTGTGTCAAGCAGGAGGAGGCTACGCGTCCTCTGCTGTAACAAAACCCCATGTTCAATTCTGAATGCGATCCCTCGTCGTAGAACGACGGTGTCTCCTCTTCTGACTCCAGAAGATTGTGATGCGACCAAGGGAACCCGCCTGCTGGATCCAGGCACTCAAAAACGCGCGCAGACGCCGTTGTGTCAAGCAGGAGGAGGCTGCGCTTCCTCTGCTGCAGCAGCATCTCATGCTCAATTCTGAATGCGATCCCTCATCGTAGAACGACGGTGTCTCCTCTTCTGACTCCAGAAGATTGTGATGCGACCAAGGGAACCCGTCTTCTGGATCCAGGCGCTCAGAAACGCGCGCAGACCTCGTTGTGTCAAGCAGGAGCAAGATGCGCCTCCTCTGCTGCAGCAGCATCTCATGTTCAATTCTGAATGCGATCCCTCGTCGTAGAACGACGGTGTCTCCTCTTCTGACTCCAGAAGGTTGTGGTGCGACGAGGGAACCCGTCTTCTGGATCCAGGCACTCAAAAATGCGCGCAGACGCCGTTGTGTCAAGCAGGAGGAGGCTACGCGTCCTCTGCTGTAACAAAACCCCATGTTCAATTCTGAATGCGATCCCTCGTCGTAGAACGACGGTGTCTCCTCTTCTGACTCCAGAAGATTGTGATGCGACCAAGGGAACCCGCCTGCTGGATCCAGGCACTCAAAAACGCGCGCAGACGCCGTTGTGTCAAGCAGGAGGAGGCTGCGCTTCCTCTGCTGCAGCAGCATCTCATGCTCAATTCTGAATGCGACCCTCATCGTAGAACGACGGTGTCTCCTCTTCTGACTCCAGAAGATTGTGATGCGACCAAGGGAACCCGTCTTCTGGATCCAGGCGCTCAGAAACGCGCGCAGACCTCGTTGTGTCAAGCAGGAGCAAGATGCGCCTCCTCTGCTGCAGCAGCATCTCATGTTCAATTCTGAATGCGATCCCTCGTCGTAGAACGACGGTGTCTCCTCTTCTGACTCCAGAAGGTTGTGGTGCGACGAGGGAACCCGTCTTCTGGATCCAGGCACTCAAAAATGCGCGCAGACGCCGTTGTGTCAAGCAGGAGGAGGCTACGCGTCCTCTGCTGTAACAAAA
The DNA here is from genome assembly GCA_947359475.1 of Heligmosomoides polygyrus bakeri. Classification (NCBI taxonomy): domain Eukaryota; kingdom Metazoa; phylum Nematoda; class Chromadorea; order Rhabditida; family Heligmosomidae; genus Heligmosomoides; species Heligmosomoides polygyrus. The sequence goes on along the minus strand of OX375870.1, from coordinate 37,229,816 downwards.
CCCCATGTTCAATTCTGAATGCGATCCCTCGTCGTAGAACGACGGTGTCTCCTCTGTCGTGTCTCCTCTGACTCCGGAAGGTTGTGTTGCGACCAAGGGAACCCGTCTTCTGGATCCAGGCGCTCAGAAACGCGCGCAGACGCCTTTATGTCAAGCAGGAGGAGGCTACGCCTCCTCTGCTGTAACAAAACCCCATGTTCAATTCTGAATGCGATCCCTCGTCGTAGAACGACGGTGTCTCCTCTGTTGTGTCTCCTCTGACTCCAGAAGGTTGTGTTGCGACCAAGGGAGCCCGTCTTCTGGATCCAGGCGCTCAGAAACGCGCGCAGACCTCGTTGTGTCAAGCAGGAGCAAGATGTGCCTCCTCTGCTGCAGCAGCATCTCATGTTCAATTCTGAATGCGATCCCTCGTCGTAGAACGACAGTGTCTCCTCTTCTGACTCCAGAAGGTTGTGGTGCGACGAAGGAACCCGTCTTCTGGATCCAGGCACTCAGAAACGCGCGCAGACGCCGTTGTGTCAAGCAGGAGGAGGCTACGCGTCCTCTGCAGTAACAAACCCCATGTTCAAATCTGAATGCGATCCCTCGTCGTAGAACGACGGTGTCTCCTCTGTCGTGTCTCCTCTGACTCCGGAAGGTTGTGTTGCGACCAAGGGAACCCGTCTTCTGGATCCAGGCGCTCAGAAACGCGCGCAGACGCCTTTATGTCAAGCAGGAGCAAGATGCGCCTCCTCTGCTGCAGCAGCATCTCATGTTCAATTCTGAATGCGATCCCTCGTCGTAGAACGACGGTGTCTCCTCTTCTGACTCCAGAAGGTTGTGATGCGACGAAGGAACCGTCTTCTGGATCCAGGCACTCAGAAACGCGCGCAGACCTCGTTGTGTCAAGCAGGAGCAAGATGCGCCTCCTCTGCTGCAGCAGCATCTCATGTTCAATTCTGAATGCGATCCCTCGTCGTAGAACGACGGTGTCTCCTCTTCTGACTCCAGAAGGTTGTGGTGCGACGAGGGAACCCGTCTTCTGGATCCAGGCACTCAAAAATGCGCGCAGACGCCGTTGTGTCAAGCAGGAGGAGGCTACGCGTCCTCTGCAGTAACAAAACCCCATGTTCAATTCTGAATGCGATCCCTCGTCGTAGAACGACGGTGTCTCCTCTGTCGTGTCTCCTCTGACTCCGGAAGGTTGTGTTGCGACCAAGGGAACCCGTCTTCTGGATCCAGGCGCTCAGAAACGCGCGCAGACGCCTTTATGTCAAGCAGGAGCAGGATGCGCTTCCTCTGCTGCAGCAGCATCTCATGCTCAATTCTGAATGCGATCCCTCGTCGTAGAACGACGGTGTCTCCTCTTCTGACTCCAGAAGATTGTGATGCGACGAAGGAACCCGTGTTCTGGATCCAGGCGCTCAGAAACGCGCGCAGACGCCGTTGTGTCAAGCAGGAGGAGGCTACGCGTCCTCTGCTGTAACAACACCCCATGTTCAATTCTGAATGCGATCCCTCGTCGAAAAACGACGGTGTCTCCTCTTCTGACTCCAGAAGATTGTGATGCGACGAAGGAACCCGTCTTCTGGATCCAGGCGCTCAGAAACGCGCGCAGACCTCGTTGTGTCAAGCAGGAGCAAGATGCGCCTCCTCTGCTGCAGCAGCATCTCATGTTCAATTCTGAATGCGATCCCTCGTCCTAGAACGACGGAGTCTCCTCTTCTGACTCCAGAAGGTTGTGGTGCGACGAGGGAACCCGTCTTCTGGATCCAGGCGCTCAGAAACGCGCGCAGACCTCGTCGTGTCAAGCAGGAGCAGAATGCGCTTCCTCTGCTGCAGCAGCATCTCATGCTCAATTCTGAATGCGATCCCTCGTCGTAGAACGACGGTGTCTCCTCTTCTGACTCCAGAAGATTGTGATGCGACGAAGGAACCCGTGTTCTGGATCCAGGCGCTCAGAAACGCGCGCAGACGCCGTTGTGTCAAGCAAGAGGAGGCTACGCGTCCTCTGCTGTAACAACACCCCATGTTCAATTCTGAATGCGATCCCTCGTCGAAAAACGACGGTGTCTCCTCTTCTGACTCCAGAAGATTGTGATGCGACGAAGGAACCCGTCTTCTGGATCCAGGCGCTCAGAAACGCGCGCAGACCTCGTTGTGTCAAGCAGGAGCAAGATGCGCCTCCTCTGCTGCAGCAGCATCTCATGTTCAATTCTGAATGCGATCCCTCGTCGTAGAACGACAGTGTCTCCTCTTCTGACTCCAGAAGGTTGTGGTGCGACGAGGGAACCCGTCTTCTGGATCCAGGCGCTCAGAAACGCGCGCAGACGCCGTTGTGTCAAGCAGGAGGAGGCTACGCGTCCTCTGCTGTAACAAAACCCCATGTTCAATTCTGAATGCGATCCCTCGTCGTAGAACGACGGTGTCTCCTCTTCTGACTCCAGAAGATTGTGATGCGACGAAGGAACCCGTGTTCTGGATCCAGGCGCTCAGAAACGCGCGCAGACGCCGTTGTGTCAAGCAGGAGGAGGCTACGCGTCCTCTGCTGTAACAACACCCCATGTTCAATTCTGAATGCGATCCCTCGTCGTAGAACGACGGTGTCTCCTCTGTCGTGTCTCCTCTGACTCCAGAAGGTTGTGTTCCGACCAAGGGAACCCGTCTTCTGGATCCAGGCGCTCAGAAACGCGCGCAGACGCCTTTATGTCAAGCAGGAGCAGGATGCGCTTCCTCTGCTGCAGCAGCATCTCATGCTCAATTCTGAATGCGATCCCTCGTCGCAGAACGACGGTGTCTCCTCCTCTGACTCCAGAGTGTTGTGGTGCGACGAAGGGAACCCGTCTTCTGGATCCAGGCGCTCAGAAACGCGCGCAGACGCCGTTGTGTCAAGCAGGAGGAGGCTACGCGTCCTCTGCTGTAACAAAACCCCATGTTCAATTCTGAATGCGATCCCTCGTCGTAGAACGACGGTGTCTCCTCTGTCGTGTCTCCTCTGACTCCAGAAGGTTGTGTTCCGACCAAGGGAACCCGTCTTCTGGATCCAGGCGCTCAGAAACGCGCGCAGACGCCTTTATGTCAAGCAGGAGCAGGATGCGCTTCCTCTGCTGCAGCAGCATCTCAATCTCAATTCTGAATGCGATCCCTCGTCGCAGAACGACGGTGTCTCCTCTTCTGACTCCAGAAGATTGTGATGCGACGAAGGAACCCGTCTTCTGGATCCAGGCGCTCAGAAACGCGCGCAGACGCCGTTGTGTCAAGCAGGAGGAGGCTACGCGTCCTCTGCTGTAACAACACCCCATGTTCAATTCTGAATGCGATCCCTCGTCGAAAAACGACGGTGTCTCCTCTTCTGACTCCAGAAGATTGTGATGCGACGAAGGAACCCGTCTTCTGGATCCAGGCACTCAGAAACGCGCGCAGACGCCGTTGTGTCAAGCAGGAGGAGGCTACGCGTCCTCTGCTGTAACAACACCCCATGTTCAATTCTGAATGCGATCCCTCGTCGTAAAACGACGGTGTCCCCTCTGACGTGTCTCTTCTGACTCAAGAAGGTTGTGTTGCGACCAAGGGAGCCCGTCTTCTGGATCCAGGCGCTCAGAAACGCGCGCAGGCCTCGTTGTGTCAAGCAGGAGCAAGATGCGCCTCCTCTGCTGCAGCAGCATCTCATGTTCAATTCTGAATGCGATCCCTCGTCGTAGAACGACGGTGTCTCCTCTGACATTTCTCCTCTGACTCCACAAAGTTGTGATGCGACGAAGGAACCCGTCCTCTGGATCCAGGCACTCAGAAACGCGCGCAGACGCCGTTGTGTCAAGCAGGAGGAGGCTACGCGTCCTCTGCTGTAACAACACCCCATGTTCAATTCTGAATGCGATCCCTCGTCGTAGAACGACGGTGTCTCCTCTTCTGACTCCAGAGTGTTGTGGTGCGACGAAGGGAACCCGTCTTCTGGATCCAGGCGCTCAGAAACGCGCGCAGACGCCGTTGTGTCAAGCAGGAGGAGGCTACGCGTCCTCTGCTGTAACAACACCCCATGTTCAATTCTGAATGCGATCCCTCGTCGCAGAACGACGGTGTCTCCTCCTCTGACTCCAGAATGTTGTGGTGCGACGAAGGGAACCCGCCTGCTGGATCCAGACGCTCAGAAACGCGTGCAGACCCCGTTGTGTCAAGCAGGAGGAGGCTGCGCTTCCTCTGCTGCAGCAGCATCTCATGCTCAATTCTGAATGCGATCCCTCGTCGTAGAACGACGGTGTCTCCTCTTCTGACTCCAGAAGATTGTGATGCGACGAAGGAACCCGTCCTCTGGATCCAGGCACTCAGAAACGCGCGCAGACGCCGTTGTGTCAAGCAGGAGGAGGCTACGCGTCCTCTGCTGTAACAACACCCCATGTTCAATTCTGAATGCGATCCCTAGTCGAAAAACGACGGTGTCTTCTCTTCTGACTCCAGAGTGGAGTGTTGTGGTGCGACGAAGGGAACCCGTCTTCTGGATCCAGGCGCTCAGAAACGCGCGCAGACGCCGTTGTGTCAAGCAGGAGGAGGCTACGCGTCCTCTGCTGTAACAACACCCCATGTTCAATTCTGAATGCGATCCCTCGTCGTAGAACGACGGTGTCTCCTCTTCTGACTCCAGAGTGTTGTGGTGCGACGAAGGGAACCCGTCTTCTGGATCCAGGCACTCAGAAACGCGCGCAGACGCCGTTGTGTCAAGCAGGAGGAGGCTACGCGTCCTCTGCTGTAACAACACCCCATGTTCAATTCTGAATGCGATCCCTCGTCGTAGAACGACGGTGTCTCCTCTTCTGACTCCAGAGTGTTGTGGTGCGACGAAGGGAACCCGTCTTCTGGATCCAGGCGCTCAGAAACGCGCGCAGACGCCGTTGTGTCAAGCAGGAGGAGGCTACGCGTCCTCTGCTGTAACAACACCCCATGTTCAATTCTGAATGCGATCCCTCGTCGCAGAACGACGGTGTCTCCTCCTCTGACTCCAGAATGTTGTGGTGCGACGAAGGGAACCCGCCTGCTGGATCCAGACGCTCAGAAACGCGTGCAGACCCCGTTGTGTCAAGCAGGAGGAGGCTGCGCTTCCTCTTCTGCAGCAGCATCTCATGCTCAATTCTGAATGCGATCCCTCGTCGTAGAACGACGGTGTCTCCTCTTCTGACTCCAGAAGGTTGTGATGCGACGAAGGAACCGTCTTCTGGATCCAGGCACTCAAAAACGCGCGCAGACGCCGTTGTGTCAAGCAGGAGGAGGCTACGCGTCCTCTGCTGTAACAAAACCCCATGTTCAATTCTGAATGCGATCCCTCGTCGTAGAACGACGGTGTCTCCTCTGTTGTGTCTCCTCTGACTCCAGAAGGTTGTGTTGCGACCAAGGGAGCCCGTCTTCTGGATCCAGGCGCTCAGAAACGCGCGCAGACCTCGTTGTGTCAAGCAGGAGCAAGATGTGCCTCCTCTGCTGCAGCAGCATCTCATGTTCAATTCTGAATGCGATCCCTCGTCGTAGAACGACGGTGTCTCCTCTGACATTTCTCCTCTGACTCCAGAAAGTTGTGATGCAACGAAGGAACCCGTCCTCTGGATCCAGGCACTCAGAAACGCGCGCAGACGCCGTTGTGTCAAGCAGGAGGAGGCTACGCGTCCTCTGCTGTAACAACACCCCATGTTCAATTCTGAATGCGATCCCTAGTCGAAAAACGACGGTGTCTTCTCTTCTGACTCCAGAGTGGAGTGTTGTGGTGCGACGAAGGGAACCCGTCTTCTGGATCCAGGCGCTCAGAAACGCGCGCAGACGCCGTTGTGTCAAGCAGGAAGAGGCTACGCGTCCTCTGCTGTAACAACACCCCATGTTCAATTCTGAATGCGATCCCTCGTCGCAGAACGACGGTGTCTCCTCCTCTGACTCCAGAATGTTGTGGTGCGACGAAGGGAACCCGCCTGCTGGATCCAGACGCTCAGAAACGCGTGCAGACCCCGTTGTGTCAAGCAGGAGGAGGCTGCGCGTCCTCTGCTGTAACAAAACCCCATGTTCAATTCTGAATGCGATCCCTCGTCGTAGAACGACGGTGTCTCCTCTGACATTTCTCCTCTGACTCCAGAAGGTTGCGATGCGACGAAGGAACCGTCTTCTGGATCCAGGCACTCAAAAACGCGCGCAGACGCCGTTGTGTCAAGCAGGAGGAGGCTACGCGTCCTCTGCTGTAACAACACCCCATGTTCAATTCTGAATGCGATCCCTCGTCGAAAAACGACGGTGTCTCCTCTTCTGACTCCAGAAGATTGTGATGCGACGAAGGAACCCGTCTTCTGGATCCAGGCACTCAGAAACGCGCGCAGACGCCGTTGTGTCAAGCAGGAGGAGGCTACGCGTCCTCTGCTGTAACAACACCCCATGTTCAATTCTGAATGCGATCCCTCGTCGTAAAACGACGGTGTCCCCTCTGACGTGTCTCTTCTGACTCAAGAAGGTTGTGTTGCGACCAAGGGAGCCCGTCTTCTGGATCCAGGCGCTCAGAAACGCGCGCAGGCCTCGTTGTGTCAAGCAGGAGCAAGATGCGCCTCCTCTGCTGCAGCAGCATCTCATGTTCAATTCTGAATGCGATCCCTCGTCGTAGAACGACGGTGTCTCCTCTGACATTTCTCCTCTGACTCCACAAAGTTGTGATGCGACGAAGGAACCCGTCCTCTGGATCCAGGCACTCAGAAACGCGCGCAGACGCCGTTGTGTCAAGCAGGAGGAGGCTACGCGTCCTCTGCTGTAACAACACCCCATGTTCAATTCTGAATGCGATCCCTCGTCGTAGAACGACGGTGTCTCCTCTTCTGACTCCAGAGTGTTGTGGTGCGACGAAGGGAACCCGTCTTCTGGATCCAGGCGCTCAGAAACGCGCGCAGACGCCGTTGTGTCAAGCAGGAGGAGGCTACGCGTCCTCTGCTGTAACAACACCCCATGTTCAATTCTGAATGCGATCCCTCGTCGCAGAACGACGGTGTCTCCTCCTCTGACTCCAGAATGTTGTGGTGCGACGAAGGGAACCCGCCTGCTGGATCCAGACGCTCAGAAACGCGTGCAGACCCCGTTGTGTCAAGCAGGAGGAGGCTGCGCTTCCTCTGCTGCAGCAGCATCTCATGCTCAATTCTGAATGCGATCCCTCGTCGTAGAACGACGGTGTCTCCTCTTCTGACTCCAGAAGATTGTGATGCGACGAAGGAACCCGTCCTCTGGATCCAGGCACTCAGAAACGCGCGCAGACGCCGTTGTGTCAAGCAGGAGGAGGCTACGCGTCCTCTGCTGTAACAACACCCCATGTTCAATTCTGAATGCGATCCCTAGTCGAAAAACGACGGTGTCTTCTCTTCTGACTCCAGAGTGGAGTGTTGTGGTGCGACGAAGGGAACCCGTCTTCTGGATCCAGGCGCTCAGAAACGCGCGCAGACGCCGTTGTGTCAAGCAGGAGGAGGCTACGCGTCCTCTGCTGTAACAACACCCCATGTTCAATTCTGAATGCGATCCCTCGTCGTAGAACGACGGTGTCTCCTCTTCTGACTCCAGAGTGTTGTGGTGCGACGAAGGGAACCCGTCTTCTGGATCCAGGCACTCAGAAACGCGCGCAGACGCCGTTGTGTCAAGCAGGAGGAGGCTACGCGTCCTCTGCTGTAACAACACCCCATGTTCAATTCTGAATGCGATCCCTCGTCGTAGAACGACGGTGTCTCCTCTTCTGACTCCAGAGTGTTGTGGTGCGACGAAGGGAACCCGTCTTCTGGATCCAGGCGCTCAGAAACGCGCGCAGACGCCGTTGTGTCAAGCAGGAGGAGGCTACGCGTCCTCTGCTGTAACAACACCCCATGTTCAATTCTGAATGCGATCCCTCGTCGCAGAACGACGGTGTCTCCTCCTCTGACTCCAGAATGTTGTGGTGCGACGAAGGGAACCCGCCTGCTGGATCCAGACGCTCAGAAACGCGTGCAGACCCCGTTGTGTCAAGCAGGAGGAGGCTGCGCTTCCTCTTCTGCAGCAGCATCTCATGCTCAATTCTGAATGCGATCCCTCGTCGTAGAACGACGGTGTCTCCTCTTCTGACTCCAGAAGGTTGTGATGCGACGAAGGAACCGTCTTCTGGATCCAGGCACTCAAAAACGCGCGCAGACGCCGTTGTGTCAAGCAGGAGGAGGCTACGCGTCCTCTGCTGTAACAAAACCCCATGTTCAATTCTGAATGCGATCCCTCGTCGTAGAACGACGGTGTCTCCTCTGTTGTGTCTCCTCTGACTCCAGAAGGTTGTGTTGCGACCAAGGGAGCCCGTCTTCTGGATCCAGGCGCTCAGAAACGCGCGCAGACCTCGTTGTGTCAAGCAGGAGCAAGATGTGCCTCCTCTGCTGCAGCAGCATCTCATGTTCAATTCTGAATGCGATCCCTCGTCGTAGAACGACGGTGTCTCCTCTGACATTTCTCCTCTGACTCCAGAAAGTTGTGATGCAACGAAGGAACCCGTCCTCTGGATCCAGGCACTCAGAAACGCGCGCAGACGCCGTTGTGTCAAGCAGGAGGAGGCTACGCGTCCTCTGCTGTAACAACACCCCATGTTCAATTCTGAATGCGATCCCTCGTCGTAGAACGACAGTGTCTCCTCTTCTGACTCCAGAAGGTTGTGGTGCGACGAAGGAACCCGTCTTCTGGATCCAGGCACTCAGAAACGCGCGCAGACGCCGTTGTGTCAAGCAGGAGGAGGCTACGCGTCCTCTGCAGTAACAAACCCCATGTTCAAATCTGAATGCGATCCCTCGTCGTAGAACGACGGTGTCTCCTCTGTCGTGTCTCCTCTGACTCCGGAAGGTTGTGTTGCGACCAAGGGAACCCGTCTTCTGGATCCAGGCGCTCAGAAACGCGCGCAGACGCCTTTATGTCAAGCAGGAGCAAGATGCGCCTCCTCTGCTGCAGCAGCATCTCATGTTCAATTCTGAATGCGATCCCTCGTCGTAGAACGACGGTGTCTCCTCTTCTGACTCCAGAAGGTTGTGATGCGACGAAGGAACCGTCTTCTGGATCCAGGCACTCAGAAACGCGCGCAGACCTCGTTGTGTCAAGCAGGAGCAAGATGCGCCTCCTCTGCTGCAGCAGCATCTCATGTTCAATTCTGAATGCGATCCCTCGTCGTAGAACGACGGTGTCTCCTCTTCTGACTCCAGAAGGTTGTGGTGCGACGAGGGAACCCGTCTTCTGGATCCAGGCACTCAAAAATGCGCGCAGACGCCGTTGTGTCAAGCAGGAGGAGGCTACGCGTCCTCTGCAGTAACAAAACCCCATGTTCAATTCTGAATGCGATCCCTCGTCGTAGAACGACGGTGTCTCCTCTGTCGTGTCTCCTCTGACTCCGGAAGGTTGTGTTGCGACCAAGGGAACCCGTCTTCTGGATCCAGGCGCTCAGAAACGCGCGCAGACGCCTTTATGTCAAGCAGGAGCAGGATGCGCTTCCTCTGCTGCAGCAGCATCTCATGCTCAATTCTGAATGCGATCCCTCGTCGTAGAACGACGGTGTCTCCTCTTCTGACTCCAGAAGATTGTGATGCGACGAAGGAACCCGTGTTCTGGATCCAGGCGCTCAGAAACGCGCGCAGACGCCGTTGTGTCAAGCAGGAGGAGGCTACGCGTCCTCTGCTGTAACAACACCCCATGTTCAATTCTGAATGCGATCCCTCGTCGAAAAACGACGGTGTCTCCTCTTCTGACTCCAGAAGATTGTGATGCGACGAAGGAACCCGTCTTCTGGATCCAGGCGCTCAGAAACGCGCGCAGACCTCGTTGTGTCAAGCAGGAGCAAGATGCGCCTCCTCTGCTGCAGCAGCATCTCATGTTCAATTCTGAATGCGATCCCTCGTCCTAGAACGACGGAGTCTCCTCTTCTGACTCCAGAAGGTTGTGGTGCGACGAGGGAACCCGTCTTCTGGATCCAGGCGCTCAGAAACGCGCGCAGACCTCGTCGTGTCAAGCAGGAGCAGAATGCGCTTCCTCTGCTGCAGCAGCATCTCATGCTCAATTCTGAATGCGATCCCTCGTCGTAGAACGACGGTGTCTCCTCTTCTGACTCCAGAAGATTGTGATGCGACGAAGGAACCCGTGTTCTGGATCCAGGCGCTCAGAAACGCGCGCAGACGCCGTTGTGTCAAGCAAGAGGAGGCTACGCGTCCTCTGCTGTAACAACACCCCATGTTCAATTCTGAATGCGATCCCTCGTCGAAAAACGACGGTGTCTCCTCTTCTGACTCCAGAAGATTGTGATGCGACGAAGGAACCCGTCTTCTGGATCCAGGCGCTCAGAAACGCGCGCAGACCTCGTTGTGTCAAGCAGGAGCAAGATGCGCCTCCTCTGCTGCAGCAGCATCTCATGTTCAATTCTGAATGCGATCCCTCGTCGTAGAACGACAGTGTCTCCTCTTCTGACTCCAGAAGGTTGTGGTGCGACGAGGGAACCCGTCTTCTGGATCCAGGCGCTCAGAAACGCGCGCAGACGCCGTTGTGTCAAGCAGGAGGAGGCTACGCGTCCTCTGCTGTAACAAAACCCCATGTTCAATTCTGAATGCGATCCCTCGTCGTAGAACGACGGTGTCTCCTCTTCTGACTCCAGAAGATTGTGATGCGACGAAGGAACCCGTGTTCTGGATCCAGGCGCTCAGAAACGCGCGCAGACGCCGTTGTGTCAAGCAGGAGGAGGCTACGCGTCCTCTGCTGTAACAACACCCCATGTTCAATTCTGAATGCGATCCCTCGTCGTAGAACGACGGTGTCTCCTCTGTCGTGTCTCCTCTGACTCCAGAAGGTTGTGTTCCGACCAAGGGAACCCGTCTTCTGGATCCAGGCGCTCAGAAACGCGCGCAGACGCCTTTATGTCAAGCAGGAGCAGGATGCGCTTCCTCTGCTGCAGCAGCATCTCATGCTCAATTCTGAATGCGATCCCTCGTCGCAGAACGACGGTGTCTCCTCCTCTGACTCCAGAGTGTTGTGGTGCGACGAAGGGAACCCGTCTTCTGGATCCAGGCGCTCAGAAACGCGCGCAGACGCCGTTGTGTCAAGCAGGAGGAGGCTACGCGTCCTCTGCTGTAACAAAACCCCATGTTCAATTCTGAATGCGATCCCTCGTCGTAGAACGACGGTGTCTCCTCTGTCGTGTCTCCTCTGACTCCAGAAGGTTGTGTTCCGACCAAGGGAACCCGTCTTCTGGATCCAGGCGCTCAGAAACGCGCGCAGACGCCTTTATGTCAAGCAGGAGCAGGATGCGCTTCCTCTGCTGCAGCAGCATCTCAATCTCAATTCTGAATGCGATCCCTCGTCGCAGAACGACGGTGTCTCCTCTTCTGACTCCAGAAGATTGTGATGCGACGAAGGAACCCGTCTTCTGGATCCAGGCGCTCAGAAACGCGCGCAGACGCCGTTGTGTCAAGCAGGAGGAGGCTACGCGTCCTCTGCTGTAACAACACCCCATGTTCAATTCTGAATGCGATCCCTCGTCGAAAAACGACGGTGTCTCCTCTTCTGACTCCAGAAGATTGTGATGCGACGAAGGAACCCGTCTTCTGGATCCAGGCACTCAGAAACGCGCGCAGACGCCGTTGTGTCAAGCAGGAGGAGGCTACGCGTCCTCTGCTGTAACAACACCCCATGTTCAATTCTGAATGCGATCCCTCGTCGTAAAACGACGGTGTCCCCTCTGACGTGTCTCTTCTGACTCAAGAAGGTTGTGTTGCGACCAAGGGAGCCCGTCTTCTGGATCCAGGCGCTCAGAAACGCGCGCAGGCCTCGTTGTGTCAAGCAGGAGCAAGATGCGCCTCCTCTGCTGCAGCAGCATCTCATGTTCAATTCTGAATGCGATCCCTCGTCGTAGAACGACGGTGTCTCCTCTGACATTTCTCCTCTGACTCCACAAAGTTGTGATGCGACGAAGGAACCCGTCCTCTGGATCCAGGCACTCAGAAACGCGCGCAGACGCCGTTGTGTCAAGCAGGAGGAGGCTACGCGTCCTCTGCTGTAACAACACCCCATGTTCAATTCTGAATGCGATCCCTCGTCGTAGAACGACGGTGTCTCCTCTTCTGACTCCAGAGTGTTGTGGTGCGACGAAGGGAACCCGTCTTCTGGATCCAGGCGCTCAGAAACGCGCGCAGACGCCGTTGTGTCAAGCAGGAGGAGGCTACGCGTCCTCTGCTGTAACAACACCCCATGTTCAATTCTGAATGCGATCCCTCGTCGCAGAACGACGGTGTCTCCTCCTCTGACTCCAGAATGTTGTGGTGCGACGAAGGGAACCCGCCTGCTGGATCCAGACGCTCAGAAACGCGTGCAGACCCCGTTGTGTCAAGCAGGAGGAGGCTGCGCTTCCTCTGCTGCAGCAGCATCTCATGCTCAATTCTGAATGCGATCCCTCGTCGTAGAACGACGGTGTCTCCTCTTCTGACTCCAGAAGATTGTGATGCGACGAAGGAACCCGTCCTCTGGATCCAGGCACTCAGAAACGCGCGCAGACGCCGTTGTGTCAAGCAGGAGGAGGCTACGCGTCCTCTGCTGTAACAACACCCCATGTTCAATTCTGAATGCGATCCCTAGTCGAAAAACGACGGTGTCTTCTCTTCTGACTCCAGAGTGGAGTGTTGTGGTGCGACGAAGGGAACCCGTCTTCTGGATCCAGGCGCTCAGAAACGCGCGCAGACGCCGTTGTGTCAAGCAGGAGGAGGCTACGCGTCCTCTGCTGTAACAACACCCCATGTTCAATTCTGAATGCGATCCCTCGTCGTAGAACGACGGTGTCTCCTCTTCTGACTCCAGAGTGTTGTGGTGCGACGAAGGGAACCCGTCTTCTGGATCCAGGCACTCAGAAACGCGCGCAGACGCCGTTGTGTCAAGCAGGAGGAGGCTACGCGTCCTCTGCTGTAACAACACCCCATGTTCAATTCTGAATGCGATCCCTCGTCGTAGAACGACGGTGTCTCCTCTTCTGACTCCAGAGTGTTGTGGTGCGACGAAGGGAACCCGTCTTCTGGATCCAGGCGCTCAGAAACGCGCGCAGACGCCGTTGTGTCAAGCAGGAGGAGGCTACGCGTCCTCTGCTGTAACAACACCCCATGTTCAATTCTGAATGCGATCCCTCGTCGCAGAACGACGGTGTCTCCTCCTCTGACTCCAGAATGTTGTGGTGCGACGAAGGGAACCCGCCTGCTGGATCCAGACGCTCAGAAACGCGTGCAGACCCCGTTGTGTCAAGCAGGAGGAGGCTGCGCTTCCTCTTCTGCAGCAGCATCTCATGCTCAATTCTGAATGCGATCCCTCGTCGTAGAACGACGGTGTCTCCTCTTCTGACTCCAGAAGGTTGTGATGCGACGAAGGAACCGTCTTCTGGATCCAGGCACTCAAAAACGCGCGCAGACGCCGTTGTGTCAAGCAGGAGGAGGCTACGCGTCCTCTGCTGTAACAAAACCCCATGTTCAATTCTGAATGCGATCCCTCGTCGTAGAACGACGGTGTCTCCTCTGTTGTGTCTCCTCTGACTCCAGAAGGTTGTGTTGCGACCAAGGGAGCCCGTCTTCTGGATCCAGGCGCTCAGAAACGCGCGCAGACCTCGTTGTGTCAAGCAGGAGCAAGATGTGCCTCCTCTGCTGCAGCAGCATCTCATGTTCAATTCTGAATGCGATCCCTCGTCGTAGAACGACGGTGTCTCCTCTGACATTTCTCCTCTGACTCCAGAAAGTTGTGATGCAACGAAGGAACCCGTCCTCTGGATCCAGGCACTCAGAAACGCGCGCAGACGCCGTTGTGTCAAGCAGGAGGAGGCTACGCGTCCTCTGCTGTAACAACACCCCATGTTCAATTCTGAATGCGATCCCTAGTCGAAAAACGACGGTGTCTTCTCTTCTGACTCCAGAGTGGAGTGTTGTGGTGCGACGAAGGGAACCCGTCTTCTGGATCCAGGCGCTCAGAAACGCGCGCAGACGCCGTTGTGTCAAGCAGGAAGAGGCTACGCGTCCTCTGCTGTAACAACACCCCATGTTCAATTCTGAATGCGATCCCTCGTCGCAGAACGACGGTGTCTCCTCCTCTGACTCCAGAATGTTGTGGTGCGACGAAGGGAACCCGCCTGCTGGATCCAGACGCTCAGAAACGCGTGCAGACCCCGTTGTGTCAAGCAGGAGGAGGCTGCGCGTCCTCTGCTGTAACAAAACCCCATGTTCAATTCTGAATGCGATCCCTCGTCGTAGAACGACGGTGTCTCCTCTGACATTTCTCCTCTGACTCCAGAAGGTTGCGATGCGACGAAGGAACCGTCTTCTGGATCCAGGCACTCAAAAACGCGCGCAGACGCCGTTGTGTCAAGCAGGAGGAGGCAACGCGTCCTCTGCTGTAACAAAACCCCATGTTCAATTCTGAATGCGATCCCTCGTCGTAGAACGACGGTGTCTCCTCTTCTGACTCCAGAAGGTTGTGGTGCGACCAAGGGAACCCGTCTTCTGGATCCAGGCGCTCAGAAACGCGCGCAGACGCCGTTGTGTCAAGCAGGAGGAGGCTACGCGTCCTCTGCTGTAACAACACCCCATGTTCAATTCTGAATGCGATCCCTCGTCGTAAAACGACGGTGTCCCCTCTGACGTGTCTCTTCTGACTCAAGAAGGTTGTGTTGCGACCAAGGGAGCCCGTCTTCTGGATCCAGGCGCTCAGAAACGCGCGCAGACCTCGTTGTGTCAAGCAGGAGCAAGATGCGCCTCCTCTGCTGCAGCAGCATCTCATGTTCAATTCTGAATGCGATCCCTCGTCGTAGAACGACGGTGTCTCCTCTGACATTTCTCCTCTGACTCCAGAAAGTTGTGATGCGACGAAGGAACCCGTCCTCTGGATCCAGGCACTCAGAAACGCGCGCAGACGCCGTTGTGTCAAGCAGGAGGAGGCTACGCGTCCTCTGCTGCAGCAGCATCTCATGTTCAATTCTGAATGCGATCCCTCGTCGTAGAACGGCGGTGTCTCCTCCTCTGACTCCAGAGTGTTGTGGTGCGACGAAGGGAACCCGTCTTCTGGATCCAGGCGCTCAGAAACGCGCGCAGACGCCGTTGTGTCAAGCAGGAGGAGGCTACGCGTCCTCTGCTGTAACAAAACCCCATGTTCAATTCTGAATGCGATCCCTCGTCGTAGAACGACGGTGTCTCCTCTGACATTTCTCCTCTGACTCCAGAAGGTTGTGATGCGACGAAGGAACCGTCTTCTGGATCCAGGCACTCAAAAACGCGCGCAGACGCCGTTGTGTCAAGCAGGAGGAGGCTACGCGTCCTCTGCTGTAACAAAACCCCATGTTCAATTCTGAATGCGATCCCTCGTCGTAGAACGACGGTGTCTCCTCTTCTGACTCCAGAAGGTTGTGGTGCGACCAAGGGAACCCGTCTTCTGGATCCAGGCGCTCAGAAACGCGCGCAGACCTCGTTGTGTCAAGCAGGAGCAAGATGCGCCTCCTCTGCTGCAGCAGCATCTCATGTTCAATTCTGAATGCGATCCCTCGTCGTAGAACGGCGGTGTCTCCTCCTCTGACTCCAGAGTGTTGTGGTGCGACGAAGGGAACCCGTCTTCTGGATCCAGGCGCTCAGAAACGCGCGCAGACGCCGTTGTGTCAAGCAGGAGGAGGCTACGCGTCCTCTGCTGTAACAAAACCCCATGTTCAATTCTGAATGCGATCCCTCGTCGTAGAACGACGGTGTCTCCTCTTCTGACTCCAGAAGGTTGTGGTGCGACCAAGGGAACCCGTCTTCTGGATCCAGGCGCTCAGAAACGCGCGCAGACCTCGTTGTGTCAAGCAGGAGCAAGATGCGCCTCCTCTGCTGCAGCAGCATCTCATGTTCAATTCTGAATGCGATCCCTCGTCGTAGAACGGCGGTGTCTCCTCCTCTGACTCCAGAGTGTTGTGGTGCGACGAAGGGAACCCGTCTTCTGGATCCAGGCGCTCAGAAACGCGCGCAGACGCCGTTGTGTCAAGCAGGAGGAGGCTACGCGTCCTCTGCTGTAACAAAACCCCATGTTCAATTCTGAATGCGATCCCTCGTCGCAGAACGACGGTGTCTCCTCCTCTGACTCCAGAATGTTGTGGTGCGACGAAGGGAACCCGCCTGCTGGATCCAGACGCTCAGAAACGCGTGCAGACCCCGTTGTGTCAAGCAGGAGGAGGCTGCGCGTCCTCTGCTGTAACAAAACCCCATGTTCAATTCTGAATGCGATCCCTCGTCGTAGAACGACGGTGTCTCCTCTGACATTTCTCCTCTGACTCCAGAAAGTTGTGATGCAACGAAGGAACCCGTCCTCTGGATCCAGGCACTCAGAAACGCGCGCAGACGCCGTTGTGTCAAGCAGGAGCAAGATGTGCCTCCTCTGCTGCAGCAGCATCTCATGTTCAATTCTGAATGCGATCCCTCGTCGTAGAACGACGGTGTCTCCTCTGACATTTCTCCTCTGACTCCAGAAAGTTGTGATGCAACGAAGGAACCCGTCCTCTGGATCCAGGCACTCAGAAACGCGCGCAGACGCCGTTGTGTCAAGCAGGAGGAGGCTACGCGTCCTCTGCTGTAACAACACCCCATGTTCAATTCTGAATGCGATCCCTAGTCGAAAAACGACGGTGTCTTCTCTTCTGACTCCAGAGTGGAGTGTTGTGGTGCGACGAAGGGAACCCGTCTTCTGGATCCAGGCGCTCAGAAACGCGCGCAGACGCCGTTGTGTCAAGCAGGAGGAGGCTACGCGTCCTCTGCTGTAACAACACCCCATGTTCAATTCTGAATGCGATCCCTCGTCGCAGAACGACGGTGTCTCCTCCTCTGACTCCAGAATGTTGTGGTGCGACGAAGGGAACCCGCCTGCTGGATCCAGACGCTCAGAAACGCGTGCAGACCCCGTTGTGTCAAGCAGGAGGAGGCTGCGCGTCCTCTGCTGTAACAAAACCCCATGTTCAATTCTGAATGCGATCCCTCGTCGTAGAACGACGGTGTCTCCTCTGACATTTCTCCTCTGACTCCAGAAGGTTGTGATGCGACGAAGGAACCGTCTTCTGGATCCAGGCACTCAAAAACGCGCGCAGACGCCGTTGTGTCAAGCAGGAGGAGGCTACGCGTCCTCTGCTGTAACAAAACCCCATGTTCAATTCTGAATGCGATCCCTCGTCGTAGAACGACGGTGTCTCCTCTTCTGACTCCAGAAGGTTGTGGTGCGACCAAGGGAACCCGTCTTCTGGATCCAGGCGCTCAGAAACGCGCGCAGACGCCGTTGTGTCAAGCAGGAGGAGGCTACGCGTCCTCTGCTGTAACAACACCCCATGTTCAATTCTGAATGCGATCCCTCGTCGTAAAACGACGGTGTCCCCTCTGACGTGTCTCTTCTGACTCAAGAAGGTTGTGTTGCGACCAAGGGAGCCCGTCTTCTGGATCCAGGCGCTCAGAAACGCGCGCAGACCTCGTTGTGTCAAGCAGGAGCAAGATGCGCCTCCTCTGCTGCAGCAGCATCTCATGTTCAATTCTGAATGCGATCCCTCGTCGTAGAACGACGGTGTCTCCTCTGACATTTCTCCTCTGACTCCAGAAAGTTGTGATGCGACGAAGGAACCCGTCCTCTGGATCCAGGCACTCAGAAACGCGCGCAGACGCCGTTGTGTCAAGCAGGAGGAGGCTACGCGTCCTCTGCTGCAGCAGCATCTCATGTTCAATTCTGAATGCGATCCCTCGTCGTAGAACGGCGGTGTCTCCTCCTCTGACTCCAGAGTGTTGTGGTGCGACGAAGGGAACCCGTCTTCTGGATCCAGGCGCTCAGAAACGCGCGCAGACGCCGTTGTGTCAAGCAGGAGGAGGCTACGCGTCCTCTGCTGTAACAAAACCCCATGTTCAATTCTGAATGCGATCCCTCGTCGTAGAACGACGGTGTCTCCTCTGACATTTCTCCTCTGACTCCAGAAGGTTGTGATGCGACGAAGGAACCGTCTTCTGGATCCAGGCACTCAAAAACGCGCGCAGACGCCGTTGTGTCAAGCAGGAGGAGGCTACGCGTCCTCTGCTGTAACAAAACCCCATGTTCAATTCTGAATGCGATCCCTCGTCGTAGAACGACGGTGTCTCCTCTTCTGACTCCAGAAGGTTGTGGTGCGACCAAGGGAACCCGTCTTCTGGATCCAGGCGCTCAGAAACGCGCGCAGACCTCGTTGTGTCAAGCAGGAGCAAGATGCGCCTCCTCTGCTGCAGCAGCATCTCATGTTCAATTCTGAATGCGATCCCTCGTCGTAGAACGGCGGTGTCTCCTCCTCTGACTCCAGAGTGTTGTGGTGCGACGAAGGGAACCCGTCTTCTGGATCCAGGCGCTCAGAAACGCGCGCAGACCTCGTTGTGTCAAGCAGGAGCAAGATGCGCCTCCTCTGCTGTAACAACACCCCATGTTCAATTCTGAATGCGATCCCTCGTCGCAGAACGACGGTGTCTCCTCCTCTGACTCCAGAATGTTGTGATGCGACCAAGGGAACCCGCCTGCTGGATCCAGGCACTCAAAAACGCGCGCAGACGCCGTTGTGTCAAGCAGGAGGAGGCTGCGCTTCCTCTGCTGCAGCAGCATCTCATGCTCAATTCTGAATGCGATCCCTCATCGTAGAACGACGGTGTCTCCTCTTCTGACTCCAGAAGATTGTGATGCGACCAAGGGAACCCGTCTTCTGGATCCAGGCGCTCAGAAACGCGCGCAGACCTCGTTGTGTCAAGCAGGAGCAAGATGCGCCTCCTCTGCTGCAGCAGCATCTCATGTTCAATTCTGAATGCGATCCCTCGTCGTAGAACGACGGTGTCTCCTCTTCTGACTCCAGAAGATTGTGATGCGACCAAGGGTACCCGCCTGCTGGATCCAGGCACTCAAAAACGCGCGCAGACGCCGTTGTGTCAAGCAGGAGGAGGCTACGCGTCCTCTGCTGTAACAAAACCCCATGTTCAATTCTGAATGCGATCCCTCATCGTAGAACGACGGTGTCTCCTCTTCTGACTCCAGAAGATTGTGATGCGACCAAGGGAACCCGTCTTCTGGATCCAGGCGCTCAGAAACGCGCGCAGACCTCGTTGTGTCAAGCAGGAGGAGGCTGCGCTTCCTCTTCTGCAGCAGCATCTCATGCTCAATTCTGAATGCGATCCCTCCTCGTAGATCGACGGTGTCTCCTCTTCTGACTCCAGAAGGTTGTGATGCGACGAAGTAACCGCCTTCTGAACCCAGGCACTCAAAAACGCGCGCAGACGCCGTTGTGTCAAGCAGGAGGAGGCTACGCGTCCTCTGCTGTAACAAAACCCCATGTTCAATTCTGAATGCGATCCCTCGTCGTAGAACGACGGTGTCTCCTCTTCTGACTCCAGAAGATTGTGATGCGACCAAGGGAACCCGCCTGCTGGATCCAGGCACTCAAAAACGCGCGCAGACGCCGTTGTGTCAAGCAGGAGGAGGCTGCGCTTCCTCTGCTGCAGCAGCATCTCATGCTCAATTCTGAATGCGATCCCTCATCGTAGAACGACGGTGTCTCCTCTTCTGACTCCAGAAGATTGTGATGCGACCAAGGGAACCCGTCTTCTGGATCCAGGCGCTCAGAAACGCGCGCAGACCTCGTTGTGTCAAGCAGGAGCAAGATGCGCCTCCTCTGCTGCAGCAGCATCTCATGTTCAATTCTGAATGCGATCCCTCGTCGTAGAACGACGGTGTCTCCTCTTCTGACTCCAGAAGGTTGTGGTGCGACGAGGGAACCCGTCTTCTGGATCCAGGCACTCAAAAATGCGCGCAGACGCCGTTGTGTCAAGCAGGAGGAGGCTACGCGTCCTCTGCTGTAACAAAACCCCATGTTCAATTCTGAATGCGATCCCTCGTCGTAGAACGACGGTGTCTCCTCTTCTGACTCCAGAAGATTGTGATGCGACCAAGGGAACCCGCCTGCTGGATCCAGGCACTCAAAAACGCGCGCAGACGCCGTTGTGTCAAGCAGGAGGAGGCTGCGCTTCCTCTGCTGCAGCAGCATCTCATGCTCAATTCTGAATGCGACCCTCATCGTAGAACGACGGTGTCTCCTCTTCTGACTCCAGAAGATTGTGATGCGACCAAGGGAACCCGTCTTCTGGATCCAGGCGCTCAGAAACGCGCGCAGACCTCGTTGTGTCAAGCAGGAGCAAGATGCGCCTCCTCTGCTGCAGCAGCATCTCATGTTCAATTCTGAATGCGATCCCTCGTCGTAGAACGACGGTGTCTCCTCTTCTGACTCCAGAAGGTTGTGGTGCGACGAGGGAACCCGTCTTCTGGATCCAGGCACTCAAAAATGCGCGCAGACGCCGTTGTGTCAAGCAGGAGGAGGCTACGCGTCCTCTGCTGTAACAAAACCCCATGTTCAATTCTGAATGCGATCCCTCGTCGTAGAACGACGGTGTCTCCTCTGTCGTGTCTCCTCTGACTCCGGAAGGTTGTGTTGCGACCAAGGGAACCCGTCTTCTGGATCCAGGCGCTCAGAAACGCGCGCAGACGCCTTTATGTCAAGCAGGAGGAGGCTACGCGTCCTCTGCTGTAACAAAACCCCATGTTCAATTCTGAATGCGATCCCTCGTCGTAGAACGACGGTGTCTCCTCTTCTGACTCCAGAAGGTTGTGGTGCGACCAAGGGAACCCGTCTTCTGGATCCAGGCGCTCAGAAACGCGCGCAGACCTCGTTGTGTCAAGCAGGAGCAAGATGCGCCTCCTCTGCTGCAGCAGCATCTCATGTTCAATTCTGAATGCGATCCCTCGTCGTAGAACGGCGGTGTCTCCTCCTCTGAGTCCAGAGTGTTGTGGTGCGACGAAGGGAACCCGTCTTCTGGATCCAGGCGCTCAGAAACGCGCGCAGACGCCGTTGTGTCAAGCAGGAGGAGGCTACGCGTCCTCTGCTGTAACAAAACCCCATGTTCAATTCTGAATGCGATCCCTCGTCGTAGAACGACGGTGTCTCCTCTGACATTTCTCCTCTGACTCCAGAAAGTTGTGATGCGACGAAGGAACCCGTCCTCTGGATCCAGGCACTCAGAAACGCGCGCAGACGCCGTTGTGTCAAGCAGGAGGAGGCTACGCGTCCTCTGCTGTAACAACACCCCATGTTCAATTCTGAATGCGATCCCTCGTCGCAGAACGACGGTGTCTCCTCCTCTGACTCCAGAATGTTGTGATGCGACCAAGGGAACCCGCCTGCTGGATCCAGGCACTCAAAAACGCGCGCAGACGCCGTTGTGTCAAGCAGGAGGAGGCTGCGCTTCCTCTGCTGCAGCAGCATCTCATGCTCAATTCTGAATGCGATCCCTCATCGTAGAACGACGGTGTCTCCTCTTCTGACTCCAGAAGATTGTGATGCGACCAAGGGAACCCGTCTTCTGGATCCAGGCGCTCAGAAACGCGCGCAGACCTCGTTGTGTCAAGCAGGAGCAAGATGCGCCTCCTCTGCTGCAGCAGCATCTCATGTTCAATTCTGAATGCGATCCCTCGTCGTAGAACGACGGTGTCTCCTCTTCTGACTCCAGAAGATTGTGATGCGACCAAGGGAACCCGCCTGCTGGATCCAGGCACTCAAAAACGCGCGCAGACGCCGTTGTGTCAAGCAGGAGGAGGCTGCGCTTCCTCTTCTGCAGCAGCATCTCATGCTCAATTCTGAATGCGATCCCTCCTCGTAGATCGACGGTGTCTCCTCTTCTGACTCCAGAAGGTTGTGATGCGACGAAGTAACCGCCTTCTGAACCCAGGCACTCAAAAACGCGCGCAGACGCCGTTGTGTCAAGCAGGAGGAGGCTACGCGTCCTCTACTGTAACAAAACCCCATGTTCAATTCTGAATGCGATCCCTCGTCGTAGAACGACGGTGTCTCCTCTGACATTTCTCCTCTGACTCCAGAAGGTTGTGATGCGACGAAGGAACCGTCTTCTGGATCCAGGCACTCAAAAACGCGCGCAGACGCCGTTGTGTCAAGCAGGAGGAGGCTACGCGTCCTCTGCTGTAACAAAACCCCATGTTCAATTCTGAATGCGATCCCTCGTCGTAGAACGACGGTGTCTCCTCTTCTGACTCCAGAAGGTTGTGGTGCGACCAAGGGAACCCGTCTTCTGGATCCAGGCGCTCAGAAACGCGCGCAGACCTCGTTGTGTCAAGCAGGAGGAGGCTGCGCTTCCTCTGCTGCAGCAGCATCTCATGCTCAATTCTGAATGCGATCCCTCATCGTAGAACGACGGTGTCTCCTCTTCTGACTCCAGAATGTTGTGATGCGACGAAGTAACCGCCTTCTGAACCCAGGCACTCAAAAACGCGCGCAGACGCCGTTGTGTCAAGCAGGAGGAGGCTACGCGTCCTCTACTGTAACAAAACCCCATGTTCAATTCTGAATGCGATCCCTCGTCGTAGAACGACGGTGTCTCCTCTTCTGACTCCAGAAGATTGTGATGCGACCAAGGGAACCCGCCTGCTGGATCCAGGCACTCAAAAACGCGCGCAGACGCCGTTGTGTCAAGCAGGAGGAGGCTGCGCTTCCTCTGCTGCAGCAGCATCTCATGCTCAATTCTGAATGCGATCCCTCATCGTAGAACGACGGTGTCTCCTCTTCTGACTCCAGAAGATTGTGATGCGACCAAGGGAACCCGTCTTCTGGATCCAGGCGCTCAGAAACGCGCGCAGACCTCGTTGTGTCAAGCAGGAGCAAGATGCGCCTCCTCTGCTGCAGCAGCATCTCATGTTCAATTCTGAATGCGATCCCTCGTCGTAGAACGACGGTGTCTCCTCTTCTGACTCCAGAAGGTTGTGGTGCGACGAGGGAACCCGTCTTCTGGATCCAGGCACTCAAAAATGCGCGCAGACGCCGTTGTGTCAAGCAGGAGGAGGCTACGCGTCCTCTGCTGTAACAAAACCCCATGTTCAATTCTGAATGCGATCCCTCGTCGTAGAACGACGGTGTCTCCTCTTCTGACTCCAGAAGATTGTGATGCGACCAAGGGAACCCGCCTGCTGGATCCAGGCACTCAAAAACGCGCGCAGACGCCGTTGTGTCAAGCAGGAGGAGGCTGCGCTTCCTCTGCTGCAGCAGCATCTCATGCTCAATTCTGAATGCGATCCCTCATCGTAGAACGACGGTGTCTCCTCTTCTGACTCCAGAAGATTGTGATGCGACCAAGGGAACCCGTCTTCTGGATCCAGGCGCTCAGAAACGCGCGCAGACCTCGTTGTGTCAAGCAGGAGCAAGATGCGCCTCCTCTGCTGCAGCAGCATCTCATGTTCAATTCTGAATGCGATCCCTCGTCGTAGAACGACGGTGTCTCCTCTTCTGACTCCAGAAGGTTGTGGTGCGACGAGGGAACCCGTCTTCTGGATCCAGGCACTCAAAAATGCGCGCAGACGCCGTTGTGTCAAGCAGGAGGAGGCTACGCGTCCTCTGCTGTAACAAAACCCCATGTTCAATTCTGAATGCGATCCCTCGTCGTAGTACGACGGTGTCTCCTCTGTCGTGTCTCCTCTGACTCCGGAAGGTTGTGTTGCGACCAAGGGAACCCGTCTTCTGGATCCAGGCGCTCAGAAACGCGCGCAGACGCCTTTATGTCAAGCAGGAGCAGGATGCGCTTCCTCTGCTGCAGCAGCATCTCAATCTCAATTCTGAATGCGATCCCTCATCGTAGAACGACGGTGTCTCCTCTTCTGACTCCAGAAGGTTGTGGTGCGACCAAGGGAACCCGTCTTCTGGATCCAGGCGCTCAGAAACGCGCGCAGACGCCGTTGTGTCAAGCAGGAGGAGGCTACGCGTCCTCTGCTGTAACAAAACCCCATGTTCAATTCTGAATGCGATCCCTCGTCGTAGAACGACGGTGTCTCCTCTGACATTTCTCCTCTGACTCCAGAAGGTTGTGATGCGACGAAGGAACCGTCTTCTGGATCCAGGCACTCAAAAACGCGCGCAGACGCCGTTGTGTCAAGCAGGAGGAGGCTACGCGTCCTCTGCTGTAACAAAACCCCATGTTCAATTCTGAATGCGATCCCTCGTCGTAGAACGACGGTGTCTCCTCTTCTGACTCCAGAAGGTTGTGGTGCGACCAAGGGAACCCGTCTTCTGGATCCAGGCGCTCAGAAACGCGCGCAGACCTCGTTGTGTCAAGCAGGAGCAAGATGCGCCTCCTCTGCTGCAGCAGCATCTCATGTTCAATTCTGAATGCGATCCCTCGTCGTAGAACGGCGGTGTCTCCTCCTCTGACTCCAGAGTGTTGTGGTGCGACGAAGGGAACCCGTCTTCTGGATCCAGGCGCTCAGAAACGCGCGCAGACGCCGTTGTGTCAAGCAGGAGGAGGCTACGCGTCCTCTGCTGTAACAAAACCCCATGTTCAATTCTGAATGCGATCCCTCGTCGTAGAACGACGGTGTCTCCTCTGACATTTCTCCTCTGACTCCAGAAAGTTGTGATGCGACGAAGGAACCCGTCCTCTGGATCCAGGCACTCAGAAACGCGCGCAGACGCCGTTGTGTCAAGCAGGAGGAGGCTACGCGTCCTCTGCTGTAACAACACCCCATGTTCAATTCTGAATGCGATCCCTCGTCGCAGAACGACGGTGTCTCCTCCTCTGACTCCAGAATGTTGTGATGCGACCAAGGGAGCCCGCCTGCTGGATCCAGGCACTCAAAAACGCGCGCAGACGCCGTTGTGTCAAGCAGGAGGAGGCTGCGCTTCCTCTGCTGCAGCAGCATCTCATGCTCAATTCTGAATGCGATCCCTCATCGTAGAACGACGGTGTCTCCTCTTCTGACTCCAGAAGATTGTGATGCGACCAAGGGAACCCGTCTTCTGGATCCAGGCGCCCAGAAACGCGCGCAGACCTCGTTGTGTCAAGCAGGAGCAAGATGCGCCTCCTCTGCTGCAGCAGCATCTCATGTTCAATTCTGAATGCGATCCCTCGTCGTAGAACGACGGTGTCTCCTCTTCTGACTCCAGAAGATTGTGATGCGACCAAGGGAACCCGCCTGCTGGATCCAGGCACTCAAAAACGCGCGCAGACGCCGTTGTGTCAAGCAGGAGGAGGCTGCGCTTCCTCTTCTGCAGCAGCATCTCATGCTCAATTCTGAATGCGATCCCTCCTCGTAGATCGACGGTGTCTCCTCTTCTGACTCCAGAAGGTTGTGATGCGACGAAGTAACCGCCTTCTGAACCCAGGCACTCAAAAACGCGCGCAGACGCCGTTGTGTCAAGCAGGAGGAGGCTACGCGTCCTCTGCTGTAACAAAACCCCATGTTCAATTCTGAATGCGATCCCTCGTCGTAGAACGACGGTGTCTCCTCTTCTGACTCCAGAAGATTGTGATGCGACCAAGGGAACCCGCCTGCTGGATCCAGGCACTCAAAAACGCGCGCAGACGCCGTTGTGTCAAGCAGGAGGAGGCTGCGCTTCCTCTGCTGCAGCAGCATCTCATGCTCAATTCTGAATGCGATCCCTCATCGTAGAACGACGGTGTCTCCTCTTCTGACTCCAGAAGATTGTGATGCGACCAAGGGAACCCGTCTTCTGGATCCAGGCGCTCAGAAACGCGCGCAGACCTCGTTGTGTCAAGCAGGAGCAAGATGCGCCTCCTCTGCTGCAGCAGCATCTCATGTTCAATTCTGAATGCGATCCCTCGTCGTAGAACGACGGTGTCTCCTCTTCTGACTCCAGAAGGTTGTGGTGCGACGAGGGAACCCGTCTTCTGGATCCAGGCACTCAAAAATGCGCGCAGACGCCGTTGTGCCAAGCAGGAGGAGGCTACGCGTCCTCTGCTGTAACAAAACCCCATGTTCAATTCTGAATGCGATCCCTCGTCGTAGAACGACGGTGTCTCCTCTTCTGACTCCAGAAGATTGTGATGCGACCAAGGGAACCCGCCTGCTGGATCCAGGCACTCAAAATCGCGCGCAGACGCCGTTGTGTCAAGCAGGAGGAGGCTGCGCTTCCTCTGCTGCAGCAGCATCTCATGCTCAATTCTGAATGCGATCCCTCATCGTAGAACGACGGTGTCTCCTCTTCTGACTCCAGAAGATTGTGATGCGACCAAGGGAACCCGTCTTCTGGATCCAGGCGCTCAGAAACGCGCGCAGACCTCGTTGTGTCAAGCAGGAGCAAGATGCGCCTCCTCTGCTGCAGCAGCATCTCATGTTCAATTCTGAATGCGATCCCTCGTCGTGGAACGACGGTGTCTCCTCTTCTGACTCCAGAAGGTTGTGGTGCGACGAGGGAACCCGTCTTCTGGATCCAGGCACTCAAAAATGCGCGCAGACGCCGTTGTGTCAAGCAGGAGGAGGCTACGCGTCCTCTGCTGTAACAAAACCCCATGTTCAATTCTGAATGCGATCCCTCGTCGTAGTACGACGGTGTCTCCTCTGTCGTGTCTCCTCTGACTCCGGAAGGTTGTGTTGCGACCAAGGGAACCCGTCTTCTGGATCCAGGCGCTCAGAAACGCGCGCAGACGCCTTTATGTCAAGCAGGAGCAGGATGCGCTTCCTCTGCTGCAGCAGCATCTCAATCTCAATTCTGAATGCGATCCCTCATCGTAGAACGACGGTGTCTCCTCCTCTGACTCCAGAAGGTTGTGATGCGACGAAGGAACCGTCTTCTGGATCCAGGCACTCAAAAACGCGCGCAGACGCCGTTGTGTCAAGCAGGAGGAGGCTACGCGTCCTCTGCTGTAACAAAACCCCATGTTCAATTCTGAATGCGATCCCTCGTCGTAGAACGACGGTGTCTCCTCTTCTGACTCCAGAAGGTTGTGGTGCGACCAAGGGAACCCGTCTTCTGGATCCAGGCGCTCAGAAACGCGCGCAGACCTCGTTGTGTCAAGCAGGAGCAAGATGCGCCTCCTCTGCTGCAGCAGCATCTCATGTTCAATTCTGAATGCGATCCCTCGTCGTAGAACGGCGGTGTCTCCTCCTCTGACTCCAGAGTGTTGTGGTGCGACGAAGGGAACCCGTCTTCTGGATCCAGGCGCTCAGAAACGCGCGCAGACGCCGTTGTGTCAAGCAGGAGGAGGCTACGCGTCCTCTGCTGTAACAAAACCCCATGTTCAATTCTGAATGCGATCCCTCGTCGTAGAACGACGGTGTCTCCTCTGACATTTCTCCTCTGACTCCAGAAAGTTGTGATGCGACGAAGGAACCCGTCCTCTGGATCCAGGCACTCAGAAACGCGCGCAGACGCCGTTGTGTCAAGCAGGAGGAGGCTGCGCTTCCTCTTCTGCAGCAGCATCTCATGCTCAATTCTGAATGCGATCCCTCCTCGTAGATCGACGGTGTCTCCTCTTCTGACTCCAGAAGGTTGTGATGCGACGAAGTAACCGCCTTCTGAACCCAGGCACTCAAAAACGCGCGCAGACGCCGTTGTGTCAAGCAGGAGGAGGCTACGCGTCCTCTGCTGTAACAAAACCCCATGTTCAATTCTGAATGCGATCCCTCGTCGTAGAACGACGGTGTCTCCTCTTCTGACTCCAGAAGATTGTGATGCGACCAAGGGAACCCGCCTGCTGGATCCAGGCACTCAAAAACGCGCGCAGACGCCGTTGTGTCAAGCAGGAGGAGGCTGCGCTTCCTCTGCTGCAGCAGCATCTCATGCTCAATTCTGAATGCGATCCCTCATCGTAGAACGACGGTGTCTCCTCTTCTGACTCCAGAAGATTGTGATGCGACCAAGGGAACCCGTCTTCTGGATCCAGGCGCTCAGAAACGCGCGCAGACCTCGTTGTGTCAAGCAGGAGCAAGATGCGCCTCCTCTGCTGCAGCAGCATCTCATGTTCAATTCTGAATGCGATCCCTCGTCGTAGAACGACGGTGTCTCCTCTTCTGACTCCAGAAGGTTGTGGTGCGACGAGGGAACCCGTCTTCTGGATCCAGGCACTCAAAAATGCGCGCAGACGCCGTTGTGTCAAGCAGGAGGAGGCTACGCGTCCTCTGCTGTAACAAAACCCCATGTTCAATTCTGAATGCGATCCCTCGTCGTAGAACGACGGTGTCTCCTCTGTCGTGTCTCCTCTGACTCCAGAAGGTTGTGTTCCGACCAAGGGAACCCGTCTTCTGGATCCAGGCGCTCAGAAACGCGCGCAGACGCCTTTATGTCAAGCAGGAGCAGGATGCGCTTCCTCTGCTGCAGCAGCATCTCAATCTCAATTCTGAATGCGATCCCTCGTCGCAGAACGACGGTGTCTCCTCTTCTGACTCCAGAAGATTGTGATGCGACGAAGGAACCCGTCTTCTGGATCCAGGCGCTCAGAAACGCGCGCAGACCTCGTTGTGTCAAGCAGGAGCAAGATGCGCCTCCTCTGCTGCAGCAGCATCTCATGTTCAATTCTGAATGCGATCCCTCGTCGTAGAACGACGGAGTCTCCTCTTCTGACTCCAGAAGATTGTGATGCGACGAAGGAACCCGTCTTCTGGATCCAGGCGCTCAGAAACGCGCGCAGACCTCGTTGTGTCAAGCAGGAGCAAGATGCGCCTCCTCTGCTGCAGCAGCATCTCATGTTCAATTCTGAATGCGATCCCTCGTCGTAGAACGACGGTGTCTCCTCTTCTGACTCCAGAAGATTGTGATACGACGAAGGAACCCGTCTTCTGGATCCAGGCGCTCAGAAACGCGCGCAGACGCCGTTGTGTCAAGCAGGAGGAGGCTACGCGTCCTCTGCTGTAACAACACCCCATGTTCAATTCTGAATGCGATCCCTCGTCGCAGAACGACGGTGTCTCCTCTTCTGACTCCAGAAGATTGTGATGCGACGAAGGAACCCGTCTTCTGGATCCAGACGCTCAGAAACGCGCGCAGACGCCGTTGTGTCAAGCAGGAGGAGGCTACGCGTCCTCTGCTGTAACAACACCCCATGTTCAATTCTGAATGCGATCCCTCGTCGCAGAACGACGGAGTCTCCTCTTCTGACTCCAGAAGATTGTGATGCGACGAAGGAACCCGTCTTCTGGATCCAGGCGCTCAGAAACGCGCGCAGACCTCGTTGTGTCAAGCAGGAGCAAGATGCGCCTCCTCTGCTGCAGCAGCATCTCATGTTCAATTCTGAATGCGATCCCTCGTCGTAGAACGACGGTGTCTCCTCTTCTGACTCCAGAAGATTGTGATACGACGAAGGAACCCGTCTTCTGGATCCAGGCGCTCAGAAACGCGCGCAGACGCCGTTGTGTCAAGCAGGAGGAGGCTACGCGTCCTCTGCTGTAACAACACCCCATGTTCAATTCTGAATGCGATCCCTCGTCGCAGAACGACGGTGTCTCCTCTTCTGACTCCAGAAGATTGTGATGCGACGAAGGAACCCGTCTTCTGGATCCAGACGCTCAGAAACGCGCGCAGACGCCGTTGTGTCAAGCAGGAGGAGGCTACGCGTCCTCTGCTGTAACAACACCCCATGTTCAATTCTGAATGCGATCCCTCGTCGCAGAACGACGGAGTCTCCTCTTCTGACTCCAGAAGATTGTGATGCGACGAAGGAACCCGTCTTCTGGATCCAGGCGCTCAGAAACGCGCGCAGACCTCGTTGTGTCAAGCAGGAGCAAGATGCGCCTCCTCTGCTGCAGCAGCATCTCATGTTCAATTCTGAATGCGATCCCTCGTCGTAGAACGACGGTGTCTCCTCTTCTGACTCCAGAAGATTGTGATACGACGAAGGAACCCGTCTTCTGGATCCAGGCGCTCAGAAACGCGCGCAGACGCCGTTGTGTCAAGCAGGAGGAGGCTGCGCTTCCTCTGCTGCAGCAGCATCTCATGCTCAATTCTGAATGCGATCCCTCATCGTAGAACGACGGTGTCTCCTCTTCTGACTCCAGAAGATTGTGATGCGACCAAGGGAACCCGTCTTCTGGATCCAGGCGCTCAGAAACGCGCGCAGACCTCGTTGTGTCAAGCAGGAGCAAGATGCGCCTCCTCTGCTGCAGCAGCATCTCATGTTCAATTCTGAATGCGATCCCTCGTCGTAGAACGACGGTGTCTCCTCTTCTGACTCCAGAAGGTTGTGGTGCGACGAGGGAACCCGTCTTCTGGATCCAGGCACTCAAAAATGCGCGCAGACGCCGTTGTGTCAAGCAGGAGGAGGCTACGCGTCCTCTGCTGTAACAAAACCCCATGTTCAATTCTGAATGCGATCCCTCGTCGTAGAACGACGGTGTCTCCTCTTGTGACTCCAGAAGATTGTGATGCGACCAAGGGAACCCGCCTGCTGGATCCAGGCACTCAAAAACGCGCGCAGACGCCGTTGTGTCAAGCAGGAGGAGGCTGCGCTTCCTCTGCTGCAGCAGCATCTCATGTTCAATTCTGAATGCGATCCCTCGTCGTAGAACGACGGTGTCTCCTCTTCTGACTCCAGAAGGTTGTGGTGCGACGAGGGAACCCGTCTTCTGGATCCAGGCACTCAAAAATGCGCGCAGACGCCGTTGTGTCAAGCAGGAGGAGGCTACGCGTCCTCTGCTGTAACAAAACCCCATGTTCAATTCTGAATGCGATCCCTCGTCGTAGAACGACGGTGTCTCCTCTGTCGTGTCTCCTCTGACTCCAGAAAGTTGTGATGCGACGAAGGAACCCGTCCTCTGGATCCAGGCACTCAGAAACGCGCGCAGACGCCGTTGTGTCAAGCAGGAGGAGGCTGCGCTTCCTCTTCTGCAGCAGCATCTCATGCTCAATTCTGAATGCGATCCCTCCTCGTAGATCGACGGTGTCTCCTCTTCTGACTCCAGAAGGTTGTGATGCGACGAAGTAACCGCCTTCTGAACCCAGGCACTCAAAAACGCGCGCAGACGCCGTTGTGTCAAGCAGGAGGAGGCTACGCGTCCTCTGCTGTAACAAAACCCCATGTTCAATTCTGAATGCGATCCCTCGTCGTAGAACGACGGTGTCTCCTCTTCTGACTCCAGAAGATTGTGATGCGACCAAGGGAACCCGCCTGCTGGATCCAGGCACTCAAAAACGCGCGCAGACGCCGTTGTGTCAAGCAGGAGGAGGCTGCGCTTCCTCTGCTGCAGCAGCATCTCATGCTCAATTCTGAATGCGATCCCTCATCGTAGAACGACGGTGTCTCCTCTTCTGACTCCAGAAGATTGTGATGCGACCAAGGGAACCCGTCTTCTGGATCCAGGCGCTCAGAAACGCGCGCAGACCTCGTTGTGTCAAGCAGGAGCAAGATGCGCCTCCTCTGCTGCAGCAGCATCTCATGTTCAATTCTGAATGCGATCCCTCGTCGTAGAACGACGGTGTCTCCTCTTCTGACTCCAGAAGGTTGTGGTGCGACGAGGGAACCCGTCTTCTGGATCCAGGCACTCAAAAATGCGCGCAGACGCCGTTGTGTCAAGCAGGAGGAGGCTACGCGTCCTCTGCTGTAACAAAACCCCATGTTCAATTCTGAATGCGATCCCTCGTCGTAGAACGACGGTGTCTCCTCTGTCGTGTCTCCTCTGACTCCAGAAGGTTGTGTTCCGACCAAGGGAACCCGTCTTCTGGATCCAGGCGCTCAGAAACGCGCGCAGACGCCTTTATGTCAAGCAGGAGCAGGATGCGCTTCCTCTGCTGCAGCAGCATCTCAATCTCAATTCTGAATGCGATCCCTCGTCGCAGAACGACGGTGTCTCCTCTTCTGACTCCAGAAGATTGTGATGCGACGAAGGAACCCGTCTTCTGGATCCAGGCGCTCAGAAACGCGCGCAGACCTCGTTGTGTCAAGCAGGAGCAAGATGCGCCTCCTCTGCTGCAGCAGCATCTCATGTTCAATTCTGAATGCGATCCCTCGTCGTAGAACGACGGAGTCTCCTCTTCTGACTCCAGAAGATTGTGATGCGACGAAGGAACCCGTCTTCTGGATCCAGGCGCTCAGAAACGCGCGCAGACCTCGTTGTGTCAAGCAGGAGCAAGATGCGCCTCCTCTGCTGCAGCAGCATCTCATGTTCAATTCTGAATGCGATCCCTCGTCGTAGAACGACGGTGTCTCCTCTTCTGACTCCAGAAGATTGTGATACGACGAAGGAACCCGTCTTCTGGATCCAGGCGCTCAGAAACGCGCGCAGACGCCGTTGTGTCAAGCAGGAGGAGGCTACGCGTCCTCTGCTGTAACAACACCCCATGTTCAATTCTGAATGCGATCCCTCGTCGCAGAACGACGGTGTCTCCTCTTCTGACTCCAGAAGATTGTGATGCGACGAAGGAACCCGTCTTCTGGATCCAGACGCTCAGAAACGCGCGCAGACGCCGTTGTGTCAAGCAGGAGGAGGCTACGCGTCCTCTGCTGTAACAACACCCCATGTTCAATTCTGAATGCGATCCCTCGTCGCAGAACGACGGAGTCTCCTCTTCTGACTCCAGAAGATTGTGATGCGACGAAGGAACCCGTCTTCTGGATCCAGGCGCTCAGAAACGCGCGCAGACCTCGTTGTGTCAAGCAGGAGCAAGATGCGCCTCCTCTGCTGCAGCAGCATCTCATGTTCAATTCTGAATGCGATCCCTCGTCGTAGAACGACGGTGTCTCCTCTTCTGACTCCAGAAGATTGTGATACGACGAAGGAACCCGTCTTCTGGATCCAGGCGCTCAGAAACGCGCGCAGACGCCGTTGTGTCAAGCAGGAGGAGGCTACGCGTCCTCTGCTGTAACAACACCCCATGTTCAATTCTGAATGCGATCCCTCGTCGCAGAACGACGGTGTCTCCTCTTCTGACTCCAGAAGATTGTGATGCGACGAAGGAACCCGTCTTCTGGATCCAGACGCTCAGAAACGCGCGCAGACGCCGTTGTGTCAAGCAGGAGGAGGCTACGCGTCCTCTGCTGTAACAACACCCCATGTTCAATTCTGAATGCGATCCCTCGTCGCAGAACGACGGAGTCTCCTCTTCTGACTCCAGAAGATTGTGATGCGACGAAGGAACCCGTCTTCTGGATCCAGGCGCTCAGAAACGCGCGCAGACCTCGTTGTGTCAAGCAGGAGCAAGATGCGCCTCCTCTGCTGCAGCAGCATCTCATGTTCAATTCTGAATGCGATCCCTCGTCGTAGAACGACGGTGTCTCCTCTTCTGACTCCAGAAGATTGTGATACGACGAAGGAACCCGTCTTCTGGATCCAGGCGCTCAGAAACGCGCGCAGACGCCGTTGTGTCAAGCAGGAGGAGGCTGCGCTTCCTCTGCTGCAGCAGCATCTCATGCTCAATTCTGAATGCGATCCCTCATCGTAGAACGACGGTGTCTCCTCTTCTGACTCCAGAAGATTGTGATGCGACCAAGGGAACCCGTCTTCTGGATCCAGGCGCTCAGAAACGCGCGCAGACCTCGTTGTGTCAAGCAGGAGCAAGATGCGCCTCCTCTGCTGCAGCAGCATCTCATGTTCAATTCTGAATGCGATCCCTCGTCGTAGAACGACGGTGTCTCCTCTTCTGACTCCAGAAGGTTGTGGTGCGACGAGGGAACCCGTCTTCTGGATCCAGGCACTCAAAAATGCGCGCAGACGCCGTTGTGTCAAGCAGGAGGAGGCTACGCGTCCTCTGCTGTAACAAAACCCCATGTTCAATTCTGAATGCGATCCCTCGTCGTAGAACGACGGTGTCTCCTCTTGTGACTCCAGAAGATTGTGATGCGACCAAGGGAACCCGCCTGCTGGATCCAGGCACTCAAAAACGCGCGCAGACGCCGTTGTGTCAAGCAGGAGGAGGCTGCGCTTCCTCTGCTGCAGCAGCATCTCATGTTCAATTCTGAATGCGATCCCTCGTCGTAGAACGACGGTGTCTCCTCTTCTGACTCCAGAAGGTTGTGGTGCGACGAGGGAACCCGTCTTCTGGATCCAGGCACTCAAAAATGCGCGCAGACGCCGTTGTGTCAAGCAGGAGGAGGCTACGCGTCCTCTGCTGTAACAAAACCCCATGTTCAATTCTGAATGCGATCCCTCGTCGTAGAACGACGGTGTCTCCTCTGTCGTGTCTCCTCTGACTCCGGAAGGTTGTGTTGCGACCAAGGGAACCCGTCTTCTGGATCCAGGCGCTCAGAAACGCGCGCAGACGCCTTTATGTCAAGCAGGAGCAGGATGCGCTTCCTCTGCTGCAGCAGCATCTCAATCTCAATTCTGAATGCGATCCCTCATCGTAGAACGACGGTGTCTCCTCCTCTGACTCCAGAAGGTTGTGATGCGACGAAGGAACCGTCTTCTGGATCCAGGCACTCAAAAACGCGCGCAGACGCCGTTGTGTCAAGCAGGAGGAGGCTACGCGTCCTCTGCTGTAACAAAACCCCATGTTCAATTCTGAATGCGATCCCTCGTCGTAGAACGACGGTGTCTCCTCTTCTGACTCCAGAAGGTTGTGGTGCGACCAAGGGAACCCGTCTTCTGGATCCAGGCGCTCAGAAACGCGCGCAGACCTCGTTGTGTCAAGCAGGAGCAAGATGCGCCTCCTCTGCTGCAGCAGCATCTCATGTTCAATTCTGAATGCGATCCCTCGTCGTAGAACGGCGGTGTCTCCTCCTCTGACTCCAGAGTGTTGTGGTGCGACGAAGGGAACCCGTCTTCTGGATCCAGGCGCTCAGAAACGCGCGCAGACGCCGTTGTGTCAAGCAGGAGGAGGCTACGCGTCCTCTGCTGTAACAAAACCCCATGTTCAATTCTGAATGCGATCCCTCGTCGTAGAACGACGGTGTCTCCTCTGACATTTCTCCTCTGACTCCAGAAAGTTGTGATGCGACGAAGGAACCCGTCCTCTGGATCCAGGCACTCAGAAACGCGCGCAGACGCCGTTGTGTCAAGCAGGAGGAGGCTGCGCTTCCTCTTCTGCAGCAGCATCTCATGCTCAATTCTGAATGCGATCCCTCCTCGTAGATCGACGGTGTCTCCTCTTCTGACTCCAGAAGGTTGTGATGCGACGAAGTAACCGCCTTCTGAACCCAGGCACTCAAAAACGCGCGCAGACGCCGTTGTGTCAAGCAGGAGGAGGCTACGCGTCCTCTGCTGTAACAAAACCCCATGTTCAATTCTGAATGCGATCCCTCGTCGTAGAACGACGGTGTCTCCTCTTCTGACTCCAGAAGATTGTGATGCGACCAAGGGAACCCGCCTGCTGGATCCAGGCACTCAAAAACGCGCGCAGACGCCGTTGTGTCAAGCAGGAGGAGGCTGCGCTTCCTCTGCTGCAGCAGCATCTCATGCTCAATTCTGAATGCGATCCCTCATCGTAGAACGACGGTGTCTCCTCTTCTGACTCCAGAAGATTGTGATGCGACCAAGGGAACCCGTCTTCTGGATCCAGGCGCTCAGAAACGCGCGCAGACCTCGTTGTGTCAAGCAGGAGCAAGATGCGCCTCCTCTGCTGCAGCAGCATCTCATGTTCAATTCTGAATGCGATCCCTCGTCGTAGAACGACGGTGTCTCCTCTTCTGACTCCAGAAGGTTGTGGTGCGACGAGGGAACCCGTCTTCTGGATCCAGGCACTCAAAAATGCGCGCAGACGCCGTTGTGTCAAGCAGGAGGAGGCTACGCGTCCTCTGCTGTAACAAAACCCCATGTTCAATTCTGAATGCGATCCCTCGTCGTAGAACGACGGTGTCTCCTCTGTCGTGTCTCCTCTGACTCCAGAAGGTTGTGTTCCGACCAAGGGAACCCGTCTTCTGGATCCAGGCGCTCAGAAACGCGCGCAGACGCCTTTATGTCAAGCAGGAGCAGGATGCGCTTCCTCTGCTGCAGCAGCATCTCAATCTCAATTCTGAATGCGATCCCTCGTCGCAGAACGACGGTGTCTCCTCTTCTGACTCCAGAAGATTGTGATGCGACGAAGGAACCCGTCTTCTGGATCCAGGCGCTCAGAAACGCGCGCAGACCTCGTTGTGTCAAGCAGGAGCAAGATGCGCCTCCTCTGCTGCAGCAGCATCTCATGTTCAATTCTGAATGCGATCCCTCGTCGTAGAACGACGGAGTCTCCTCTTCTGACTCCAGAAGATTGTGATGCGACGAAGGAACCCGTCTTCTGGATCCAGGCGCTCAGAAACGCGCGCAGACCTCGTTGTGTCAAGCAGGAGCAAGATGCGCCTCCTCTGCTGCAGCAGCATCTCATGTTCAATTCTGAATGCGATCCCTCGTCGTAGAACGACGGTGTCTCCTCTTCTGACTCCAGAAGATTGTGATACGACGAAGGAACCCGTCTTCTGGATCCAGGCGCTCAGAAACGCGCGCAGACGCCGTTGTGTCAAGCAGGAGGAGGCTACGCGTCCTCTGCTGTAACAACACCCCATGTTCAATTCTGAATGCGATCCCTCGTCGCAGAACGACGGTGTCTCCTCTTCTGACTCCAGAAGATTGTGATGCGACGAAGGAACCCGTCTTCTGGATCCAGACGCTCAGAAACGCGCGCAGACGCCGTTGTGTCAAGCAGGAGGAGGCTACGCGTCCTCTGCTGTAACAACACCCCATGTTCAATTCTGAATGCGATCCCTCGTCGCAGAACGACGGAGTCTCCTCTTCTGACTCCAGAAGATTGTGATGCGACGAAGGAACCCGTCTTCTGGATCCAGGCGCTCAGAAACGCGCGCAGACCTCGTTGTGTCAAGCAGGAGCAAGATGCGCCTCCTCTGCTGCAGCAGCATCTCATGTTCAATTCTGAATGCGATCCCTCGTCGTAGAACGACGGTGTCTCCTCTTCTGACTCCAGAAGATTGTGATACGACGAAGGAACCCGTCTTCTGGATCCAGGCGCTCAGAAACGCGCGCAGACGCCGTTGTGTCAAGCAGGAGGAGGCTGCGCTTCCTCTGCTGCAGCAGCATCTCATGCTCAATTCTGAATGCGATCCCTCATCGTAGAACGACGGTGTCTCCTCTTCTGACTCCAGAAGATTGTGATGCGACCAAGGGAACCCGTCTTCTGGATCCAGGCGCTCAGAAACGCGCGCAGACCTCGTTGTGTCAAGCAGGAGCAAGATGCGCCTCCTCTGCTGCAGCAGCATCTCATGTTCAATTCTGAATGCGATCCCTCGTCGTAGAACGACGGTGTCTCCTCTTCTGACTCCAGAAGGTTGTGGTGCGACGAGGGAACCCGTCTTCTGGATCCAGGCACTCAAAAATGCGCGCAGACGCCGTTGTGTCAAGCAGGAGGAGGCTACGCGTCCTCTGCTGTAACAAAACCCCATGTTCAATTCTGAATGCGATCCCTCGTCGTAGAACGACGGTGTCTCCTCTTGTGACTCCAGAAGATTGTGATGCGACCAAGGGAACCCGCCTGCTGGATCCAGGCACTCAAAAACGCGCGCAGACGCCGTTGTGTCAAGCAGGAGGAGGCTGCGCTTCCTCTGCTGCAGCAGCATCTCATGTTCAATTCTGAATGCGATCCCTCGTCGTAGAACGACGGTGTCTCCTCTTCTGACTCCAGAAGGTTGTGGTGCGACGAGGGAACCCGTCTTCTGGATCCAGGCACTCAAAAATGCGCGCAGACGCCGTTGTGTCAAGCAGGAGGAGGCTACGCGTCCTCTGCTGTAACAAAACCCCATGTTCAATTCTGAATGCGATCCCTCGTCGTAGAACGACGGTGTCTCCTCTGTCGTGTCTCCTCTGACTCCGGAAGGTTGTGTTGCGACCAAGGGAACCCGTCTTCTGGATCCAGGCGCTCAGAAACGCGCGCAGACGCCTTTATGTCAAGCAGGAGCAGGATGCGCTTCCTCTGCTGCAGCAGCATCTCAATCTCAATTCTGAATGCGATCCCTCATCGTAGAACGACGGTGTCTCCTCTTCTGACTCCAGAAGATTGTGATACGACGAAGGAACCCGTCTTCTGGATCCAGGCGCTCAGAAACGCGCGCAGACGCCGTTGTGTCAAGCAGGAGGAGGCTACGCGTCCTCTGCTGTAACAACACCCCATGTTCAATTCTGAATGCGATCCCTCGTCGCAGAACGACGGTGTCTCTTCTTCTGACTCCAGAAGATTGTGATGCGACGAAGGAACCCGTCTTCTGGATCCAGGCGCTCAGAAACGCGCGCAGACCTCGTTGTGTCAAGCAATAGCAGAATGCGCGTCCTCTGCTGCAGCAGCATCTCATGTTCAATTCTGAATGCGATCGCTCGTCGTAGAACGACAGTGTCTCCTCTTCTGACTCCAGAAGGTTGTGGTGCGACGAGGGAACCCGTCTTCTGGATCCAGGCGCTCAGAAACGCGCGCAGACCTCGTTGTGTCAAGCAGGAGCAAGATGCGCCTCCTCTGCTGCAGCAGCATCTCATGTTCAATTCTGAATGCGATCGCTCGTCGTAGAACGACAGTGTCTCCTCCTCTGACTCCAGAGTGTTGTGGTGCGACGAAGGGAACCCGTCTTCTGGATCCAGGCGCTCAGAAACGCGCGCAGACGCCTTTATGTCAAGCAGGAGCAGGATGCGCTTCCTCTGCTGCAGCAGCATCTCAATCTCAATTCTGAATGCGATCCCTCGTCGCAGAACGACGGTGTCTCCTCTTCTGACTCCAGAAGATTGTGATGCGACGAAGGAACCCGTCTTCTGGATCCAGGCGCTCAGAAACGCGCGCAGACCTCGTTGTGTCAAGCAGGAGCAAGATGCGCCTCCTCTGCTGCAGCAGCATCTCATGTTCAATTCTGAATGCGATCCCTCGTCGTAGAACGACGGAGTCTCCTCTTCTGACTCCAGAAGATTGTGATGCGACGAAGGAACCCGTCTTCTGGATCCAGGCGCTCAGAAACGCGCGCAGACCTCGTTGTGTCAAGCAGGAGCAAGATGCGCCTCCTCTGCTGTAACAACACCCCATGTTCAATTCTGAATGCGATCCCTCGTCGCAGAACGACGGTGTCTCCTCTTCTGACTCCAGAAGATTGTGATGCGACGAAGGAACCCGTCTTCTGGATCCAGACGCTCAGAAACGCGCGCAGACGCCGTTGTGTCAAGCAGGAGGAGGCTACGCGTCCTCTGCTGTAACAACACCCCATGTTCAATTCTGAATGCGATCCCTCGTCGCAGAACGACGGTGTCTCTTCTTCTGACTCCAGAAGATTGTGATGCGACGAAGGAACCCGTCTTCTGGATCCAGGCGCTCAGAAACGCGCGCAGACGCCGTTGTGTCAAGCAGGAGGAGGCTGCGCTTCCTCTTCTGCAGCAGCATCTCATGCTCAATTCTGAATGCGATCCCTCCTCGTAGATCGACGGTGTCTCCTCTTCTGACTCCAGAAGGTTGTGATGCGACGAAGTAACCGCCTTCTGAACCCAGGCACTCAAAAACGCGCGCAGACGCCGTTGTGTCAAGCAGGAGGAGGCTACGCGTCCTCTGCTGTAACAAAACCCCATGTTCAATTCTGAATGCGATCCCTCGTCGTAGAACGACGGTGTCTCCTCTTCTGACTCCAGAAGATTGTGATGCGACCAAGGGAACCCGCCTGCTGGATCCAGGCACTCAAAAACGCGCGCAGACGCCGTTGTGTCAAGCAGGAGGAGGCTGCGCTTCCTCTGCTGCAGCAGCATCTCATGCTCAATTCTGAATGCGATCCCTCATCGTAGAACGACGGTGTCTCCTCTTCTGACTCCAGAAGATTGTGATGCGACCAAGGGAACCCGTCTTCTGGATCCAGGCGCTCAGAAACGCGCGCAGACCTCGTTGTGTCAAGCAGGAGCAAGATGCGCCTCCTCTGCTGCAGCAGCATCTCATGTTCAATTCTGAATGCGATCCCTCGTCGTAGAACGACGGTGTCTCCTCTTCTGACTCCAGAAGGTTGTGGTGCGACGAGGGAACCCGTCTTCTGGATCCGGGCACTCAAAAATGCGCGCAGACGCCGTTGTGTCAAGCAGGAGGAGGCTACGCGTCCTCTGCTGTAACAAAACCCCATGTTCAATTCTGAATGCGATCCCTCGTCGTAGAACGACGGTGTCTCCTCTTGTGACTCCAGAAGATTGTGATGCGACCAAGGGAACCCGCCTGCTGGATCCAGGCACTCAAAAACGCGCGCAGACGCCATTGTGTCAAGCAGGAGGAGGCTGCGCTTCCTCTGCTGCAGCAGCATCTCATGTTCAATTCTGAATGCGATCCCTCGTCGTAGAACGACGGTGTCTCCTCTTCTGACTCCAGAAGGTTGTGGTGCGACGAGGGAACCCGTCTTCTGGATCCAGGCACTCAAAAATGCGCGCAGACGCCGTTGTGTCAAGCAGGAGGAGGCTACGCGTCCTCTGCTGTAACAAAACCCCATGTTCAATTCTGAATGCGATCCCTCGTCGTAGAACGACGGTGTCTCCTCTGTCGTGTCTCCTCTGACTCCGGAAGGTTGTGTTGCGACCAAGGGAACCCGTCTTCTGGATCCAGGCGCTCAGAAACGCGCGCAGACGCCTTTATGTCAAGCAGGAGCAGGATGCGCTTCCTCTGCTGCAGCAGCATCTCAATCTCAATTCTGAATGCGATCCCTCATCGTAGAACGACGGTGTCTCCTCTTCTGACTCCAGAAGATTGTGATGCGACGAAGGAACCCGTCTTCTGGATCCAGGCGCTCAGAAACGCGCGCAGACCTCGTTGTGTCAAGCAATAGCAGAATGCGCGTCCTCTGCTGCAGCAGCATCTCATGTTCAATTCTGAATGCGATCGCTCGTCGTAGAACGACAGTGTCTCCTCTTCTGACTCCAGAAGGTTGTGGTGCGACGAGGGAACCCGTCTTCTGGATCCAGGCGCTCAGAAACGCGCGCAGACCTCGTTGTGTCAAGCAGGAGCAGAATGCGCTTCCTCTGCTGCAGCAGCATCTCATGCTCAATTCTGAATGCAATCCCTCGTCGCAGAACGACGGTGTCTCCTCTTCTGACTCCAGAAGATTGTGATGCGACGAAGGAACCCGTCTTCTGGATCCAGGCGCTCAGAAACGCGCGCAGACCTCGTTGTGTCAAGCAATAGCAGAATGCGCGTCCTCTGCTGTAACAACACCCCATGTTCAATTCTGAATGCAATCCCTCGTCGCAGAACGACGGTGTCTCCTCTTCTGACTCCAGAAGATTGTGATGCGACGAAGGAACCCGTCTTCTGGATCCAGGCGCTCAGAAACGCGCGCAGACCTCGTTGTGTCAAGCAGGAGCAAGATGCGCCTCCTCTGCTGCAGCAGCATCTCATGTTCAATTCTGAATG
This sequence comes from Heligmosomoides polygyrus bakeri, assembly GCA_947359475.1. Taxonomy (NCBI): domain Eukaryota; kingdom Metazoa; phylum Nematoda; class Chromadorea; order Rhabditida; family Heligmosomidae; genus Heligmosomoides; species Heligmosomoides polygyrus. The sequence goes on along the minus strand of OX375870.1, from coordinate 37,188,733 downwards.
CGATCGCTCGTCGTAGAACGACAGTGTCTCCTCTTCTGACTCCAGAAGGTTGTGGTGCGACGAGGGAACCCGTCTTCTGGATCCAGGCGCTCAGAAACGCGCGCAGACCTCGTTGTGTCAAGCAGGAGCAGAATGCGCTTCCTCTGCTGCAGCAGCATCTCATGCTCAATTCTGAATGCAATCCCTCGTCGCAGAACGACGGTGTCTCCTCTTCTGACTCCAGAAGATTGTGATGCGACGAAGGAACCCGTCTTCTGGATCCAGGCGCTCAGAAACGCGCGCAGACCTCGTTGTGTCAAGCAGGAGCAAGATGCGCCTCCTCTGCTGCAGCAGCATCTCATGTTCAATTCTGAATGCGATCGCTCGTCGTAGAACGACAGTGTCTCCTCCTCTGACTCCAGAGTGTTGTGGTGCGACGAAGGGAACCCGTCTTCTGGATCCAGGCGCTCAGAAACGCGCGCAGACGCCGTTGTGTCAAGCAGGAGGAGGCTACGCGTCCTCTGCTGTAACAAAACCCCATGTTCAATTCTGAATGCGATCCCTCGTCGTAGAACGACGGTGTCTCCTCTGTCGTGTCTCCTCTGACTCCAGAAGGTTGTGTTCCGACCAAGGGAACCCGTCTTCTGGATCCAGGCGCTCAGAAACGCGCGCAGACGCCTTTATGTCAAGCAGGAGCAGGATGCGCTTCCTCTGCTGCAGCAGCATCTCAATCTCAATTCTGAATGCGATCCCTCGTCGCAGAACGACGGTGTCTCCTCTTCTGACTCCAGAAGATTGTGATGCGACGAAGGAACCCGTCTTCTGGATCCAGGCGCTCAGAAACGCGCGCAGACCTCGTTGTGTCAAGCAGGAGCAAGATGCGCCTCCTCTGCTGCAGCAGCATCTCATGTTCAATTCTGAATGCGATCCCTCGTCGTAGAACGACGGAGTCTCCTCTTCTGACTCCAGAAGGTTGTGGTGCGACGAGGGAACCCGTCTTCTGGATCCAGGCGCTCAGAAACGCGCGCAGACCTCGTCGTGTCAAGCAGGAGCAGAATGCGCTTCCTCTGCTGCAGCAGCATCTCATGCTCAATTCTGAATGCGATCCCTCGTCGTAGAACGACGGTGTCTCCTCTTCTGACTCCAGAAAGTTGTGATGCGACGAAGGAACCCGTCCTCTGGATCCAGGCACTCAGAAACGCGCGCAGACGCCGTTGTGTCAAGCAGGAGGAGGCTACGCGTCCTCTGCTGTAACAACACCCCATGTTCAATTCTGAATGCGATCCCTCGTCGCAGAACGACGGTGTCTCCTCCTCTGACTCCAGAATGTTGTGATGCGACCAAGGGAACCCGCCTGCTGGATCCAGGCACTCAAAAACGCGCGCAGACGCCGTTGTGTCAAGCAGGAGGAGGCTACGCGTCCTCTGCTGTAACAACACCCCATGTTCAATTCTGAATGCGATCCCTCGTCGAAAAACGACGGTGTCTCCTCTTCTGACTCCAGAGTGTTGTGGTGCGACGAAGGGAACCCGTCTTCTGGATCCAGGCGCTCAGAAACGCGCGCAGACGCCGCTGTGTCAAGCAGGAGGAGGCTGCGCTTCCTCTGCTGCAGCAGCATCTCATGCTCAATTCTGAATGCGATCCCTCGTCGTAGAACGACGGTGTCTCCTCTTCTGACTCCAGAAGGTTGTGGTGCGACGAGGGAACCCGTCTTCTGGATCCAGGCGCTCAGAAACGCGCGCAGACCTCGTTGTGTCAAGCAGGAGCAAGATGCGCCTCCTCTGCTGCAGCAGCATCTCATGTTCAATTCTGAATGCGATCCCTCGTCGTAGAACGACGGAGTCTCCTCTTCTGACTCCAGAAGGTTGTGGTGCGACGAGGGAACCCGTCTTCTGGATCCAGGCGCTCAGAAACGCGCGCAGACCTCGTTGTGTCAAGCAGGAGCAAGATGCGCCTCCTCTGCTGCAGCAGCATCTCATGTTCAATTCTGAATGCGATCCCTCGTCGTAGAACGACGGAGTCTCCTCTTCTGACTCCAGAAGGTTGTGGTGCGACGAGGGAACCCGTCTTCTGGATCCAGGCGCTCAGAAACGCGCGCAGACCTCGTCGTGTCAAGCAGGAGCAGAATGCGCTTCCTCTGCTGCAGCAGCATCTCATGCTCAATTCTGAATGCGATCCCTCGTCGTAGAACGACGGTGTCTCCTCTTCTGACTCCAGAAAGTTGTGATGCGACGAAGGAACCCGTCCTCTGGATCCAGGCACTCAGAAACGCGCGCAGACGCCGTTGTGTCAAGCAGGAGGAGGCTACGCGTCCTCTGCTGTAACAACACCCCATGTTCAATTCTGAATGCGATCCCTCGTCGCAGAACGACGGTGTCTCCTCCTCTGACTCCAGAATGTTGTGATGCGACCAAGGGAACCCGCCTGCTGGATCCAGGCACTCAAAAACGCGCGCAGACGCCGTTGTGTCAAGCAGGAGGAGGCTACGCGTCCTCTGCTGTAACAACACCCCATGTTCAATTCTGAATGCGATCCCTCGTCGAAAAACGACGGTGTCTCCTCTTCTGACTCCAGAGTGTTGTGGTGCGACGAAGGGAACCCGTCTTCTGGATCCAGGCGCTCAGAAACGCGCGCAGACGCCGCTGTGTCAAGCAGGAGGAGGCTGCGCTTCCTCTGCTGCAGCAGCATCTCATGCTCAATTCTGAATGCGATCCCTCGTCGTAGAACGACGGTGTCTCCTCTTCTGACTCCAGAAGATTGTGATGCGACGAAGGAACCCGTCTTCTGGATCCAGGCGCTCAGAAACGCGCGCAGACGCCGTTGTGTCAAGCAGGAGGAGGCTACGCGTCCTCTGCTGTAACAAAACCCCATGTTCAATTCTGAATGCGATCCCTCCTCGTAGATCGACGGTGTCTCCTCTTCTGACTCCAGAAGGTTGTGGTGCGACCAAGGGAACCCGCCTTCTGGATCCAGGCACTCAAAAACGCGCGCAGACGCCGTTGTGTCAAGCAGGAGGAGGCTACGCGTCCTCTGCTGTAACAAAACCCCATGTTCAATTCTGAATGCGATCCCTCGTCGTAGAACGACGGTGTCTCCTCTTCTGACTCCAGAAGATTGTGATGCGACCAAGGGAACCCGCCTGCTGGATCCAGGCACTCAAAAACGCGCGCAGACGCCGTTGTGTCAAGCAGGAGGAGGCTGCGCTTCCTCTGCTGCAGCAGCATCTCATGCTCAATTCTGAATGCGATCCCTCGTCGTAGTACGACGGTGTCTCCTCTGTCGTGTCTCCTCTGACTCCAGAAGATTGTGATGCGACCAAGGGAACCCGCCTGCTGGATCCAGGCACTCAAAAACGCGCGCAGACGCCGTTGTGTCAAGCAGGAGGAGGCTGCGCTTCCTCTGCTGCAGCAGCATCTCATGCTCAATTCTGAATGCGATCCCTCATCGTAGAACGACGGTGTCTCCTCATCTGACTCCAGAAGATTGTGATGCGACCAAGGGAACCCGTCTTCTGGATCCAGGCGCTCAGAAACGCGCGCAGACCTCGTTGTGTCAAGCAGGAGCAAGATGCGCCTCCTCTGCTGCAGCAGCATCTCATGTTCAATTCTGAATGCGATCCCTCGTCGTAGAACGACGGTGTCTCCTCTTCTGACTCCAGAAGGTTGTGGTGCGACGAGGGAACCCGTCTTCTGGATCCAGGCACTCAAAAATGCGCGCAGACGCCGTTGTGTCAAGCAGGAGGAGGCTACGCGTCCTCTGCTGTAACAAAACCCCATGTTCAATTCTGAATGCGATCCCTCGTCGTAGTACGACGGTGTCTCCTCTGTCGTGTCTCCTCTGACTCCGGAAGGTTGTGTTGCGACCAAGGGAACCCGTCTTCTGGATCCAGGCGCTCAGAAACGCGCGCAGACGCCTTTATGTCAAGCAGGAGCAGGATGCGCTTCCTCTGCTGCAGCAGCATCTCAATCTCAATTCTGAATGCGATCCCTCATCGTAGAACGACGGTGTCTCCTCCTCTGACTCCAGAAGATTGTGGTGCGACCAAGGGAACCCGCCTGCTGGATCCAGGCACTCAAAAACGCGCGCAGACGCCGTTGTGTCAAGCAGGAGGAGGCTGCGCTTCCTCTGCTGCAGCAGCATCTCATGCTCAATTCTGAATGCGATCCCTCATCGTAGAACGACGGTGTCTCCTCTTCTGACTCCAGAAGATTGTGATGCGACCAAGGGAACCCGTCTTCTGGATCCAGGCGCTCAGAAACGCGCGCAGACCTCGTTGTGTCAAGCAGGAGCAAGATGCGCCTCCTCTGCTGCAGCAGCATCTCATGTTCAATTCTGAATGCGATCCCTCGTCGTAGAACGACGGTGTCTCCTCTTCTGACTCCAGAAGGTTGTGGTGCGACGAGGGAACCCGTCTTCTGGATCCAGGCACTCAAAAATGCGCGCAGACGCCGTTGTGTCAAGCAGGAGGAGGCTACGCGTCCTCTGCTGTAACAAAACCCCATGTTCAATTCTGAATGCGATCCCTCGTCGTAGAACGACGGTGTCTCCTCTTGTGACTCCAGAAGATTGTGATGCGACCAAGGGAACACGCCTGCTGGATCCAGGCACTCAAAAACGCGCGCAGACGCCGTTGTGTCAAGCAGGAGGAGGCTGCGCTTCCTCTGCTGCAGCAGCATCTCATGTTCAATTCTGAATGCGATCCCTCGTCGTAGAACGACGGTGTCTCCTCTTCTGACTCCAGAAGGTTGTGGTGCGACGAGGGAACCCGTCTTCTGGATCCAGGCACTCAAAAATGCGCGCAGACGCCGTTGTGTCAAGCAGGAGGAGGCTACGCGTCCTCTGCTGTAACAAAACCCCATGTTCAATTCTGAATGCGATCCCTCGTCGTAGAACGACGGTGTCTCCTCTGTCGTGTCTCCTCTGACTCCGGAAGGTTGTGTTGCGACCAAGGGAACCCGTCTTCTGGATCCAGGCGCTCAGAAACGCGCGCAGACGCCTTTATGTCAAGCAGGAGCAGGATGCGCTTCCTCTGCTGCAGCAGCATCTCAATCTCAATTCTGAATGCGATCCCTCATCGTAGAACGACGGTGTCTCCTCTTCTGACTCCAGAAGATTGTGATACGACGAAGGAACCCGTCTTCTGGATCCAGGCGCTCAGAAACGCGCGCAGACGCCGTTGTGTCAAGCAGGAGGAGGCTACGCGTCCTCTGCTGTAACAACACCCCATGTTCAATTCTGAATGCGATCCCTCGTCGCAGAACGACGGTGTCTCTTCTTCTGACTCCAGAAGATTGTGATGCGACGAAGGAACCCGTCTTCTGGATCCAGGCGCTCAGAAACGCGCGCAGACCTCGTTGTGTCAAGCAATAGCAGAATGCGCGTCCTCTGCTGCAGCAGCATCTCATGTTCAATTCTGAATGCGATCGCTCGTCGTAGAACGACAGTGTCTCCTCTTCTGACTCCAGAAGGTTGTGGTGCGACGAGGGAACCCGTCTTCTGGATCCAGGCGCTCAGAAACGCGCGCAGACCTCGTTGTGTCAAGCAGGAGCAGAATGCGCTTCCTCTGCTGCAGCAGCATCTCATGCTCAATTCTGAATGCAATCCCTCGTCGCAGAACGACGGTGTCTCCTCTTCTGACTCCAGAAGATTGTGATGCGACGAAGGAACCCGTCTTCTGGATCCAGGCGCTCAGAAACGCGCGCAGACCTCGTTGTGTCAAGCAATAGCAGAATGCGCGTCCTCTGCTGTAACAACACCCCATGTTCAATTCTGAATGCAATCCCTCGTCGCAGAACGACGGTGTCTCCTCTTCTGACTCCAGAAGATTGTGATGCGACGAAGGAACCCGTCTTCTGGATCCAGGCGCTCAGAAACGCGCGCAGACCTCGTTGTGTCAAGCAGGAGCAAGATGCGCCTCCTCTGCTGCAGCAGCATCTCATGTTCAATTCTGAATGCGATCGCTCGTCGTAGAACGACAGTGTCTCCTCTTCTGACTCCAGAAGGTTGTGGTGCGACGAGGGAACCCGTCTTCTGGATCCAGGCGCTCAGAAACGCGCGCAGACCTCGTTGTGTCAAGCAGGAGCAGAATGCGCTTCCTCTGCTGCAGCAGCATCTCATGCTCAATTCTGAATGCAATCCCTCGTCGCAGAACGACGGTGTCTCCTCTTCTGACTCCAGAAGATTGTGATGCGACGAAGGAACCCGTCTTCTGGATCCAGGCGCTCAGAAACGCGCGCAGACCTCGTTGTGTCAAGCAGGAGCAAGATGCGCCTCCTCTGCTGCAGCAGCATCTCATGTTCAATTCTGAATGCGATCGCTCGTCGTAGAACGACAGTGTCTCCTCCTCTGACTCCAGAGTGTTGTGGTGCGACGAAGGGAACCCGTCTTCTGGATCCAGGCGCTCAGAAACGCGCGCAGACGCCGTTGTGTCAAGCAGGAGGAGGCTACGCGTCCTCTGCTGTAACAAAACCCCATGTTCAATTCTGAATGCGATCCCTCGTCGTAGAACGACGGTGTCTCCTCTGTCGTGTCTCCTCTGACTCCAGAAGGTTGTGTTCCGACCAAGGGAACCCGTCTTCTGGATCCAGGCGCTCAGAAACGCGCGCAGACGCCTTTATGTCAAGCAGGAGCAGGATGCGCTTCCTCTGCTGCTGCAGCATCTCAATCTCAATTCTGAATGCGATCCCTCGTCGCAGAACGACGGTGTCTCCTCTTCTGACTCCAGAAGATTGTGATGCGACGAAGGAACCCGTCTTCTGGATCCAGGCGCTCAGAAACGCGCGCAGACCTCGTTGTGTCAAGCAGGAGCAAGATGCGCCTCCTCTGCTGCAGCAGCATCTCATGTTCAATTCTGAATGCGATCCCTCGTCGTAGAACGACGGAGTCTCCTCTTCTGACTCCAGAAGGTTGTGGTGCGACGAGGGAACCCGTCTTCTGGATCCAGGCGCTCAGAAACGCGCGCAGACCTCGTCGTGTCAAGCAGGAGCAGAATGCGCTTCCTCTGCTGCAGCAGCATCTCATGCTCAATTCTGAATGCGATCCCTCGTCGTAGAACGACGGTGTCTCCTCTTCTGACTCCAGAAAGTTGTGATGCGACGAAGGAACCCGTCCTCTGGATCCAGGCACTCAGAAACGCGCGCAGACGCCGTTGTGTCAAGCAGGAGGAGGCTACGCGTCCTCTGCTGTAACAACACCCCATGTTCAATTCTGAATGCGATCCCTCGTCGCAGAACGACGGTGTCTCCTCCTCTGACTCCAGAATGTTGTGATGCGACCAAGGGAACCCGCCTGCTGGATCCAGGCACTCAAAAACGCGCGCAGACGCCGTTGTGTCAAGCAGGAGGAGGCTACGCGTCCTCTGCTGTAACAACACCCCATGTTCAATTCTGAATGCGATCCCTCGTCGAAAAACGACGGTGTCTCCTCTTCTGACTCCAGAGTGTTGTGGTGCGACGAAGGGAACCCGTCTTCTGGATCCAGGCGCTCAGAAACGCGCGCAGACGCCGCTGTGTCAAGCAGGAGGAGGCTGCGCTTCCTCTGCTGCAGCAGCATCTCATGCTCAATTCTGAATGCGATCCCTCGTCGTAGAACGACGGTGTCTCCTCTTCTGACTCCAGAAGATTGTGATGCGACGAAGGAACCCGTCTTCTGGATCCAGGCGCTCAGAAACGCGCGCAGACGCCGTTGTGTCAAGCAGGAGGAGGCTACGCGTCCTCTGCTGTAACAAAACCCCATGTTCAATTCTGAATGCGATCCCTCCTCGTAGATCGACGGTGTCTCCTCTTCTGACTCCAGAAGGTTGTGGTGCGACCAAGGGAACCCGCCTTCTGGATCCAGGCACTCAAAAACGCGCGCAGACGCCGTTGTGTCAAGCAGGAGGAGGCTACGCGTCCTCTGCTGTAACAAAACCCCATGTTCAATTCTGAATGCGATCCCTCGTCGTAGAACGACGGTGTCTCCTCTTCTGACTCCAGAAGATTGTGATGCGACCAAGGGAACCCGCCTGCTGGATCCAGGCACTCAAAAACGCGCGCAGACGCCGTTGTGTCAAGCAGGAGGAGGCTGCGCTTCCTCTGCTGCAGCAGCATCTCATGCTCAATTCTGAATGCGATCCCTCGTCGTAGTACGACGGTGTCTCCTCTGTCGTGTCTCCTCTGACTCCAGAAGATTGTGATGCGACCAAGGGAACCCGCCTGCTGGATCCAGGCACTCAAAAACGCGCGCAGACGCCGTTGTGTCAAGCAGGAGGAGGCTGCGCTTCCTCTGCTGCAGCAGCATCTCATGCTCAATTCTGAATGCGATCCCTCATCGTAGAACGACGGTGTCTCCTCATCTGACTCCAGAAGATTGTGATGCGACCAAGGGAACCCGTCTTCTGGATCCAGGCGCTCAGAAACGCGCGCAGACCTCGTTGTGTCAAGCAGGAGCAAGATGCGCCTCCTCTGCTGCAGCAGCATCTCATGTTCAATTCTGAATGCGATCCCTCGTCGTAGAACGACGGTGTCTCCTCTTCTGACTCCAGAAGGTTGTGGTGCGACGAGGGAACCCGTCTTCTGGATCCAGGCACTCAAAAATGCGCGCAGACGCCGTTGTGTCAAGCAGGAGGAGGCTACGCGTCCTCTGCTGTAACAAAACCCCATGTTCAATTCTGAATGCGATCCCTCGTCGTAGTACGACGGTGTCTCCTCTGTCGTGTCTCCTCTGACTCCGGAAGGTTGTGTTGCGACCAAGGGAACCCGTCTTCTGGATCCAGGCGCTCAGAAACGCGCGCAGACGCCTTTATGTCAAGCAGGAGCAGGATGCGCTTCCTCTGCTGCAGCAGCATCTCAATCTCAATTCTGAATGCGATCCCTCATCGTAGAACGACGGTGTCTCCTCCTCTGACTCCAGAAGGTTGTGATGCGACGAAGGAACCGTCTTCTGGATCCAGGCACTCAAAAACGCGCGCAGACGCCGTTGTGTCAAGCAGGAGGAGGCTACGCGTCCTCTGCTGTAACAAAACCCCATGTTCAATTCTGAATGCGATCCCTCGTCGTAGAACGACGGTGTCTCCTCTTCTGACTCCAGAAGGTTGTGGTGCGACCAAGGGAACCCGTCTTCTGGATCCAGGCGCTCAGAAACGCGCGCAGACCTCGTTGTGTCAAGCAGGAGCAAGATGCGCCTCCTCTGCTGCAGCAGCATCTCATGTTCAATTCTGAATGCGATCCCTCGTCGTAGAACGGCGGTGTCTCCTCCTCTGACTCCAGAGTGTTGTGGTGCGACGAAGGGAACCCGTCTTCTGGATCCAGGCGCTCAGAAACGCGCGCAGACGCCGTTGTGTCAAGCAGGAGGAGGCTACGCGTCCTCTGCTGTAACAAAACCCCATGTTCAATTCTGAATGCGATCCCTCGTCGTAGAACGACGGTGTCTCCTCTGACATTTCTCCTCTGACTCCAGAAAGTTGTGATGCGACGAAGGAACCCGTCCTCTGGATCCAGGCACTCAGAAACGCGCGCAGACGCCGTTGTGTCAAGCAGGAGGAGGCTGCGCTTCCTCTTCTGCAGCAGCATCTCATGCTCAATTCTGAATGCGATCCCTCCTCGTAGATCGACGGTGTCTCCTCTTCTGACTCCAGAAGGTTGTGATGCGACGAAGTAACCGCCTTCTGAACCCAGGCACTCAAAAACGCGCGCAGACGCCGTTGTGTCAAGCAGGAGGAGGCTACGCGTCCTCTGCTGTAACAAAACCCCATGTTCAATTCTGAATGCGATCCCTCGTCGTAGAACGACGGTGTCTCCTCTTCTGACTCCAGAAGATTGTGATGCGACCAAGGGAACCCGCCTGCTGGATCCAGGCACTCAAAAACGCGCGCAGACGCCGTTGTGTCAAGCAGGAGGAGGCTGCGCTTCCTCTGCTGCAGCAGCATCTCATGCTCAATTCTGAATGCGATCCCTCATCGTAGAACGACGGTGTCTCCTCTTCTGACTCCAGAAGATTGTGATGCGACCAAGGGAACCCGTCTTCTGGATCCAGGCGCTCAGAAACGCGCGCAGACCTCGTTGTGTCAAGCAGGAGCAAGATGCGCCTCCTCTGCTGCAGCAGCATCTCATGTTCAATTCTGAATGCGATCCCTCGTCGTAGAACGACGGTGTCTCCTCTTCTGACTCCAGAAGGTTGTGGTGCGACGAGGGAACCCGTCTTCTGGATCCAGGCACTCAAAAATGCGCGCAGACGCCGTTGTGTCAAGCAGGAGGAGGCTACGCGTCCTCTGCTGTAACAAAACCCCATGTTCAATTCTGAATGCGATCCCTCGTCGTAGAACGACGGTGTCTCCTCTTGTGACTCCAGAAGATTGTGATGCGACCAAGGGAACCCGCCTGCTGGATCCAGGCACTCAAAAACGCGCGCAGACGCCGTTGTGTCAAGCAGGAGGAGGCTGCGCTTCCTCTGCTGCAGCAGCATCTCATGTTCAATTCTGAATGCGATCCCTCGTCGTAGAACGACGGTGTCTCCTCTTCTGACTCCAGAAGGTTGTGGTGCGACGAGGGAACCCGTCTTCTGGATCCAGGCACTCAAAAATGCGCGCAGACGCCGTTGTGTCAAGCAGGAGGAGGCTACGCGTCCTCTGCTGTAACAAAACCCCATGTTCAATTCTGAATGCGATCCCTCGTCGTAGAACGACGGTGTCTCCTCTTCTGACTCCAGAAGGTTGTGGTGCGACGAGGGAACCCGTCTTCTGGATCCAGGCGCTCAGAAACGCGCGCAGACCTCGTTGTGTCAAGCAGGAGGAGGCTACGCGTCCTCTGCTGTAACAACACCCCATGTTCAATTCTGAATGCGATCCCTCGTCGCAGAACGACGGTGTCTCTTCTTCTGACTCCAGAAGATTGTGATGCGACAAAGGAACCCGTCTTCTGGATCCAGGCGCTCAGAAACGCGCGCAGACCTCGTTGTGTCAAGCAATAGCAGAATGCGCGTCCTCTGCTGCAGCAGCATCTCATGTTCAATTCTGAATGCGATCGCTCGTCGTAGAACGACAGTGTCTCCTCTTCTGACTCCAGAAGGTTGTGGTGCGACGAGGGAACCCGTCTTCTGGATCCAGGCGCTCAGAAACGCGCGCAGACCTCGTTGTGTCAAGCAGGAGCAGAATGCGCTTCCTCTGCTGCAGCAGCATCTCATGCTCAATTCTGAATGCAATCCCTCGTCGCAGAACGACGGTGTCTCCTCTTCTGACTCCAGAAGATTGTGATGCGACGAAGGAACCCGTCTTCTGGATCCAGGCGCTCAGAAACGCGCGCAGACCTCGTTGTGTCAAGCAGGAGCAAGATGCGCCTCCTCTGCTGCAGCAGCATCTCATGTTCAATTCTGAATGCGATCCCTCGTCGTAGAACGACGGTGTCTCCTCCTCTGACTCCAGAGTGTTGTGGTGCGACGAAGGGAACCCGTCTTCTGGATCCAGGCGCTCAGAAACGCGCGCAGACGCCGTTGTGTCAAGCAGGAGGAGGCTACGCGTCCTCTGCTGTAACAAAACCCCATGTTCAATTCTGAATGCGATCCCTCGTCGTAGAACGACGGTGTCTCCTCTGTCGTGTCTCCTCTGACTCCAGAAGGTTGTGTTCCGACCAAGGGAACCCGTCTTCTGGATCCAGGCGCTCAGAAACGCGCGCAGACGCCTTTATGTCAAGCAGGAGCAGGATGCGCTTCCTCTGCTGCAGCAGCATCTCAATCTCAATTCTGAATGCGATCCCTCGTCGCAGAACAACGGTGTCTCCTCTTCTGACTCCAGAAGATTGTGATGCGACGAAGGAACCCGTCTTCTGGATCCAGGCGCTCAGAAACGCGCGCAGACCTCGTTGTGTCAAGCAGGAGCAAGATGCGCCTCCTCTGCTGCAGCAGCATCTCATGTTCAATTCTGAATGCGATCGCTCGTCGTAGAACGACAGTGTCTCCTCCTCTGACTCCAGAGTGTTGTGGTGCGACGAAGGGAACCCGTCTTCTGGATCCAGGCGCTCAGAAACGCGCGCAGACGCCGTTGTGTCAAGCAGGAGGAGGCTACGCGTCCTCTGCTGTAACAAAACCCCATGTTCAATTCTGAATGCGATCCCTCGTCGTAGAACGACGGTGTCTCCTCTGTCGTGTCTCCTCTGACTCCAGAAGGTTGTGTTCCGACCAAGGGAACCCGTCTTCTGGATCCAGGCGCTCAGAAACGCGCGCAGACCTCGTTGTGTCAAGCAGGAGCAAGATGCGCCTCCTCTGCTGCAGCAGCATCTCATGTTCAATTCTGAATGCGATCCCTCGTCGTAGAACGACGGAGTCTCCTCTTCTGACTCCAGAAGATTGTGATGCGACGAAGGAACCCGTCTTCTGGATCCAGGCGCTCAGAAACGCGCGCAGACCTCGTTGTGTCAAGCAGGAGCAAGATGCGCCTCCTCTGCTGCAGCAGCATCTCATGTTCAATTCTGAATGCGATCCCTCGTCGTAGAACGACGGTGTCTCCTCTTCTGACTCCAGAAGATTGTGATACGACGAAGGAACCCGTCTTCTGGATCCAGGCGCTCAGAAACGCGCGCAGACGCCGTTGTGTCAAGCAGGAGGAGGCTACGCGTCCTCTGCTGTAACAACACCCCATGTTCAATTCTGAATGCGATCCCTCGTCGCAGAACGACGGTGTCTCCTCTTCTGACTCCAGAAGATTGTGATGCGACGAAGGAACCCGTCTTCTGGATCCAGGCGCTCAGAAACGCGCGCAGACCTCGTTGTGTCAAGCAGGAGCAAGATGCGCCTCCTCTGCTGCAGCAGCATCTCATGTTCAATTCTGAATGCGATCGCTCGTCGTAGAACGACAGTGTCTCCTCCTCTGACTCCAGAGTGTTGTGGTGCGACGAAGGGAACCCGTCTTCTGGATCCAGGCGCTCAGAAACGCGCGCAGACGCCGTTGTGTCAAGCAGGAGGAGGCTACGCGTCCTCTGCTGTAACAACACCCCATGTTCAATTCTGAATGCGATCCCTCGTCGCAGAACGACGGTGTCTCTTCTTCTGACTCCAGAAGATTGTGATGCGACGAAGGAACCCGTCTTCTGGATCCAGGCGCTCAGAAACGCGCGCAGACGCCGTTGTGTCAAGCAGGAGGAGGCTGCGCTTCCTCTTCTGCAGCAGCATCTCATGCTCAATTCTGAATGCGATCCCTCCTCGTAGATCGACGGTGTCTCCTCTTCTGACTCCAGAAGGTTGTGATGCGACGAAGTAACCGCCTTCTGAACCCAGGCACTCAAAAACGCGCGCAGACGCCGTTGTGTCAAGCAGGAGGAGGCTACGCGTCCTCTGCTGTAACAAAACCCTATGTTCAATTCTGAATGCGATCCCTCGTCGTAGAACGACGGTGTCTCCTCTTCTGACTCCAGAAGATTGTGATGCGACCAAGGGAACCCGCCTGCTGGATCCAGGCACTCAAAAACGCGCGCAGACGCCGTTGTGTCAAGCAGGAGGAGGCTGCGCTTCCTCTGCTGCAGCAGCATCTCATGCTCAATTCTGAATGCGATCCCTCATCGTAGAACGACGGTGTCTCCTCTTCTGACTCCAGAAGATTGTGATGCGACCAAGGGAACCCGTCTTCTGGATCCAGGCGCTCAGAAACGCGCGCAGACCTCGTTGTGTCAAGCAGGAGCAAGATGCGCCTCCTCTGCTGCAGCAGCATCTCATGTTCAATTCTGAATGCGATCCCTCGTCGTAGAACGACGGTGTCTCCTCTTCTGACTCCAGAAGGTTGTGGTGCGACGAGGGAACCCGTCTTCTGGATCCAGGCACTCAAAAATGCGCGCAGACGCCGTTGTGTCAAGCAGGAGGAGGCTACGCGTCCTCTGCTGTAACAAAACCCCATGTTCAATTCTGAATGCGATCCCTCGTCGTAGAACGACGGTGTCTCCTCTTGTGACTCCAGAAGATTGTGATGCGACCAAGGGAACCCGCCTGCTGGATCCAGGCACTCAAAAACGCGCGCAGACGCCGTTGTGTCAAGCAGGAGGAGGCTGCGCTTCCTCTGCTGCAGCAGCATCTCATGTTCAATTCTGAATGCGATCCCTCGTCGTAGAACGACGGTGTCTCCTCTTCTGACTCCAGAAGGTTGTGGTGCGACGAGGGAACCCGTCTTCTGGATCCAGGCACTCAAAAATGCGCGCAGACGCCGTTGTGTCAAGCAGGAGGAGGCTACGCGTCCTCTGCTGTAACAAAACCCCATGTTCAATTCTGAATGCGATCCCTCGTCGTAGAACGACGGTGTCTCCTCTGTCGTGTCTCCTCTGACTCCGGAAGGTTGTGTTGCGACCAAGGGAACCCGTCTTCTGGATCCAGGCGCTCAGAAACGCGCGCAGGCGCCTTTATGTCAAGCAGGAGCAGGATGCGCTTCCTCTGCTGCAGCAGCATCTCAATCTCAATTCTGAATGCGATCCCTCATCGTAGAACGACGGTGTCTCCTATTCTGACTCCAGAAGATTGTGATACGACGAAGGAACCCGTCTTCTGGATCCAGGCGCTCAGAAACGCGCGCAGACGCCGTTGTGTCAAGCAGGAGGAGGCTACGCGTCCTCTGCTGTAACAACACCCCATGTTCAATTCTGAATGCGATCCCTCGTCGCAGAACGACGGTGTCTCTTCTTCTGACTCCAGAAGATTGTGATGCGACGAAGGAACCCGTCTTCTGGATCCAGGCGCTCAGAAACGCGCGCAGACCTCGTTGTGTCAAGCAATAGCAGAATGCGCGTCCTCTGCTGTAACAACACCCCATGTTCAATTCTGAATGCAATCCCTCGTCGCAGAACGACGGTGTCTCCTCTTCTGACTCCAGAAGATTGTGATGCGACGAAGGAACCCGTCTTCTGGATCCAGGCGCTCAGAAACGCGCGCAGACCTCGTTGTGTCAAGCAGGAGCAAGATGCGCCTCCTCTGCTGCAGCAGCATCTCATGTTCAATTCTGAATGCGATCGCTCGTCGTAGAACGACAGTGTCTCCTCTTCTGACTCCAGAAGGTTGTGGTGCGACGAGGGAACCCGTCTTCTGGATCCAGGCGCTCAGAAACGCGCGCAGACCTCGTTGTGTCAAGCAGGAGCAGAATGCGCTTCCTCTGCTGCAGCAGCATCTCATGCTCAATTCTGAATGCAATCCCTCGTCGCAGAACGACGGTGTCTCCTCTTCTGACTCCAGAAGATTGTGATGCGACGAAGGAACCCGTCTTCTGGATCCAGGCGCTCAGAAACGCGCGCAGACCTCGTTGTGTCAAGCAGGAGCAAGATGCGCCTCCTCTGCTGCAGCAGCATCTCATGTTCAATTCTGAATGCGATCGCTCGTCGTAGAACGACAGTGTCTCCTCCTCTGACTCCAGAGTGTTGTGGTGCGACGAAGGGAACCCGTCTTCTGGATCCAGGCGCTCAGAAACGCGCGCAGACGCCGTTGTGTCAAGCAGGAGGAGGCTACGCGTCCTCTGCTGTAACAAAACCCCATGTTCAATTCTGAATGCGATCCCTCGTCGTAGAACGACGGTGTCTCCTCTGTCGTGTCTCCTCTGACTCCAGAAGGTTGTGTTCCGACCAAGGGAACCCGTCTTCTGGATCCAGGCGCTCAGAAACGCGCGCAGACGCCTTTATGTCAAGCAGGAGCAGGATGCGCTTCCTCTGCTGCAGCAGCATCTCAATCTCAATTCTGAATGCGATCCCTCGTCGCAGAACGACGGTGTCTCCTCTTCTGACTCCAGAAGATTGTGATGCGACGAAGGAACCCGTCTTCTGGATCCAGGCGCTCAGAAACGCGCGCAGACCTCGTTGTGTCAAGCAGGAGCAAGATGCGCCTCCTCTGCTGCAGCAGCATCTCATGTTCAATTCTGAATGCGATCCCTCGTCGTAGAACGACGGAGTCTCCTCTTCTGACTCCAGAAGGTTGTGGTGCGACGAGGGAACCCGTCTTCTGGATCCAGGCGCTCAGAAACGCGCGCAGACCTCGTCGTGTCAAGCAGGAGCAGAATGCGCTTCCTCTGCTGCAGCAGCATCTCATGCTCAATTCTGAATGCGATCCCTCGTCGTAGAACGACGGTGTCTCCTCTTCTGACTCCAGAAGATTGTGATGCGACGAAGGAACCCGTGTTCTGGATCCAGGCGCTCAGAAACGCGCGCAGACGCCGTTGTGTCAAGCAGGAGGAGGCTACGCGTCCTCTGCTGTAACAACACCCCATGTTCAATTCTGAATGCGATCCCTCGTCGAAAAACGACGGTGTCTCCTCTTCTGACTCCAGAAGATTGTGATGCGACGAAGGAACCCGTCTTCTGGATCCAGGCACTCAGAAACGCGCGCAGACGCCGTTGTGTCAAGCAGGAGGAGGCTACGCGTCCTCTGCTGTAACAACACCCCATGTTCAATTCTGAATGCGATCCCTCGTCGAAAAACGACGGTGTCTCCTCTTCTGACTCCAGAGTGTTGTGGTGCGACGAAGGGAACCCGTCTTCTGGATCCAGGCGCTCAGAAACGCGCGCAGACGCCGTTGTGTCAAGCAGGAGGAGGCTGCGCTTCCTCTGCTGCAGCAGCATCTCATGCTCAATTCTGAATGCGATCCCTCGTCGTAGAACGACGGTGTCTCCTCTTCTGACTCCAGAAGATTGTGATGCGACGAAGGAACCCGTCTTCTGGATCCAGGCGCTCAGAAACGCGCGCAGACGCCGTTGTGTCAAGCAGGAGGAGGCTACGCGTCCTCTGCTGTAACAAAACCCCATGTTCAATTCTGAATGCGATCCCTCGTCGTAGAACGACGGTGTCTCCTCTTCTGACTCCAGAAGGTTGTGGTGCGACCAAGGGAACCCGCCTTCTGGATCCAGACGCTCAGAAACGCGCGCAGACCCCGTTGTGTCAAGCAGGAGGAGGCTACGCGTCCTCTGCTGTAACAGCACCCCATGTTCAATTCTGAATGCGATCCCTCGTCGCAGAACGACGGTGTCTCCTCTTCTGACTCCAGAAGATTGTGATGCGACGAAGGAACCCGTCTTCTGGATCCAGGCGCTCAGAAACGCGCGCAGACCTCGTTGTGTCAAGCAGGAGCAAGATGCGCCTCCTCTGCTGCAGCAGCATCTCATGTTCAATTCTGAATGCGATCCCTCGTCGTAGAACGACGGTGTCTCCTCTTCTGACTCCAGAAGGTTGTGGTGCGACGAGGGAACCCGTCTTCTGGATCCAGGCGCTCAGAAACGCGCGCAGACCTCGTTGTGTCAAGCAATAGCAGAATGCGCGTCCTCTGCTGTAACAACACCCCATGTTCAATTCTGAATGCGATCCCTCGTCGCAGAACGACGGTGTCTCCTCTTCTGACTCCAGAAGGTTGTGGTGCGACCAAGGGAACCCGCCTTCTGGATCCAGGCACTCAGAAACGCGCGCAGACGCCGTTGTGTCAAGCAGGAGCAAGATGCGCCTCCTCTGCTGCAGCAGCATCTCATGTTCAATTCTGAATGCGATCGCTCGTCGTAGAACGACAGTGTCTCCTCTTCTGACTCCAGAAGGTTGTGGTGCGACGAGGGAACCCGTCTTCTGGATCCAGGCGCTCAGAAACGCGCGCAGACCTCGTTGTGTCAAGCAGGAGCAGAATGCGCTTCCTCTGCTGCAGCAGCATCTCATGCTCAATTCTGAATGCAATCCCTCGTCGCAGAACGACGGTGTCTCCTCTTCTGACTCCAGAAGATTGTGATGCGACGAAGGAACCCGTCTTCTGGATCCAGGCGCTCAGAAACGCGCGCAGACCTCGTTGTGTCAAGCAGGAGCAAGATGCGCCTCCTCTGCTGCAGCAGCATCTCATGTTCAATTCTGAATGCGATCGCTCGTCGTAGAACGACAGTGTCTCCTCCTCTGACTCCAGAGTGTTGTGGTGCGACGAAGGGAACCCGTCTTCTGGATCCAGGCGCTCAGAAACGCGCGCAGACGCCGTTGTGTCAAGCAGGAGGAGGCTACGCGTCCTCTGCTGTAACAAAACCCCATGTTCAATTCTGAATGCGATCCCTCGTCGTAGAACGACGGTGTCTCCTCTGTCGTGTCTCCTCTGACTCCAGAAGGTTGTGTTCCGACCAAGGGAACCCGTCTTCTGGATCCAGGCGCTCAGAAACGCGCGCAGACGCCTTTATGTCAAGCAGGAGCAGGATGCGCTTCCTCTGCTGCAGCAGCATCTCAATCTCAATTCTGAATGCGATCCCTCGTCGCAGAACGACGGAGTCTCCTCTTCTGACTCCAGAAGGTTGTGGTGCGACGAGGGAACCCGTCTTCTGGATCCAGGCGCTCAGAAACGCGCGCAGACCTCGTCGTGTCAAGCAGGAGCAGAATGCGCTTCCTCTGCTGCAGCAGCATCTCATGCTCAATTCTGAATGCGATCCCTCGTCGTAGAACGACGGTGTCTCCTCTTCTGACTCCAGAAGATTGTGATGCGACGAAGGAACCCGTGTTCTGGATCCAGGCGCTCAGAAACGCGCGCAGACGCCGTTGTGTCAAGCAGGAGGAGGCTACGCGTCCTCTGCTGTAACAACACCCCATGTTCAATTCTGAATGCGATCCCTCGTCGAAAAACGACGGTGTCTCCTCTTCTGACTCCAGAAGATTGTGATGCGACGAAGGAACCCGTCTTCTGGATCCAGGCACTCAGAAACGCGCGCAGACGCCGTTGTGTCAAGCAGGAGGAGGCTACGCGTCCTCTGCTGTAACAACACCCCATGTTCAATTCTGAATGCGATCCCTCGTCGAAAAACGACGGTGTCTCCTCTTCTGACTCCAGAGTGTTGTGGTGCGACGAAGGGAACCCGTCTTCTGGATCCAGGCGCTCAGAAACGCGCGCAGACGCCGTTGTGTCAAGCAGGAGGAGGCTGCGCTTCCTCTGCTGCAGCAGCATCTCATGCTCAATTCTGAATGCGATCCCTCGTCGTAGAACGACGGTGTCTCCTCTTCTGACTCCAGAAGATTGTGATGCGACGAAGGAACCCGTCTTCTGGATCCAGGCGCTCAGAAACGCGCGCAGACGCCGTTGTGTCAAGCAGGAGGAGGCTACGCGTCCTCTGCTGTAACAAAACCCCATGTTCAATTCTGAATGCGATCCCTCGTCGTAGAACGACGGTGTCTCCTCTTCTGACTCCAGAAGGTTGTGGTGCGACCAAGGGAACCCGCCTTCTGGATCCAGACGCTCAGAAACGCGCGCAGACCCCGTTGTGTCAAGCAGGAGGAGGCTACGCGTCCTCTGCTGTAACAGCACCCCATGTTCAATTCTGAATGCGATCCCTCGTCGCAGAACGACGGTGTCTCCTCTTCTGACTCCAGAAGATTGTGATGCGACGAAGGAACCCGTCTTCTGGATCCAGGCGCTCAGAAACGCGCGCAGACCTCGTTGTGTCAAGCAGGAGCAAGATGCGCCTCCTCTGCTGCAGCAGCATCTCATGTTCAATTCTGAATGCGATCCCTCGTCGTAGAACGACGGTGTCTCCTCTTCTGACTCCAGAAGGTTGTGGTGCGACGAGGGAACCCGTCTTCTGGATCCAGGCGCTCAGAAACGCGCGCAGACCTCGTTGTGTCAAGCAATAGCAGAATGCGCGTCCTCTGCTGTAACAACACCCCATGTTCAATTCTGAATGCGATCCCTCGTCGCAGAACGACGGTGTCTCCTCTTCTGACTCCAGAAGGTTGTGGTGCGACCAAGGGAACCCGCCTTCTGGATCCAGGCACTCAGAAACGCGCGCAGACGCCGTTGTGTCAAGCAGGAGGAGGCTACGCGTCCTCTGCTGCAGCAGCATCTCAATCTCAATTCTGAGTGCGATCCCTCGTCGTAGAACGACGGTGTCTCCTCTTCTGACTCAGAAGATTGTGATGCGACGAAGGAACCCGTCTTCTGGATCCAGGCGCTCAGAAACGCGCGCAGACCTCGTTGTGTCAAGCAGGAGCAAGATGCGCCTCCTCTGCTGCAGCAGCATCTCATGCTCAATTCTGAATGCGATACCTCGTCGTAGAACGACGGTGTCTCCTCTTCTGACTCCAGAAGATTGTGATGCGACGAAGGAACCCGTCTTCTGGATCCAGGCGCTCAGAAACGCGCGCAGACCTCGTTGTGTCAAGCAATAGCAGAATGCGCGTCCTCTGCTGTAACAACACCCCATGTTCAATTCTGAATGCGATACCTCGTCGTAGAACGACGGTGTCTCCTCTTCTGACTCCAGAAGATTGTGATGCGACGAAGGAACCCGTCTTCTGGATCCAGGCGCTCAGAAACGCGCGCAGACGCCGTTGTGTCAAGCAGGAGGAGGCTACGCGTCCTCTGCTGTAACAAAACCCCATGTTCAATTCTGAATGCGATCCCTCGTCGTAGAACGACGGTGTCTCCTCTTCTGACTCCAGAAGGTTGTGGTGCGACCAAGGGAACCCGCCTTCTGGATCCAGGCGCTCAGAAACGCGCGCAGACGCCTTTATGTCAAGCAGGAGCAGGATGCGCTTCCTCTGCTGCAGCAGCATCTCAATCTCAATTCTGAGTGCGATCCCTCGTCGCAGAACGACGGTGTCTCCTCTTCTGACTCCAGAAGATTGTGATGCGACGAAGGAACCCGTCTTCTGGATCCAGGCGCTCAGAAACGCGCGCAGACGCCGTTGTGTCAAGCAGGAGGAGGCTGCGCTTCCTCTGCTGCAGCAGCATCTCATGCTCAATTCTGAATGCGATCCCTCGTCGTAGAACGACGGTGTCTCCTCTTCTGACTCCAGAAGATTGTGATGCGACGAAGGAACCCGTCTTCTGGATCCAGGCGCTCAGAAACGCGCGCAGACCTCGTTGTGTCAAGCAATAGCAGAATGCGCGTCCTCTGCTGTAACAACACCCCATGTTCAATTCTGAATGCAATCCCTCGTCGCAGAACGACGGTGTCTCCTCTTCTGACTCCAGAAGATTGTGATGCGACGAAGGAACCCGTCTTCTGGATCCAGGCGCTCAGAAACGCGCGCAGACCTCGTTGTGTCAAGCAGGAGCAAGATGCGCCTCCTCTGCTGCAGCAGCATCTCATGTTCAATTCTGAATGCGATCGCTCGTCGTAGAACGACAGTTTCTCCTCTTCTGACTCCAGAAGGTTGTGGTGCGACGAGGGAACCCGTCTTCTGGATCCAGGCGCTCAGAAACGCGCGCAGACCTCGTTGTGTCAAGCAGGAGCAGAATGCGCTTCCTCTGCTGCAGCAGCATCTCATGCTCAATTCTGAATGCAATCCCTCGTCGCAGAACGACGGTGTCTGCTCTTCTGACTCCAGAAGATTGTGATGCGACGAAGGAACCCGTCTTCTGGATCCAGGCGCTCAGAAACGCGCGCAGACCTCGTTGTGTCAAGCAGGAGCAAGATGCGCCTCCTCTGCTGCAGCAGCATCTCATGTTCAATTCTGAATGCGATCGCTCGTCGTAGAACGACAGTGTCTCCTCCTCTGACTCCAGAGTGTTGTGGTGCGACGAAGGGAACCCGTCTTCTGGATCCAGGCGCTCAGAAACGCGCGCAGACGCCGTTGTGTCAAGCAGGAGGAGGCTACGCGTCCTCTGCTGTAACAAAACCCCATGTTCAATTCTGAATGCGATCCCTCGTCGTAGAACGACGGTGTCTCCTCTGTCGTGTCTCCTCTGACTCCAGAAGGTTGTGTTCCGACCAAGGGAACCCGTCTTCTGGATCCAGGCGCTCAGAAACGCGCGCAGACGCCTTTATGTCAAGCAGGAGCAGGATGCGCTTCCTCTGCTGCAGCAGCATCTCAATCTCAATTCTGAATGCGATCCCTCGTCGCAGAACGACGGTGTCTCCTCTTCTGACTCCAGAAGATTGTGATGCGACGAAGGAACCCGTCTTCTGGATCCAGGCGCTCAGAAACGCGCGCAGACCTCGTTGTGTCAAGCAGGAGCAAGATGCGCCTCCTCTGCTGCAGCAGCATCTCATGTTCAATTCTGAATGCGATCCCTCGTCGTAGAACGACGGAGTCTCCTCTTCTGACTCCAGAAGGTTGTGGTGCGACGAGGGAACCCGTCTTCTGGATCCAGGCGCTCAGAAACGCGCGCAGACCTCGTCGTGTCAAGCAGGAGCAGAATGCGCTTCCTCTGCTGCAGCAGCATCTCATGCTCAATTCTGAATGCGATCCCTCGTCGTAGAACGACGGTGTCTCCTCTTCTGACTCCAGAAGATTGTGATGCGACGAAGGAACCCGTCTTCTGGATCCAGGCACTCAGAAACGCGCGCAGACGCCGTTGTGTCAAGCAGGAGGAGGCTACGCGTCCTCTGCTGTAACAACACCCCATGTTCAATTCTGAATGCGATCCCTCGTCGAAAAACGACGGTGTCTCCTCTTCTGACTCCAGAGTGTTGTGGTGCGACGAAGGGAACCCGTCTTCTGGATCCAGGCGCTCAGAAACGCGCGCAGACGCCGTTGTGTCAAGCAGGAGGAGGCTGCGCTTCCTCTGCTGCAGCAGCATCTCATGCTCAATTCTGAATGCGATCCCTCGTCGTAGAACGACGGTGTCTCCTCTTCTGACTCCAGAAGATTGTGATGCGACGAAGGAACCCGTCTTCTGGATCCAGGCGCTCAGAAACGCGCGCAGACGCCGTTGTGTCAAGCAGGAGGAGGCTACGCGTCCTCTGCTGTAACAAAACCCCATGTTCAATTCTGAATGCGATCCCTCGTCGTAGAACGACGGTGTCTCCTCTTCTGACTCCAGAAGGTTGTGGTGCGACCAAGGGAACCCGCCTTCTGGATCCAGACGCTCAGAAACGCGCGCAGACCCCGTTGTGTCAAGCAGGAGGAGGCTACGCGTCCTCTGCTGTAACAGCACCCCATGTTCAATTCTGAATGCGATCCCTCGTCGCAGAACGACGGTGTCTCCTCTTCTGACTCCAGAAGATTGTGATGCGACGAAGGAACCCGTCTTCTGGATCCAGGCGCTCAGAAACGCGCGCAGACCTCGTTGTGTCAAGCAGGAGCAAGATGCGCCTCCTCTGCTGCAGCAGCATCTCATGTTCAATTCTGAATGCGATCCCTCGTCGTAGAACGACGGTGTCTCCTCTTCTGACTCCAGAAGGTTGTGGTGCGACGAGGGAACCCGTCTTCTAGATCCAGGCGCTCAGAAACGCGCGCAGACCTCGTTGTGTCAAGCAATAGCAGAATGCGCGTCCTCTGCTGTAACAACACCCCATGTTCAATTCTGAATGCGATCCCTCGTCGCAGAACGACGGTGTCTCCTCTTCTGACTCCAGAAGGTTGTGGTGCGACCAAGGGAACCCGCCTTCTGGATCCAGGCACTCAGAAACGCGCGCAGACGCCGTTGTGTCAAGCAGGAGGAGGCTACGCGTCCTCTGCTGCAGCAGCATCTCAATCTCAATTCTGAGTGCGATCCCTCGTCGCAGAACGACGGTGTCTCCTCTTCTGACTCCAGAAGATTGTGATGCGACGAAGGAACCCGTCTTCTGGATCCAGGCGCTCAGAAACGCGCGCAGACCTCGTTGTGTCAAGCAGGAGCAAGATGCGCCTCCTCTGCTGCAGCAGCATCTCATGCTCAATTCTGAATGCGATACCTCGTCGTAGAACGACGGTGTCTCCTCTTCTGACTCCAGAAGATTGTGATGCGACGAAGGAACCCGTCTTCTGGATCCAGGCGCTCAGAAACGCGCGCAGACGCCGTTGTGTCAAGCAGGAGGAGGCTACGCGTCCTCTGCTGTAACAAAACCCCATGTTCAATTCTGAATGCGATCCCTCGTCGTAGAACGACGGTGTCTCCTCTTCTGACTCCAGAAGGTTGTGGTGCGACCAAGGGAACCCGCCTTCTGGATCCAGGCGCTCAGAAACGCGCGCAGACGCCTTTATGTCAAGCAGGAGCAGGATGCGCTTCCTCTGCTGCAGCAGCATCTCAATCTCAATTCTGAGTGCGATCCCTCGTCGCAGAACGACGGTGTCTCCTCTTCTGACTCCAGAAGATTGTGATGCGACGAAGGAACCCGTCTTCTGGATCCAGGCGCTCAGAAACGCGCGCAGACGCCGTTGTGTCAAGCAGGAGGAGGCTGCGCTTCCTCTGCTGCAGCAGCATCTCATGCTCAATTCTGAATGCGATCCCTCGTCGTAGAACGACGGTGTCTCCTCTTCTGACTCCAGAAGATTGTGATGCGACGAAGGAACCCGTCTTCTGGATCCAGGCACTCAGAAACGCGCGCAGACGCCGTTGTGTCAAGCAGGAGGAGGCTACGCGTCCTCTGCTGTAACAAAACCCCATGCTCAATCCTGAATGCGATCCCTCGTCGTAGAACGACGGTGTCTCCTCTTCTGACTCCAGAAGGTTGTGGTGCGACCAAGGGAACCCGCCTTCTGGATCCAGACGCTCAGAAACGCGCGCAGACCCCGTTGTGTCAAGCAGGAGGAGGCTACGCGTCCTCTGCTGTAACAACACCCCATGTTCAATTCTGAATGCGATCCCTCGTCGCAGAACGACGGTGTCTCCTCTTCTGACTCCAGAAGATTGTGATGCGACGAAGGAACCCGTCTTCTGGATCCAGGCGCTCAGAAACGCGCGCAGACGCCGTTGTGTCAAGCAGGAGGAGGCTACGCGTCCTCTGCTGTAACAAAACCCCATGTTCAATTCTGAATGCGGTCCCTCGTCGTAGAACGACGGTGTCTCCTCTTCTGACTCCAGAAGATTGTGATGCGACGAAGGAACCCGTCTTCTGGATCCAGGCGCTCAGAAACGCGCGCAGACGCCGTTGTGTCAAGCAGGAGGAGGCTACGCGTCCTCTGCTGTAACAAAACCCCATGTTCAATTCTGAATGCGATCCCTCGTCGTAGAACGACGGTGTCTCCTCTTCTGACTCCAGAAGGTTGTGATGCGACGAAGGAACCCGTCTTCTGGATCCAGGCGCTCAGAAACGCGCGCAGACGCCGTTGTGTCAAGCAGGAGGAGGCTACGCGTCCTCTGCTGTAACAAAACCCCATGTTCAATTCTGAATGCGATCCCTCGTCGTAGAACGACGGTGTCTCCTCTTCTGACTCCAGAAGGTTGTGGTGCGACCAAGGGAACCCGCCTTCTGGATCCAGGCGCTCAGAAACGCGCGCAGACGCCTTTATGTCAAGCAGGAGCAGGATGCGCTTCCTCTGCTGCAGCAGCATCTCAATCTCAATTCTGAATGCGATCCCTCGTCGCAGAACGACGGTGTCTCCTCTTCTGACTCCAGAAGATTGTGATGCGACGAAGGAACCCGTCTTCTGGATCCAGGCGCTCAGAAACGCGCGCAGACCTCGTTGTGTCAAGCAGGAGCAAGATGCGCCTCCTCTGCTGCAGCAGCATCTCATGCTCAATTCTGAATGCGATGCCTCGTCGTAGAACGACGGTGTCTCCTCTTCTGACTCCAGAAGATTGTGATGCGACGAAGGAACCCGTCTTCTGGATCCAGGCGCTCAGAAACGCGCGCAGACGCCGTTGTGTCAAGCAGGAGGAGGCTACGCGTCCTCTGCTGTAACAAAACCCCATGTTCAATTCTGAATGCGGTCCCTCGTCGTAGAACGACGGTGTCTCCTCTTCTGACTCCAGAAGATTGTGATGCGACGAAGGAACCCGTCTTCTGGATCCAGGCGCTCAGAAACGCGCGCAGACCTCGTTGTGTCAAGCAGGAGCAAGATGCGCCTCCTCTGCTGCAGCAGCATCTCATGTTCAATTCTGAATGCGATCCCTCGTCGTAGAACGACGGTGTCTCCTCTTCTGACTCCAGAAGGTTGTGATGCGACGAAGGAACCCGTCTTCTGGATCCAGGCGCTCAGAAACGCGCGCAGACGCCGTTGTGTCAAGCAGGAGGAGGCTACGCGTCCTCTGCTGTAACAAAACCCCATGTTCAATTCTGAATGCGATCCCTCGTCGTAGAACGACGGTGTCTCCTCTTCTGACTCCAGAAGGTTGTGGTGCGACCAAGGGAACCCGCCTTCTGGATCCAGGCGCTCAGAAACGCGCGCAGACGCCTTTATGTCAAGCAGGAGCAGGATGCGCTTCCTCTGCTGCAGCAGCATCTCAATCTCAATTCTGAATGCGATCCCTCGTCGCAGAACGACGGTGTCTCCTCTTCTGACTCCAGAAGGTTGTGATGCGACGAAGGAACCCGTCTTCTGGATCCAGGCGCTCAGAAACGCGCGCAGACGCCGTTGTGTCAAGCAGGAGGAGGCTACGCGTCCTCTGCTGTTACAAAACCCCATGTTCAATTCTGAATGCGATCCCTCGTCGTAGAACGACGGTGTCTCCTCTTCTGACTCCAGAAGGTTGTGATGC
This sequence comes from Heligmosomoides polygyrus bakeri, assembly GCA_947359475.1. Classification (NCBI taxonomy): domain Eukaryota; kingdom Metazoa; phylum Nematoda; class Chromadorea; order Rhabditida; family Heligmosomidae; genus Heligmosomoides; species Heligmosomoides polygyrus. The sequence continues at coordinate 37,162,479 of OX375870.1, read as the reverse complement.
GACGAAGGAACCCGTCTTCTGGATCCAGGCGCTCAGAAACGCGCGCAGACGCCGTTGTGTCAAGCAGGAGGAGGCTACGCGTCCTCTGCTGTAACAAAACCCCATGTTCAATTCTGAATGCGATCCCTCGTCGTAGAACGACGGTGTCTCCTCTTCTGACTCCAGAAGGTTGTGGTGCGACCAAGGGAACCCGCCTTCTGGATCCAGGCGCTCAGAAACGCGCGCAGACGCCTTTATGTCAAGCAGGAGCAGGATGCGCTTCCTCTGCTGCAGCAGCATCTCAATCTCAATTCTGAATGCGATCCCTCGTCGCAGAACGACGGTGTCTCCTCTTCTGACTCCAGAAGATTGTGATGCGACGAAGGAACCCGTCTTCTGGATCCAGGCGCTCAGAAACGCGCGCAGACCTCGTTGTGTCAAGCAGGAGCAAGATGCGCCTCCTCTGCTGCAGCAGCATCTCATGCTCAATTCTGAATGCGATACCTCGTCGTAGAACGACGGTGTCTCCTCTTCTGACTCCAGAAGATTGTGATGCGACGAAGGAACCCGTCTTCTGGATCCAGGCGCTCAGAAACGCGCGCAGACGCCGTTGTGTCAAGCAGGAGGAGGCTACGCGTCCTCTGCTGTAACAAAACCCCATGTTCAATTCTGAATGCGATCCCTCGTCGTAGAACGACGGTGTCTCCTCTTCTGACTCCAGAAGGTTGTGGTGCGACCAAGGGAACCCGCCTTCTGGATCCAGGCGCTCAGAAACGCGCGCAGACGCCTTTATGTCAAGCAGGAGCAGGATGCGCTTCCTCTGCTGCAGCAGCATCTCAATCTCAATTCCGAATGCGATCCCTCGTCGCAGAACGACGGTGTCTCCTCTTCTGACTCCAGAAGATTGTGATGCGACGAAGGAACCCGTCTTCTGGATCCAGGCGCTCAGAAACGCGCGCAGACGCCGTTGTGTCAAGCAGGAGGAGGCTGCGCTTCCTCTGCTGCAGCAGCATCTCATGCTCAATTCTGAATGCGATCCCTCGTCGTAGAACGACGGTGTCTCCTCTTCTGACTCCAGAAGATTGTGATGCGACGAAGGAACCCGTCTTCTGGATCCAGGCACTCAGAAACGCGCGCAGACGCCGTTGTGTCAAGCAGGAGGAGGCTACGCGTCCTCTGCTGTAACAAAACCCCATGTTCAATTCTGAATGCGATCCCTCGTCGTAGAACGACGGTGTCTCCTCTTCTGACTCCAGAAGGTTGTGGTGCGACCAAGGGAACCCGCCTTCTGGATCCAGACGCTCAGAAACGCGCGCAGACGCCGTTGTGTCAAGCAGGAGGAGGCTACGCGTCCTCTGCTGTAACAAAACCCCATGTTCAATTCTGAATGCGATCCCTCGTCGTAGAACGACGGTGTCTCCTCTTCTGACTCCAGAAGATTGTGATGCGACGAAGGAACCCGTCTTCTGGATCCAGGCGCTCAGAAACGCGCGCAGACGCCGTTGTGTCAAGCAGGAGGAGGCTACGCGTCCTCTGCTGTAACAAAACCCCATGTTCAATTCTGAATGCGATCCCTCGTCGTAGAACGACGGTGTCTCCTCTTCTGACTCCAGAAGGTTGTGGTGCGACCAAGGGAACCCGCCTTCTGGATCCAGGCGCTCAGAAACGCGCGCAGACGCCTTTATGTCAAGCAGGAGCAGGATGCGCTTCCTCTGCTGCAGCAGCATCTCAATCTCAATTCCGAATGCGATCCCTCGTCGCAGAACGACGGTGTCTCCTCTTCTGACTCCAGAAGATTGTGATGCGACGAAGGAACCCGTCTTCTGGATCCAGGCGCTCAGAAACGCGCGCAGACGCCGTTGTGTCAAGCAGGAGGAGGCTGCGCTTCCTCTGCTGCAGCAGCATCTCATGCTCAATTCTGAATGCGATCCCTCGTCGTAGAACGACGGTGTCTCCTCTTCTGACTCCAGAAGATTGTGATGCGACGAAGGAACCCGTCTTCTGGATCCAGGCACTCAGAAACGCGCGCAGACGCCGTTGTGTCAAGCAGGAGGAGGCTACGCGTCCTCTGCTGTAACAAAACCCCATGTTCAATTCTGAATGCGATCCCTCGTCGTAGAACGACGGTGTCTCCTCTTCTGACTCCAGAAGGTTGTGGTGCGACCAAGGGAACCCGCCTTCTGGATCCAGACGCTCAGAAACGCGCGCAGACGCCGTTGTGTCAAGCAGGAGGAGGCTACGCGTCCTCTGCTGTAACAAAACCCCATGTTCAATTCTGAATGCGATCCCTCGTCGTAGAACGACGGTGTCTCCTCTTCTGACTCCAGAAGGTTGTGGTGCGACCAAGGGAACCCGCCTTCTGGATCCAGGCGCTCAGAAACGCGCGCAGACGCCTTTATGTCAAGCAGGAGCAGGATGCGCTTCCTCTGCTGCAGCAGCATCTCAATCTCAATTCTGAATGCGATCCCTCGTCGCAGAACGACGGTGTCTCCTCTTCTGACTCCAGAAGATTGTGATGCGACGAAGGAACCCGTCTTCTGGATCCAGGCGCTCAGAAACGCGCGCAGACCTCGTTGTGTCAAGCAGGAGCAAGATGCGCCTCCTCTGCTGCAGCAGCATCTCATGCTCAATTCTGAATGCGATACCTCGTCGTAGAACGACGGTGTCTCCTCTTCTGACTCCAGAAGATTGTGATGCGACGAAGGAACCCGTCTTCTGGATCCAGGCGCTCAGAAACGCGCGCAGACGCCGTTGTGTCAAGCAGGAGGAGGCTACGCGTCCTCTGCTGTAACAAAACCCCATGTTCAATTCTGAATGCGATCCCTCGTCGTAGAACGACGGTGTCTCCTCTTCTGACTCCAGAAGGTTGTGGTGCGACCAAGGGAACCCGCCTTCTGGATCCAGGCGCTCAGAAACGCGCGCAGACGCCTTTATGTCAAGCAGGAGCAGGATGCGCTTCCTCTGCTGCAGCAGCATCTCAATCTCAATTCCGAATGCGATCCCTCGTCGCAGAACGACGGTGTCTCCTCTTCTGACTCCAGAAGATTGTGATGCGACGAAGGAACCCGTCTTCTGGATCCAGGCGCTCAGAAACGCGCGCAGACGCCGTTGTGTCAAGCAGGAGGAGGCTGCGCTTCCTCTGCTGCAGCAGCATCTCATGCTCAATTCTGAATGCGATCCCTCGTCGTAGAACGACGGTGTCTCCTCTTCTGACTCCAGAAGATTGTGATGCGACGAAGGAACCCGTCTTCTGGATCCAGGCACTCAGAAACGCGCGCAGACGCCGTTGTGTCAAGCAGGAGGAGGCTACGCGTCCTCTGCTGTAACAAAACCCCATGTTCAATTCTGAATGCGATCCCTCGTCGTAGAACGACGGTGTCTCCTCTTCTGACTCCAGAAGATTGTGGTGCGACCAAGGGAACCCGCCTTCTGGATCCAGACGCTCAGAAACGCGCGCAGACGCCGTTGTGTCAAGCAGGAGGAGGCTACGCGTCCTCTGCTGTAACAAAACCCCATGTTCAATTCTGAATGCGATCCCTCGTCGTAGAACGACGGTGTCTCCTCTTCTGACTCCAGAAGATTGTGATGCGACGAAGGAACCCGTCTTCTGGATCCAGGCGCTCAGAAACGCGCGCAGACGCCGTTGTGTCAAGCAGGAGGAGGCTACGCGTCCTCTGCTGTAACAAAACCCCATGTTCAATTCTGAATGCGATCCCTCGTCGTAGAACGACGGTGTCTCCTCTTCTGACTCCAGAAGGTTGTGGTGCGACCAAGGGAACCCGCCTTCTGGATCCAGGCGCTCAGAAACGCGCGCAGACGCCTTTATGTCAAGCAGGAGCAGGATGCGCTTCCTCTGCTGCAGCAGCATCTCAATCTCAATTCCGAATGCGATCCCTCGTCGCAGAACGACGGTGTCTCCTCTTCTGACTCCAGAAGATTGTGATGCGACGAAGGAACCCGTCTTCTGGATCCAGGCGCTCAGAAACGCGCGCAGACGCCGTTGTGTCAAGCAGGAGGAGGCTGCGCTTCCTCTGCTGCAGCAGCATCTCATGCTCAATTCTGAATGCGATCCCTCGTCGTAGAACGACGGTGTCTCCTCTTCTGACTCCAGAAGATTGTGATGCGACGAAGGAACCCGTCTTCTGGATCCAGGCACTCAGAAACGCGCGCAGACGCCGTTGTGTCAAGCAGGAGGAGGCTACGCGTCCTCTGCTGTAACAAAACCCCATGTTCAATTCTGAATGCGATCCCTCGTCGTAGAACGACGGTGTCTCCTCTTCTGACTCCAGAAGGTTGTGGTGCGACCAAGGGAACCCGCCTTCTGGATCCAGACGCTCAGAAACGCGCGCAGACGCCGTTGTGTCAAGCAGGAGGAGGCTACGCGTCCTCTGCTGTAACAAAACCCCATGTTCAATTCTGAATGCGATCCCTCGTCGTAGAACGACGGTGTCTCCTCTTCTGACTCCAGAAGATTGTGATGCGACGAAGGAACCCGTCTTCTGGATCCAGGCGCTCAGAAACGCGCGCAGACGCCGTTGTGTCAAGCAGGAGGAGGCTACGCGTCCTCTGCTGTAACAAAACCCCATGTTCAATTCTGAATGCGATCCCTCGTCGTAGAACGACGGTGTCTCCTCTTCTGACTCCAGAAGGTTGTGGTGCGACGAGGGAACCCGTCTTCTGGATCCAGGCGCTCAGAAACGCGCGCAGACCTCGTCGTGTCAAGCAGGAGCAGAATGCGCTTCCTCTGCTGCAGCAGCATCTCAATCTCAATTCTGAATGCGATACCTCGTCGTAGAACGACGGTGTCTCCTCTTCTGACTCCAGAAGATTGTGATGCGACGAAGGAACCCGTCTTCTGGATCCAGGCGCTCAGAAACGCGCGCAGACGCCGTTGTGTCAAGCAGGAGGAGGCTACGCGTCCTCTGCTGTAACAAAACCCCATGTTCAATTCTGAATGCGATCCCTCGTCGTAGAACGACGGTGTCTCCTCTTCTGACTCCAGAAGGTTGTGGTGCGACCAAGGGAACCCGCCTTCTGGATCCAGGCGCTCAGAAACGCGCGCAGACGCCTTTATGTCAAGCAGGAGCAGGATGCGCTTCCTCTGCTGCAGCAGCATCTCAATCTCAATTCTGAATGCGATCCCTCGTCGCAGAACGACGGTGTCTCCTCTTCTGACTCCAGAAGATTGTGATGCGACGAAGGAACCCGTCTTCTGGATCCAGGCGCTCAGAAACGCGCGCAGACGCCGTTGTGTCAAGCAGGAGGAGGCTGCGCTTCCTCTGCTGCAGCAGCATCTCATGCTCAATTCTGAATGCGATCCCTCGTCGTAGAACGACGGTGTCTCCTCTTCTGACTCCAGAAGATTGTGATGCGACGAAGGAACCCGTCTTCTGGATCCAGACGCTCAGAAACGCGCGCAGACCCCGTTGTGTCAAGCAGGAGGAGGCTACGCGTCCTCTGCTGTAACAACACCCCATGTTCAATTCTGAATGCGATCCCTCGTCGCAGAACGACGGTGTCTCCTCTTCTGACTCCAGAAGATTGTGATGCGACGAAGGAACCCGTCTTCTGGATCCAGGCGCTCAGAAACGCGCGCAGACGCCGTTGTGTCAAGCAGGAGGAGGCTACGCGTCCTCTGCTGTAACAAAACCCCATGTTCAATTCTGAATGCGATCCCTCGTCGTAGAACGACGGTGTCTCCTCTTCTGACTCCAGAAGGTTGTGGTGCGACGAGGGAACCCGTCTTCTGGATCCAGGCGCTCAGAAACGCGCGCAGACGCCGTTGTGTCAAGCAGGAGGAGGCTACGCGTCCTCTGCTGTAACAAAACCCCATGTTCAATTCTGAATGCGATCCCTCGTCGTAGAACGACGGTGTCTCCTCTTCTGACTCCAGAAGATTGTGATGCGACGAAGGAACCCGTCTTCTGGATCCAGGCACTCAGAAACGCGCGCAGACGCCGTTGTGTCAAGCAGGAGGAGGCTACGCGTCCTCTGCTGTAACAAAACCCCATGTTCAATTCTGAATGCGATCCCTCGTCGTAGAACGACGGTGTCTCCTCTTCTGACTCCAGAAGATTGTGATGCGACGAAGGAACCCGTCTTCTGGATCCAGGCGCTCAGAAACGCGCGCAGACGCCGTTGTGTCAAGCAATAGCAGAATGCGCGTCCTCTGCTGTAACAACACCCCATGTTCAATTCTGAATGCGATCCCTCGTCGCAGAACGACGGTGTCTCCTCTTCTGACTCCAGAAGGTTGTGGTGCGACGAGGGAACCCGTCTTCTGGATCCAGGCGCTCAGAAACGCGCGCAGACCTCGTCGTGTCAAGCAGGAGCAGAATGCGCTTACTCTGCTGCAGCAGCATCTCAATCTCAATTCTGAATGCGATACCTCGTCGTAGAACGACGGTGTCTCCTCTTCTGACTCCAGAAGATTGTGATGCGACGAAGGAACCCGTCTTCTGGATCCAGGCGCTCAGAAACGCGCGCAGACGCCGTTGTGTCAAGCAGGAGGAGGCTACGCGTCCTCTGCTGTAACAAAACCCCATGTTCAATTCTGAATGCGATCCCTCGTCGTAGAACGACGGTGTCTCCTCTTCTGACTCCAGAAGATTGTGATGCGACGAAGGAACCCGTCTTCTGGATCCAGGCACTCAGAAACGCGCGCAGACGCCGTTGTGTCAAGCAGGAGGAGGCTACGCGTCCTCTGCTGTAACAAAACCCCATGTTCAATTCTGAATGCGATCCCTCGTCGTAGAACGACGGTGTCTCCTCTTCTGACTCCAGAAGATTGTGATGCGACGAAGGAACCCGTCTTCTGGATCCAGGCGCTCAGAAACGCGCGCAGACCTCGTTGTGTCAAGCAGGAGCAAGATGCGCCTCCTCTGCTGCAGCAGCATCTCATGCTCAATTCTGAATGCGATCCCTCGTCGTAGAACGACGGTGTCTCCTCTTCTGACTCCAGAAGATTGTGATGCGACGAAGGAACCCGTCTTCTGGATCCAGACGCTCAGAAACGCGCGCAGACCCCGTTGTGTCAAGCAGGAGGAGGCTACGCGTCCTCTGCTGTAACAACACCCCATGTTCAATTCTGAATGCGATCCCTCGTCGCAGAACGACGGTGTCTCCTCTTCTGACTCCAGAAGGTTGTGGTGCGACCAAGGGAACCCGCCTTCTGGATCCAGGCGCTCAGAAACGCGCGCAGACGCCTTTATGTCAAGCAGGAGCAGGATGCGCTTCCTCTGCTGCAGCAGCATCTCAATCTCAATTCTGAATGCGATCCCTCGTCGCAGAACGACGGTGTCTCCTCTTCTGACTCCAGAAGATTGTGATGCGACGAAGGAACCCGTCTTCTGGATCCAGGCGCTCAGAAACGCGCGCAGACGCCATTGTGTCAAGCAGGAGGAGGCTGCGCTTCCTCTGCTGCAGCAGCATCTCATGCTCAATTCTGAATGCGATCCCTCGTCGTAGAACGACGGTGTCTCCTCTTCTGACTCCAGAAGATTGTGATGCGACGAAGGAACCCGTCTTCTGGATCCAGGCACTCAGAAACGCGCGCAGACGCCGTTGTGTCAAGCAGGAGGAGGCTACGCGTCCTCTGCTGTAACAAAACCCCATGTTCAATTCTGAATGCGATCCCTCGTCGTAGAACGACGGTGTCTCCTCTTCTGACTCCAGAAGGTTGTGGTGCGACCAAGGGAACCCGCCTTCTGGATCCAGACGCTCAGAAACGCGCGCAGACCCCGTTGTGTCAAGCAGGAGGAGGCTACGCGTCCTCTGCTGTAACAACACCCCATGTTCAATTCTGAATGCGATCCCTCGTCGCAGAACGACGGTGTCTCCTCTTCTGACTCCAGAAGGTTGTGGTGCGACGAAGGAACCCGTGTTCTGGATCCAGGCGCTCAGAAACGCGCGCAGACGCCGTTGTGTCAAGCAGGAGGAGGCTACGCCTCCTCTGCTGTAACAACACCCCATGTTCAATTCTGAATGCGATCCCTCGTCGCAGAACGACGGTGTCTCCTCTTCTGACTCCAGAAGATTGTGATGCGACGAAGGAACCCGTCTTCTGGATCCAGGCACTCAGAAACGCGCGCAGACGCCGTTGTGTCAAGCAGGAGGAGGCTACGCGTCCTCTGCTGTAACAACACCCCATGTTCAATTCTGAATGCGATCCCTCGTCGTAGAACGACGGTGTCTCCTCTTCTGACTCCAGAAGATTGTGATGCGACAAAGGAACCCGTCTTCTGGGTCCAGGCACTCGGAAACGCGCGCAGACGCCGTTGTGTCAAGCAGGAGGAGGCTACGCGTCCTCTGCTTTAACAAAACCCCATGTTCAATTCTGAATGCGATCCCTCGTCGTAGAACGACGGTGTCTCCTCTTCTGACTCCAGAAGGTTGTGGTGCGACGAGGGAACCCGTCTTCTGGATCCAGGCGCTCAGAAACGCGCGCAGACCTCGTTGTGTCAAGCAATAGCAGAATGCGCGTCCTCTGCTGTAACAACACCCCATGTTCAATTCTGAATGCGCTCCCTCGTCGTAGAACGACGGTGTCTCCTCTTCTGACTCCAGAAGATTGTGATGCGACGAAGGAACCCGTCTTCTGGATCCAGGCGCTCAGAAACGCGCGCAGACCCCGTTGTGTCAAGCAGGAGGAGGCTACGCGTCCTCTGCTGTAACAACACCCCATGTTCAATTCTGAATGCGATCCCTCGTCGCAGAACGACGGTGTCTCCTCTTCTGACTCCAGAAGATTGTGATGCGACGAAGGAACCCGTCTTCTGGATCCAGGCACTCAGAAACGCGCGCAGACGCCTTTATGTCAAGCAGGAGCAGAATGCGCTTCCTCTGCTGTAACAAAACCCCATGTTCAATTCTGAATGCGATCCCTCGTCGTAGAACGACGGTGTCTCCTCTTCTGACTCCAGAAGGTTGTGGTGCGACCAAGGGAACCCGCCTTCTGGATCCAGACGCTCAGAAACGCGCGCAGACCCCGTTGTGTCAAGCAGGAGGAGGCTACGCGTCCTCTGCTGTAACAACACCCCATGTTCAATTCTGAATGCGATCCCTCGTCGTAGAACGACGGTGTCTCCTCTTCTGACTCCAGAAGGTTGTGGTGCGACGAGGGAACCCGTCTTCTGGATCCAGGCGCTCAGAAACGCGCGCAGACCTCGTCGTGTCAAGCAGGAGCAGAATGCGCGTCCTCTGCTGTAACAACACCCCATGTTCAATTCTGAATGCGCTCCCTCGTCGCAGAACGACGGTGTCTCCTCTTCTGACTCCAGAAGGTTGTGGTGCGACGAAGGAACCCGTGTTCTGGATCCAGGCGCTCAGAAACGCGCGCAGACGCCGTTGTGTCAAGCAGGAGGAGGCTACGCGTCCTCTGCTGTAACAACACCCCATGTTCAATTCTGAATGCGATCCCTCGTCGCAGAACGACGGTGTCTCCTCTTCTGACTCCAGAAGATTGTGATGCGACGAAGGAACCCGTCTTCTGGATCCAGGCACTCAGAAACGCGCGCAGACGCCGTTGTGTCAAGCAGGAGGAGGCTACGCGTCCTCTGCTGTAACAACACCCCATGCTCAATTCTGAATGCGATCCCTCGTCGTAGAACGACGGTGTCTCCTCTTCTGACTCCAGAAGATTGTGATGCGACGAAGGAACCCGTCTTCTGGGTCCAGGCACTCGGAAACGCGCGCAGACGCCGTTGTGTCAAGCAGGAGGAGGCTACGCGTCCTCTGCTGTAACAAAACCCCATGTTCAATTCTGAATGCGATCCCTCGTCGTAGAACGACGGTGTCTCCTCTTCTGACTCCAGAAGGTTGTGGTGCGACGAGGGAACCCGTCTTCTGGATCCAGGCGCTCAGAAACGCGCGCAGACCTCGTCGTGTCAAGCAGGAGCAGAATGCGCTTCCTCTGCTGCAGCAGCATCTCATGCTCAATTCTGAATGCGATCCCTCGTCGTAGAACGACGGTGTCTCCTCTTCTGACTCCAGAAGATTGTGATGCGACGAAGGAACCCGTGTTCTGGATCCAGGCGCTCAGAAACGCGCGCAGACGCCGTTGTGTCAAGCAGGAGGAGGCTACGCGTCCTCTGCTGTAACAACACCCCATGCTCAATTCTGAATGCGATCCCTCGTCGCAGAACGACGGTGTCTCCTCTTCTGACTCCAGAAGATTGTGATGCGACGAAGGAACCGTCTTCTGGATCCAGGCACTCAGAAACGCGCGCAGACGCCTTTATGTCAAGCAGGAGCAGGATGCGCTTCCTCTGCTGTAACAACACCCCATGCTCAATTCTGAATGCGATCCCTCGTCGTAGAACGACGGTGTCTCCTCTTCTGACTCCAGAAGGTTGTGGTGCGACGAGGGAACCCGTCTTCTGGATCCAGGCGCTCAGAAACGCGCGCAGACCTCGTTGTGTCAAGCAATAGCAGAATGCGCGTCCTCTGCTGTAACAACACCCCATGTTCAATTCTGAATGCGATCCCTCGTCGCAGAACGACGGTGTCTCCTCTTCTGACTCCAGAAGATTGTGATGCGACGAAGGAACCCGTCTTCTGGATCCAGGCGCTCAGAAACGCGCGCAGACCTCGTTGTGTCAAGCAGGAGCAAGATGCGCCTCCTCTGCTGCAGCAGCATCTCATGTTCAATTCTGAATGCGATCCCTCGTCGTAGAACGACGGTGTCTCCTCTTCTGACTCCAGAAGGTTGTGGTGCGACGAGGGAACCCGTCTTCTGGATCCAGGCGCTCAGAAACGCGCGCAGACCTCGTTGTGTCAAGCAATAGCAGAATGCGCGTCCTCTGCTGTAACAACACCCCATGTTCAATTCTGAATGCGATCCCTCGTCGCAGAACGACGGTGTCTCCTCTTCTGACTCCAGAAGATTGTGATGCGACGAAGGAACCGTCTTCTGGATCCAGGCACTCAGAAACGCGCGCAGACGCCTTTATGTCAAGCAGGAGCAGGATGCGCTTCCTCTGCTGTAACAACACCCCATGCTCAATTCTGAATGCGATCCCTCGTCGCAGAACGACGGTGTCTCCTCTTCTGACTCCAGAAGATTGTGATGCGACGAAGGAACCCGTCTTCTGGATCCAGGCGCTCAGAAACGCGCACAGACCTCGTTGTGTCAAGCAGGAGCAAGATGCGCCTCCTCTGCTGCAGCAGCATCTCATGTTCAATTCTGAATGCGATCCCTCGTCGTAGAACGACGGTGTCTCCTCTTCTGACTCCAGAAGGTTGTGGTGCGACGAGGGAACCCGTCTTCTGGATCCAGGCGCTCAGAAACGCGCGCAGACCTCGTCGTGTCAAGCAGGAGAAGAATGCGCTTCCTCTGCTGCAGCAGCATCTCATGCTCAATTCTGAATGCGATCCCTCGTCGTAGAACGACGGTGTCTCCTCTTCTGACTCCAGAAGGTTGTGGTGCGACGAAGGAACCCGTGTTCTGGATCCAGGCGCTCAGAAACGCGCGCAGACGCCGTTGTGTCAAGCAGGAGGAGGCTACGCGTCCTCTGCTGTAACAACACCCCATGTTCAATTCTGAATGCGATCCCTCGTCGCAGAACGACGGTGTCTCCTCTTCTGACTCCAGAAGATTGTGATGCGACGAAGGAACCCGTCTTCTGGATCCAGGCACTCAGAAACGCGCGCAGACGCCGTTGTGTCAAGCAGGAGGAGGCTACGCGTCCTCTGCTGTAACAACACCCCATGCTCAATTCTGAATGCGATCCCTCGTCGTAGAACGACGGTGTCTCCTCTTCTGACTCCAGAAGATTGTGATGCGACGAAGGAACCCGTCTTCTGGGTCCAGGCACTCGGAAACGCGCGCAGACGCCGTTGTGTCAAGCAGGAGGAGGCTACGCGTCCTCTGCTGTAACAAAACCCCATGTTCAATTCTGAATGCGATCCCTCGTCGTAGAACGACGGTGTCTCCTCTTCTGACTCCAGAAGGTTGTGGTGCGACGAGGGAACCCGTCTTCTGGATCCAGGCGCTCAGAAACGCGCGCAGACCTCGTTGTGTCAAGCAATAGCAGAATGCGCGTCCTCTGCTGTAACAACACCCCATGTTCAATTCTGAATGCGCTCCCTCGTCGTAGAACGACGGTGTCTCCTCTTCTGACTCCAGAAGATTGTGATGCGACGAAGGAACCCGTCTTCTGGATCCAGGCGCTCAGAAACGCGCGCAGACCCCGTTGTGTCAAGCAGGAGGAGGCTACGCGTCCTCTGCTGTAACAACACCCCATGTTCAATTCTGAATGCGATCCCTCGTCGCAGAACGACGGTGTCTCCTCTTCTGACTCCAGAAGATTGTGATGCGACGAAGGAACCCGTCTTCTGGATCCAGGCACTCAGAAACGCGCGCAGACGCCGTTGTGTCAAGCAGGAGGAGGCTACGCGTCCTCTGCTGTAACAAAACCCCATGTTCAATTCTGAATGCGATCCCTCGTCGTAGAACGACGGTGTCTCCTCTTCTGACTCCAGAAGGTTGTGGTGCGACGAGGGAACCCGTGTTCTGGATCCAGGCGCTCAGAAACGCGCGCAGACGCCGTTGTGTCAAGCAGGAGGAGGCTACGCGTCCTCTGCTGTAACAACACCCCATGTTCAATTCTGAATGCGATCCCTCGTCGCAGAACGACGGTGTCTCCTCTTCTGACTCCAGAAGATTGTGATGCGACGAAGGAACCCGTCTTCTGGATCCAGGCACTCAGAAACGCGCGCAGACGCCGTTGTGTCAAGCAGGAGGAGGCTACGCGTCCTCTGCTGTAACAACACCCCATGCTCAATTCTGAATGCGATCCCTCGTCGCAGAACGACGGTGTCTCCTCTTCTGACTCCAGAAGATTGTGATGCGACGAAGGAACCCGTCTTCTGGATCCAGGCGCTCAGAAACGCGCGCAGACCTCGTTGTGTCAAGCAGGAGCAAGATGCGCCTCCTCTGCTGCAGCAGCATCTCATGTTCAATTCTGAATGCGATCCCTCGTCGTAGAACGACGGTGTCTCCTCTTCTGACTCCAGAAGGTTGTGGTGCGACGAGGGAACCCGTCTTCTGGATCCAGGCGCTCAGAAACGCGCGCAGACCTCGTCGTGTCAAGCAGGAGCAGAATGCGCTTCCTCTGCTGCAGCAGCATCTCATGCTCAATTCTGAATGCGATCCCTCGTCGTAGAACGACGGTGTCTCCTCTTCTGACTCCAGAAGATTGTGATGCGACGAAGGAACCCGTCTTCTGGATCCAGGCGCTCAGAAACGCGCGCAGACCCCGTTGTGTCAAGCAGGAGGAGGCTACGCGTCCTCTGCTGTAACAACACCCCATGTTCAATTCTGAATGCGATCCCTCGTCGCAGAACGACGGTGTCTCCTCTTCTGACTCCAGAAGATTGTGATGCGACGAAGGAACCCGTCTTCTGGATCCAGGCACTCAGAAACGCGCGCAGACGCCGTTGTGTCAAGCAGGAGGAGGCTACGCGTCCTCTGCTGTAACAAAACCCCATGTTCAATTCTGAATGCGATCCCTCGTCGTAGAACGACGGTGTCTCCTCTTCTGACTCCAGAAGGTTGTGGTGCGACGAGGGAACCCGTCTTCTGGATCCAGGCGCTCAGAAACGCGCGCAGACCTCGTTGTGTCAAGCAATAGCAGAATGCGCGTCCTCTGCTGTAACAACACCCCATGTTCAATTCTGAATGCGCTGCCTCGTCGTAGAACGACGGTGTCTCCTCTTCTGACTCCAGAAGATTGTGATGCGACGAAGGAACCCGTCTTCTGGATCCAGGCGCTCAGAAACGCGCGCAGACCCCGTTGTGTCAAGCAGGAGGAGGCTACGCGTCCTCTGCTGTAACAACACCCCATGTTCAATTCTGAATGCGATCCCTCGTCGCAGAACGACGGTGTCTCCTCTTCTGACTCCAGAAGATTGTGATGCGACGAAGGAACCCGTCTTCTGGATCCAGGCACTCAGAAACGCGCGCAGACCTCGTCGTGTCAAGCAGGAGCAGAATGCGCTTCCTCTGCTGCAGCAGCATCTCATGCTCAATTCTGAATGCGATCCCTCGTCGTAGAACGACGGTGTCTCCTCTTCTGACTCCAGAAGATTGTGATGCGACGAAGGAACCCGTCTTCTGGATCCAGGCGCTCAGAAACGCGCGCAGACCCCGTTATGTCAAGCAGGAGGAGGCTACGCGTCCTCTGCTGTAACAACACCCCATGTTCAATTCTGAATGCGATCCCTCGTCGCAGAACGACGGTGTCTCCTCTTCTGACTCCAGAAGATTGTGATGCGACGAAGGAACCCGTCTTCTGGATCCAGGCACTCAGAAACGCGCGCAGACGCCGTTGTGTCAAGCAGGAGGAGGCTACGCGTCCTCTGCTGTAACAACACCCTATGCTCAATTCTGAATGCGATCCCTCGTCGTAGAACGACGGTGTCTCCTCTTCTGACTCCAGAAGATTGTGATGCGACGAAGGAACCCGTCTTCTGGATCCAGGCGCTCAGAAACGCGCGCAGACCTCGTTGTGTCAAGCAGGAGGAGGCTACGCGTCCTCTGCTGTAACAACACCCTATGCTCAATTCTGAATGCGATCCCTCGTCGCAGAACGACGGTGTCTCCTCTTCTGACTCCAGAAGATTGTGATGCGACGAAGGAACCCGTCTTCTGGATCCAGGCGCTCAGAAACGCGCGCAGACCTCGTTGTGTCAAGCAGGAGCAAGATGCGCCTCCTCTGCTGCAGCAGCATCTCATGTTCAATTCTGAATGCGATCCCTCGTCGTAGAACGACGGTGTCTCCTCTTCTGACTCCAGAAGATTGTGATGCGACGAGGGAACCCGTCTTCTGGATCCAGGCGCTCAGAAACGCGCGCAGACCCCGTTGTGTCAAGCAGGAGGAGGCTACGCGTCCTCTGCTGTAACAACACCCCATGTTCAATTCTGAATGCGATCCCTCGTCGCAGAACGACGGTGTCTCCTCTTCTGACTCCAGAAGATTGTGATGCGACGAAGGAACCCGTCTTCTGGATCCAGGCGCTCAGAAACGCGCGCAGACCTCGTTGTGTCAAGCAGGAGGAGGCTACGCGTCCTCTGCTGTAACAACACCCTATGCTCAATTCTGAATGCGATCCCTCGTCGCAGAACGACGGTGTCTCCTCTTCTGACTCCAGAAGGTTGTGGTGCGACGAGGGAACCCGTCTTCTGGATCCAGGCGCTCAGAAACGCGCGCAGACCTCGTCGTGTCAAGCAGGAGCAGAATGCGCTTCCTCTGCTGCAGCAGCATCTCATGCTCAATTCTGAATGCGATCCCTCGTCGTAGAACGACGGTGTCTCCTCTTCTGACTCCAGAAGATTGTGATGCGACGAAGGAACCCGTCTTCTGGATCCAGGCGCTCAGAAACGCGCGCAGACCCCGTTGTGTCAAGCAGGAGGAGGCTACGCGTCCTCTGCTGTAACAACACCCCATGTTCAATTCTGAATGCGATCCCTCGTCGCAGAACGACGGTGTCTCCTCTTCTGACTCCAGAAGATTGTGATGCGACGAAGGAACCCGTCTTCTGGATCCAGGCACTCAGAAACGCGCGCAGACGCCGTTGTGTCAAGCAGGAGGAGGCTACGCGTCCTCTGCTGTAACAAAACCCCATGTTCAATTCTGAATGCGATCCCTCGTCGTAGAACGACGGTGTCTCCTCTTCTGACTCCAGAAGGTTGTGGTGCGACGAGGGAACCCGTCTTCTGGATCCAGGCGCTCAGAAACGCGCGCAGACCTCGTTGTGTCAAGCAATAGCAGAATGCGCGTCCTCTGCTGTAACAACACCCCATGTTCAATTCTGAATGCGCTGCCTCGTCGTAGAACGACGGTGTCTCCTCTTCTGACTCCAGAAGATTGTGATGCGACGAAGGAACCCGTCTTCTGGATCCAGGCGCTCAGAAACGCGCGCAGACCTCGTCGTGTCAAGCAGGAGCAGAATGCGCTTCCTCTGCTGCAGCAGCATCTCATGCTCAATTCTGAATGCGATCCCTCGTCGTAGAACGACGGTGTCTCCTCTTCTGACTCCAGAAGATTGTGATGCGACGAAGGAACCCGTCTTCTGGATCCAGGCACTCAGAAACGCGCGCAGACGCCGTTGTGTCAAGCAGGAGGAGGCTACGCGTCCTCTGCTGTAACAAAACCCCATGTTCAATTCTGAATGCGATCCCTCGTCGTAGAACGACGGTGTATCCTCTTCTGACTCCAGAAGGTTGTGGTGCGACCAAGGGAACCCGCCTTCTGGATCCAGACGCTCAGAAACGCGCGCAGACGCCTTTATGTCAAGCAGGAGGAGGCTACGCGTCCTCTGCTGTAACAAAACCCCATGTTCAATTCTGAATGCGATCCCTCGTCGTAGAACGACGTTGTCTCCTCTTCTGACTCCAGAAGATTGTGATGCGACGAAGGAACCCGTCTTCTGGATCCAGGCACTCAGAAACGCGCGCAGACGCCGTTGTGTCAAGCAGGAGGAGGCTACGCGTCCTCTGCTGTAACAAAACCCCATGTTCAATTCTGAATGCGATCCCTCGTCGTAGAACGACGGTGTCTCCTCTTCTGACTCCAGAAGGTTGTGGTGCGACCAAGGGAACCCGCCTTCTGGATCCAGGCGCTCAGAAACGCGCGCAGACGCCTTTATGTCAAGCAGGAGCAGGATGCGCTTCCTCTGCTGCAGCAGCATCTCAATCTCAATTCTGAATGCGATCCCTCGTCGCAGAACGACGGTGTCTCCTCTTCTGACTCCAGAAGATTGTGATGCGACGAAGGAACCCGTCTTCTGGATCCAGGCGCTCAGAAACGCGCGCAGACCTCGTCGTGTCAAGCAGGAGCAGAATGCGCTTCCTCTGCTGTAACAAAACCCCATGTTCAATTCTGAATGCGATCCCTCGTCGTAGAACGACGGTGTCTCCTCTTCTGACTCCAGAAGATTGTGATGCGACGAAGGAACCCGTCTTCTGGATCCAGGCGCTCAGAAACGCGCGCAGACCTCGTTGTGTCAAGCAATAGCAGAATGCGCGTCCTCTGCTGTAACAACACCCCATGTTCAATTCTGAATGCGATCCCTCGTCGCAGAACGACGGTGTCTCCTCTTCTGACTCCAGAAGATTGTGATGCGACGAAGGAACCCGTCTTCTGGATCCAGGCGCTCAGAAACGCGCGCAGACCTCGTCGTGTCAAGCAGGAGCAGAATGCGCCTCCTCTGCTGCAGCAGCATCTCATGTTCAATTCTGAATGCGATCCCTCGTCGTAGAACGACGGTGTCTCCTCTTCTGACTCCAGAAGGTTGTGGTGCGACGAGGGAACCCGTCTTCTGGATCCAGGCGCTCAGAAACGCGCGCAGACCTCGTTGTGTCAAGCAGGAGCAGAATGCGCTTCCTCTGCTGCAGCAGCATCTCATGCTCAATTCTGAATGCGATCCCTCGTCGTAGAACGACGGTGTCTCCTCTTCTGACTCCAGAAGATTGTGATGCGACGAAGGAACCCGTCTTCTGGATCCAGGCACTCAGAAACGCGCGCAGACGCCGTTGTGTCAAGCAGGAGGAGGCTACGCGTCCTCTGCTGTAACAAAACCCCATGTTCAATTCTGAATGCGATCCCTCGTCGTAGAACGACGGTGTCTCCTCTTCTGACTCCAGAAGGTTGTGGTGCGACCAAGGGAACCCGCCTTCTGGATCCAGACGCTCAGAAACGCGCGCAGACGCCTTTATGTCAAGCAGGAGCAGGATGCGCTTCCTCTGCTGCAGCAGCATCTCAATCTCAATTCTGAATGCGATCCCTCGTCGCAGAACGACGGTGTCTCCTCTTCTGACTCCAGAAGATTGTGATGCGACGAAGGAACCCGTCTTCTGGATCCAGGCGCTCAGAAACGCGCGCAGACCTCGTCGTGTCAAGCAGGAGCAGAATGCGCTTCCTCTGCTGTAACAAAACCCCATGTTCAATTCTGAATGCGATCCCTCGTCGTAGAACGACGGTGTCTCCTCTTCTGACTCCAGAAGATTGTGATGCGACGAAGGAACCCGTCTTCTGGATCCAGGCGCTCAGAAACGCGCGCAGACCTCGTTGTGTCAAGCAATAACAGAATGCGCGTCCTCTGCTGTAACAACACCCCATGTTCAATTCTGAATGCGATCCCTCGTCGCAGAACGACGGTGTCTCCTCTTCTGACTCCAGAAGATTGTGATGCGACGAAGGAACCCGTCTTCTGGATCCAGGCGCTCAGAAACGCGCGCAGACCTCGTCGTGTCAAGCAGGAGCAGAATGCGCCTCCTCTGCTGCAGCAGCATCTCATGTTCAATTCTGAATGCGATCCCTCGTCGTAGAACGACGGTGTCTCCTCTTCTGACTCCAGAAGGTTGTGGTGCGACGAGGGAACCCGTCTTCTGGATCCAGGCGCTCAGAAACGCGCGCAGACCTCGTTGTGTCAAGCAGGAGCAGAATGCGCTTCCTCTGCTGCAGCAGCATCTCATGCTCAATTCTGAATGCGATCCCTCGTCGTAGAACGACGGTGTCTCCTCTTCTGACTCCAGAAGATTGTGATGCGACGAAGGAACCCGTCTTCTGGATCCAGGCACTCAGAAACGCGCGCAGACGCCGTTGTGTCAAGCAGGAGGAGGCTACGCGTCCTCTGCTGTAACAAAACCCCATGTTCAATTCTGAATGCGATCCCTCGTCGTAGAACGACGGTGTCTCCTCTTCTGACTCCAGAAGGTTGTGGTGCGACCAAGGGAACCCGCCTTCTGGATCCAGACGCTCAGAAACGCGCGCAGACGCCTTTATGTCAAGCAGGAGGAGGCTACGCGTCCTCTGCTGTAACAAAACCCCATGTTCAATTCTGAATGCGATCCCTCGTCGTAGAACGACGGTGTCTCCTCTTCTGACTCCAGAAGGTTGTGGTGCGACCAAGGGAACCCGCCTTCTGGATCCAGGCGCTCAGAAACGCGCGCAGACGCCTTTATGTCAAGCAGGAGCAGGATGCGCTTCCTCTGCTGCAGCAGCATCTCAATCTCAATTCTGAATGCGATCCCTCGTCGCAGAACGACGGTGTCTCCTCTTCTGACTCCAGAAGATTGTGATGCGACGAAGGAACCCGTCTTCTGGATCCAGGCGCTCAGAAACGCGCGCAGACCTCGTCGTGTCAAGCAGGAGCAGAATGCGCTTCCTCTGCTGTAACAAAACCCCATGTTCAATTCTGAATGCGATCCCTCGTCGTAGAACGACGGTGTCTCCTCTTCTGACTCCAGAAGATTGTGATGCGACGAAGGAACCCGTCTTCTGGATCCAGGCGCTCAGAAACGCGCGCAGACCTCGTTGTGTCAAGCAATAGCAGAATGCGCGTCCTCTGCTGTAACAACACCCCATGTTCAATTCTGAATGCGATCCCTCGTCGCAGAACGACGGTGTCTCCTCTTCTGACTCCAGAAGATTGTGATGCGACGAAGGAACCCGTCTTCTGGATCCAGGCGCTCAGAAACGCGCGCAGACCTCGTCGTGTCAAGCAGGAGCAGAATGCGCCTCCTCTGCTGCAGCAGCATCTCATGTTCAATTCTGAATGCGATCCCTCGTCGTAGAACGACGGTGTCTCCTCTTCTGACTCCAGAAGGTTGTGGTGCGACGAGGGAACCCGTCTTCTGGATCCAGGCGCTCAGAAACGCGCGCAGACCTCGTTGTGTCAAGCAGGAGCAGAATGCGCTTCCTCTGCTGCAGCAGCATCTCATGCTCAATTCTGAATGCGATCCCTCGTCGTAGAACGACGGTGTCTCCTCTTCTGACTCCAGAAGATTGTGATGCGACGAAGGAACCCGTCTTCTGGATCCAGGCACTCAGAAACGCGCGCAGACGCCGTTGTGTCAAGCAGGAGGAGGCTACGCGTCCTCTGCTGTAACAAAACCCCATGTTCAATTCTGAATGCGATCCCTCGTCGTAGAACGACGGTGTCTCCTCTTCTGACTCCAGAAGGTTGTGGTGCGACCAAGGGAACCCGCCTTCTGGATCCAGACGCTCAGAAACGCGCGCAGACGCCTTTATGTCAAGCAGGAGGAGGCTACGCGTCCTCTGCTGTAACAAAACCCCATGTTCAATTCTGAATGCGATCCCTCGTCGTAGAACGACGGTGTCTCCTCTTCTGACTCCAGAAGATTGTGATGCGACGAAGGAACCCGTCTTCTGGATCCAGGCACTCAGAAACGCGCGCAGACGCCGTTGTGTCAAGCAGGAGGAGGCTACGCGTCCTCTGCTGTAACAAAACCCCATGTTCAATTCTGAATGCGATCCCTCGTCGTAGAACGACGGTGTCTCCTCTTCTGACTCCAGAAGGTTGTGGTGCGACCAAGGGAACCCGCCTTCTGGATCCAGGCGCTCAGAAACGCGCGCAGACCCCGTTGTGTCAAGCAGGAGGAGGCTACGCGTCCTCTGCTGTAACAACACCCCATGTTCAATTCTGAATGCGATCCCTCGTCGCAGAACGACGGTGTCTCCTCTTCTGACTCCAGAAGATTGTGATGCGACGAAGGAACCCGTCTTCTGGATCCAGGCACTCAGAAACGCGCGCAGACGCCGTTGTGTCAAGCAGGAGGAGGCCACGCGTCCTCTGCTGTAACAAAACCCCATGTTCAATTCTGAATGCGATCCCTCGTCGTAGAACGACGGTGTCTCCTCTTCTGACTCCAGAAGGTTGTGGTGCGACCAAGGGAACCCGCCTTCTGGATCCAGACGCTCAGAAACGCGCGCAGACGCCTTTATGTCAAGCAGGAGGAGGCTACGCGTCCTCTGCTGTAACAAAACCCCATGTTCAATTCTGAATGCGATCCCTCGTCGTAGAACGACGGTGTCTCCTCTTCTGACTCCAGAAGGTTGTGGTGCGACCAAGGGAACCCGCCTTCTGGATCCAGGCGCTCAGAAACGCGCGCAGACGCCTTTATGTCAAGCAGGAGCAGGATGCGCTTCCTCTGCTGCAGCAGCATCTCAATCTCAATTCTGAATGCGATCCCTCGTCGCAGAACGACGGTGTCTCCTCTTCTGACTCCAGAAGATTGTGATGCGACGAAGGAACCCGTCTTCTGGATCCAGGCGCTCAGAAACGCGCGCAGACCTCGTCGTGTCAAGCAGGAGCAGAATGCGCTTCCTCTGCTGTAACAAAACCCCATGTTCAATTCTGAATGCGATCCCTCGTCGTAGAACGACGGTGTCTCCTCTTCTGACTCCAGAAGATTGTGATGCGACGAAGGAACCCGTCTTCTGGATCCAGGCGCTCAGAAACGCGCGCAGACCTCGTTGTGTCAAGCAATAGCAGAATGCGCGTCCTCTGCTGTAACAACACCCCATGTTCAATTCTGAATGCGATCCCTCGTCGCAGAACGACGGTGTCTCCTCTTCTGACTCCAGAAGATTGTGATGCGACGAAGGAACCCGTCTTCTGGATCCAGGCGCTCAGAAACGCGCGCAGACCTCGTCGTGTCAAGCAGGAGCAGAATGCGCCTCCTCTGCTGCAGCAGCATCTCATGTTCAATTCTGAATGCGATCCCTCGTCGTAGAACGACGGTGTCTCCTCTTCTGACTCCAGAAGGTTGTGGTGCGACGAGGGAACCCGTCTTCTGGATCCAGGCGCTCAGAAACGCGCGCAGACCTCGTTGTGTCAAGCAGGAGCAGAATGCGCTTCCTCTGCTGCAGCAGCATCTCATGCTCAATTCTGAATGCGATCCCTCGTCGTAGAACGACGGTGTCTCCTCTTCTGACTCCAGAAGATTGTGATGCGACGAAGGAACCCGTCTTCTGGATCCAGGCACTCAGAAACGCGCGCAGACGCCGTTGTGTCAAGCAGGAGGAGGCTACGCGTCCTCTGCTGTAACAAAACCCCATGTTCAATTCTGAATGCGATCCCTCGTCGTAGAACGACGGTGTCTCCTCTTCTGACTCCAGAAGGTTGTGGTGCGACCAAGGGAACCCGCCTTCTGGATCCAGACGCTCAGAAACGCGCGCAGACGCCTTTATGTCAAGCAGGAGGAGGCTACGCGTCCTCTGCTGTAACAAAACCCCATGTTCAATTCTGAATGCGATCCCTCGTCGTAGAACGACGGTGTCTCCTCTTCTGACTCCAGAAGATTGTGATGCGACGAAGGAACCCGTCTTCTGGATCCAGGCACTCAGAAACGCGCGCAGACGCCGTTGTGTCAAGCAGGAGGAGGCTACGCGTCCTCTGCTGTAACAAAACCCCATGTTCAATTCTGAATGCGATCCCTCGTCGTAGAACGACGGTGTCTCCTCTTCTGACTCCAGAAGGTTGTGGTGCGACCAAGGGAACCCGCCTTCTGGATCCAGACGCTCAGAAACGCGCGCAGACGCCTTTATGTCAAGCAGGAGGAGGCTACGCGTCCTCTGCTGTAACAAAACCCCATGTTCAATTCTGAATGCGATCCCTCGTCGTAGAACGACGGTGTCTCCTCTTCTGACTCCAGAAGATTGTGATGCGACGAAGGAACCCGTCTTCTGGATCCAGGCACTCAGAAACGCGCGCAGACGCCGTTGTGTCAAGCAGGAGGAGGCTACGCGTCCTCTGCTGTAACAAAACCCCATGTTCAATTCTGAATGCGATCCCTCGTCGTAGAACGACGGTGTCTCCTCTTCTGACTCCAGAAGGTTGTGGTGCGACCAAGGGAACCCGCCTTCTGGATCCAGGCGCTCAGAAACGCGCGCAGACCCCGTTGTGTCAAGCAGGAGGAGGCTACGCGTCCTCTGCTGTAACAACACCCCATGTTCAATTCTGAATGCGATCCCTCGTCGCAGAACGACGGTGTCTCCTCTTCTGACTCCAGAAGATTGTGATGCGACGAAGGAACCCGTCTTCTGGATCCAGGCGCTCAGAAACGCGCGCAGACGCCGTTGTGTCAAGCAGGAGGAGGCTGCGCTTCCTCTGCTGCAGCAGCATCTCATGCTCAATTCTGAATGCGATCCCTCGTCGTAGAACGACGGTGTCTCCTCTTCTGACTCCAGAAGATTGTGATGCGACGAAGGAACCCGTCTTCTGGATCCAGGCACTCAGAAACGCGCGCAGACGCCGTTGTGTCAAGCAGGAGGAGGCTACGCGTCCTCTGCTGTAACAAAACCCCATGTTCAATTCTGAATGCGATCCCTCG
The DNA here is from genome assembly GCA_947359475.1 of Heligmosomoides polygyrus bakeri. Taxonomy (NCBI): domain Eukaryota; kingdom Metazoa; phylum Nematoda; class Chromadorea; order Rhabditida; family Heligmosomidae; genus Heligmosomoides; species Heligmosomoides polygyrus. The sequence continues at coordinate 37,139,363 of OX375870.1, read as the reverse complement.
TCGTAGAACGACGGTGTCTCCTCTTCTGACTCCAGAAGGTTGTGATGCGACGAAGGAACCCGTCTTCTGGATCCAGGCGCTCAGAAACGCGCGCAGACCTCGTTGTGTCAAGCAGGAGCAAGATGCGCCTCCTCTGCTGCAGCAGCATCTCATGTTCAATTCTGAATGCGATCCCTCGTCGTAGAACGACGGTGTCTCCTCTTCTGACTCCAGAAGGTTGTGGTGCGACGAGGGAACCCGTCTTCTGGATCCAGGCGCTCAGAAACGCGCGCAGACCTCGTTGTGTCAAGCAGGAGCAGAATGCGCTTCCTCTGCTGCAGCAGCATCTCATGCTCAATTCTGAATGCGATCCCTCGTCGTAGAACGACGGTGTCTCCTCTTCTGACTCCAGAAGATTGTGATGCGACGAAGGAACCCGTCTTCTGGATCCAGGCACTCAGAAACGCGCGCAGAGGCCGTTGTGTCAAGCAGGAGGAGGCTACGCGTCCTCTGCTGTAACAAAACCCCATGTTCAATTCTGAATGCGATCCCTCGTCGTAGAACGACGGTGTCTCCTCTTCTGACTCCAGAAGGTTGTGGTGCGACCAAGGGAACCCGCCTTCTGGATCCAGGCGCTCAGAAACGCGCGCAGACCCCGTTGTGTCAAGCAGGAGCAGAATGCGCTTCCTCTGCTGCAGCAGCATCTCATGCTCAATTCTGAATGCGATCCCTCGTCGTAGAACGACGGTGTCTCCTCTTCTGACTCCAGAAGATTGTGATGCGACGAAGGAACCCGTCTTCTGGATCCAGGCACTCAGAAACGCGCGCAGACGCCGTTGTGTCAAGCAGGAGGAGGCTACGCGTCCTCTGCTGTAACAAAACCCCATGTTCAATTCTGAATGCGATCCCTCGTCGTAGAACGACGGTGTCTCCTCTTCTGACTCCAGAAGGTTGTGATGCGACGAAGGAACCCGTCTTCTGGATCCAGGCGCTCAGAAACGCGCGCAGACCTCGTTGTGTCAAGCAGGAGCAAGATGCGCCTCCTCTGCTGCAGCAGCATCTCATGTTCAATTCTGAATGCGATCCCTCGTCGTAGAACGACGGTGTCTCCTCTTCTGACTCCAGAAGGTTGTGGTGCGACGAGGGAACCCGTCTTCTGGATCCAGGCGCTCAGAAACGCGCGCAGACCTCGTTGTGTCAAGCAGGAGCAGAATGCGCTTCCTCTGCTGCAGCAGCATCTCATGCTCAATTCTGAATGCGATCCCTCGTCGTAGAACGACGGTGTCTCCTCTTCTGACTCCAGAAGATTGTGATGCGACGAAGGAACCCGTCTTCTGGATCCAGGCACTCAGAAACGCGCGCAGACGCCGTTGTGTCAAGCAGGAGGAGGCTACGCGTCCTCTGCTGTAACAAAACCCCATGTTCAATTCTGAATGCGATCCCTCGTCGTAGAACGACGGTGTCTCCTCTTCTGACTCCAGAAGGTTGTGGTGCGACCAAGGGAACCCGCCTTCTGGATCCAGACGCTCAGAAACGCGCGCAGACGCCTTTATGTCAAGCAGGAGGAGGCTACGCGTCCTCTGCTGTAACAAAACCCCATGTTCAATTCTGAATGCGATCCCTCGTCGTAGAACGACGGTGTCTCCTCTTCAGACTCCAGAAGGTTGTGGTGCGACCAAGGGAACCCGCCTTCTGGATCCAGGCGCTCAGAAACGCGCGCAGACGCCTTTATGTCAAGCAGGAGCAGGATGCGCTTCCTCTGCTGCAGCAGCATCTCAATCTCAATTCTGAATGCGATCCCTCGTCGCAGAACGACGGTGTCTCCTCTTCTGACTCCAGAAGATTGTGATGCGACGAAGGAACCCGTCTTCTGGATCCAGGCGCTCAGAAACGCGCGCAGACCTCGTCGTGTCAAGCAGGAGCAGAATGCGCTTCCTCTGCTGTAACAAAACCCCATGTTCAATTCTGAATGCGATCCCTCGTCGTAGAACGACGGTGTCTCCTCTTCTGACTCCAGAAGATTGTGATGCGACGAAGGAACCCGTCTTCTGGATCCAGGCGCTCAGAAACGCGCGCAGACCTCGTTGTGTCAAGCAATAGCAGAATGCGCGTCCTCTGCTGTAACAACACCCCATGTTCAATTCTGAATGCGATCCCTCGTCGCAGAACGACGGTGTCTCCTCTTCTGACTCCAGAAGATTGTGATGCGACGAAGGAACCCGTCTTCTGGATCCAGGCGCTCAGAAACGCGCGCAGACCTCGTCGTGTCAAGCAGGAGCAGAATGCGCCTCCTCTGCTGCAGCAGCATCTCATGTTCAATTCTGAATGCGATCCCTCGTCGTAGAACGACGGTGTCTCCTCTTCTGACTCCAGAAGGTTGTGGTGCGACGAGGGAACCCGTCTTCTGGATCCAGGCGCTCAGAAACGCGCGCAGACCTCGTTGTGTCAAGCAGGAGCAGAATGCGCTTCCTCTGCTGCAGCAGCATCTCATGCTCAATTCTGAATGCGATCCCTCGTCGTAGAACGACGGTGTCTCCTCTTCTGACTCCAGAAGATTGTGATGCGACGAAGGAACCCGTCTTCTGGATCCAGGCACTCAGAAACGCGCGCAGACGCCGTTGTGTCAAGCAGGAGGAGGCTACGCGTCCTCTGCTGTAACAAAACCCCATGTTCAATTCTGAATGCGATCCCTCGTCGTAGAACGACGGTGTCTCCTCTTCTGACTCCAGAAGGTTGTGGTGCGACCAAGGGAACCCGCCTTCTGGATCCAGACGCTCAGAAACGCGCGCAGACGCCTTTATGTCAAGCAGGAGGAGGCTACGCGTCCTCTGCTGTAACAAAACCCCATGTTCAATTCTGAATGCGATCCCTCGTCGTAGAACGACGGTGTCTCCTCTTCTGACTCCAGAAGATTGTGATGCGACGAAGGAACCCGTCTTCTGGATCCAGGCACTCAGAAACGCGCGCAGACGCCGTTGTGTCAAGCAGGAGGAGGCTACGCGTCCTCTGCTGTAACAAAACCCCATGTTCAATTCTGAATGCGATCCCTCGTCGTAGAACGACGGTGTCTCCTCTTCTGACTCCAGAAGGTTGTGGTGCGACCAAGGGAACCCGCCTTCTGGATCCAGGCGCTCAGAAACGCGCGCAGACCCCGTTGTGTCAAGCAGGAGGAGGCTACGCGTCCTCTGCTGTAACAACACCCCATGTTCAATTCTGAATGCGATCCCTCGTCGCAGAACGACGGTGTCTCCTCTTCTGACTCCAGAAGATTGTGATGCGACGAAGGAACCCGTCTTCTGGATCCAGGCGCTCAGAAACGCGCGCAGACGCCGTTGTGTCAAGCAGGAGGAGGCTGCGCTTCCTCTGCTGCAGCAGCATCTCATGCTCAATTCTGAATGCGATCCCTCGTCGTAGAACGACGGTGTCTCCTCTTCTGACTCCAGAAGATTGTGATGCGACGAAGGAACCCGTCTTCTGGATCCAGGCACTCAGAAACGCGCGCAGACGCCGTTGTGTCAAGCAGGAGGAGGCTACGCGTCCTCTGCTGTAACAAAACCCCATGTTCAATTCTGAATGCGATCCCTCGTCGTAGAACGACGGTGTCTCCTCTTCTGACTCCAGAAGGTTGTGATGCGACGAAGGAACCCGTCTTCTGGATCCAGGCGCTCAGAAACGCGCGCAGACCTCGTTGTGTCAAGCAGGAGCAAGATGCGCCTCCTCTGCTGCAGCAGCATCTCATGTTCAATTCTGAATGCGATCCCTCGTCGTAGAACGACGGTGTCTCCTCTTCTGACTCCAGAAGGTTGTGGTGCGACGAGGGAACCCGTCTTCTGGATCCAGGCGCTCAGAAACGCGCGCAGACCTCGTTGTGTCAAGCAGGAGCAGAATGCGCTTCCTCTGCTGCAGCAGCATCTCATGCTCAATTCTGAATGCGATCCCTCGTCGTAGAACGACGGTGTCTCCTCTTCTGACTCCAGAAGATTGTGATGCGACGAAGGAACCCGTCTTCTGGATCCAGGCACTCAGAAACGCGCCCAGAGGCCGTTGTGTCAAGCAGGAGGAGGCTACGCGTCCTCTGCTGTAACAAAACCCCATGTTCAATTCTGAATGCGATCCCTCGTCGTAGAACGACGGTGTCTCCTCTTCTGACTCCAGAATGTTGTGGTGCGACGAAGGGAACCCGTCTTCTGGATCCAGACACTCAGAAACGGGCGCAGACGCCGTTGTGTCAAGCAGGAGCAGGATGCGCTTCCTCTGCTGCAGCAGCATCTCATTCTCAATTCTGAATGCGATCCCTCGTCGTAAAACGACGGTGTCTCCTCTTCTGACTCCAGAATGTTGTGGTGCGACGAAGGGAACCCGTCTTCTGGATCCAGACGCTCAGAAACGCGTGCAGACCCCGTTGTGTCAAGCAGGAGGAGGCTGCGCTTCCTCTGCTGCAGCAGCATCTCATGCTCAATTCTGAATGCGATCCCTCGTCGTAGAACGACGGTGTTTCCTCTTCTGACTCCAGAGTGTTGTGGTGCGACGAAGGGAACCCGTCTTCTGGATCCAGACACTCAGAAACGCGTGCAGACCCCGTTGTGTCAAGCAGGAGGAGGCTACGCGTCCTCTGCTGTAACAACACCCCATGTTCAATTCTGAATGCGATCCCTCGTCGAAAAACGACGGTGTCTCCTCTTCTGACTCCAAAGTGTTGTGGTGCGACGAAGGGAACCCGTCTTCTGGATCCAGGCACTCAGAAACGCGCGCAGACGCCTTTATGTCAAGCAGGAGCAGGATGCGCTTCCTCTGCTGCAGCAGCATCTCATTCTCAATTCTGAATGCGATCCCTCGTCGTAAAACGACGGTGTCTCCTCTTCTGACTCCAGAATGTTGTGGTGCGACGAAGGGAACCCGTCTTCTGGATCCAGACGCTCAGAAACGCGTGCAGACCCCGTTGTGTCAAGCAGGAGGAGGCTACGCGTCCTCTGCTGTAACAACACCCCATGTTGAACGGCAGACTTTGCCCGCGCGAGGTACGCGGAGGCGTCGCAGGGGGTTCCATGAGACTGCGCGTGGTTGTACGAGGCGTATCTCAGCCAGGTGTCCAACCTGAGTGAGATACTTCTCATCTTCTACAGGGCAGGGTGCTAACTCACTTATATAGTGGTAGAAGATAGTTTATTACTAATAACTTCTACAAGAAACAACCGTTAAACAGTCTGATACAACTTCTCTATAGAGCAATGCCTAGCAATCATTCACTCGAGAAGATGTTCGAAATGAGCTCCTTTTGCAGCAAGTACAGGCCTTCAGTCTCTTCTCCACCAACATCACCGTGGGCCGCAGGAAGGTGACGTCGATATCGTCCCACTCCTTCTGAAGTGAAGCCTTGAGAGCGTTCAAACTTTGGTGACTCTTCGAGGAGACCTTCTGCTGCAAGTAGCCCACACAGCGAAATCCATCGGTTTCGTATCAGGCGAGTTAGGTGGCCAGAAGTCCTTCGTCCAGTAGCCAGGGAAGTGACTCTTGCAGAATGCCAGTGTGGATACGCAGAATGAGCAGGTGCCCAGTCCTGATGAAGCACGCATTGACTACTGACAAAATTTTGAGCAACCCAGGGGAGGAGAATATCGCGCAGGATCTTTTCTTGGTAGACTTCAGCGTTGATTTTCACTGAGCGGTCGACGAAAACCAGAGGTGTTTTCTTGTCCAGGGTAATGCCAGCCCATACCATTACAGGTTTTGGAAAAAGAGTTCTGATGAGAACACGACGTTGAGAAGACCTGTATCTGGATGCAGGCAACAGCTCACGCTGATTCTGTGAGTTGTGTGCCATTTCAATGGTAAAAATCTTCTCGTCCGTCCAGATGACGTTTGACAAGCGGCCCTGCTGGATATCCTTTAGCAACAACTTGGATTTTTCCAATCTAATCTGCATGGCAGCTTCCGTAAGGGCTTGTCCGCGATAAAGACGATAACTGCGAAGCCTAGGATCCTGTTTCATGATCTTCTGTATTGTTCTGCGGGAAACCCCAAGGTCTATGGCCATTCGATTCATGCTAAGTCCATTGTTCCGGTCGATTCTCTTTTTGATGACCTCTCGAAGGCGGAGAGTGTTCACAGTATGTGGTCTGCCAGACCTCTTCCTCTGTTTGACCGTTCCTTCCTCTCTGTACTGTTTGAAGACGTCGAGCGAGCTCTGCTGCAGAATCTCCTTTATCGGCGAGGTGAGCCATGGTGACACGATGTGGTGAAGCTTTCACTGTCGAGGGTATTGAGTGTATCACTTTGCTTGGTGTTTGTACATACTTCCTCCATTCTAGAAAAATCCTAGTAATTGATCTCCCGCTATTTTCAGAAATACAGTAGCGGTTTGCATTTCGCTCAAATATTTAGGAGCCATCGTGTGCAGTGCGTTTCATAAGCATGTGTCCATTAGACATTGGATCCGACACCGATTTTCCGGATAATCGGATGATTCGGATAGGCCATTTTTCCAAACCCCGGATCTTCGGATGATTCAGATGAAGGCAATTTTAGAAACTCCGGATCTTCGGATGATTCAGATAACGCTATTTTTGACCGAGCCGGATTTCGGATATCCGATTCGGATACAACCGGATAAGTGATATTACCGGGATCACGCAACCTCTTAAACCGAACGGAACACATCAGTAACTCCGCGTTTATTTCATTGACCAATTGAAATCACGAGAGCGCAAAGCAGCTTGGAGCACCTCACCTTAAATGGAGTGGAACACACCAGCGCTACGTAAAAGATGTCGTATTTGGATGCCTTACGAGGTGAGCCCTCCCCAGAGCTATTCTGCGCTTCCAGAACAAACAAAAAACAGGTTTAAGACCCCAAAGAGCCAATACCAGCTCAACAGTGAGTTGCTAATGCACAGCGAAGTCTTGTAAAGGACAATAATTCAACGATTACGAAACGCCCCGCAAGAAATTTCTCGTGCTCTGAAAAGGGAAGGGTCTCAAGCGTATGTCTGAAGAGCGAGAGAGCAAGTCATATATAGGAACAATCCCCACTCCTCAATTAGTATAAAAATGTGTTTCTTTTTTGCCAAATCGACAATCCCGAGGAGTAGGGGATCCTTGAAGTTACAGTGGAATCAGCGCCTCACGAGTTCGGGAGTCTTGTACGCCCGCGATGACGCCGGCGGGAAGCGTAGCGCAGTGGATAGCGACGTCGCTCCATGAGAGGGAGGTTGAGGGTTCGACTTTTCTGCGCTGCTGCATCTTTGCATTACAACTGATTGGTTGATTTGAGGGATTCAGACATCTATACCATTTTAGATGTTTGCTGCGCAGTGTTTCCAGATGTATGCCGTGGAGAGCAACTTTGTTACCACTTGTTTATTACTGACCGGTTTTTTAACCAAAACGCAATGGGAAAGCTGTTCAACATAACGATGTATAAACCTCTAACATCAGTGATGGATAAACACAAAGTGCATGAAACATAAGCACAGGTCACAATACGGGCAGCGCATAAGGGCTACTGGCTCCTCACAGTTTGCTTCCATATATGGACAAATGAGATCGGCTCCATAGACGAAATCCAATTGAAACGTTCCCTTTCCTCCGAAACAAGAGTTCCACCCGAAAACGTTGTCATATGCCCATCTCTTGTTAGCCTCTCCAAGTCTATCAGTTCATCTTGCGGTTCCAGCCGTTCGTCTTTGTTAACTACAAATTGACGTGCTTCAAAGTCTTTGAGTATGCTGGCCATCCGTTCGATCAGGTTGGTGTGATTCCCTTGAAGGCTGCTTATCTAAAGGTGGACCACACTTCAGCGTGAGCAAGTGGATCACCTCTCGAGCATCGGCGACATTTTTGGTGTTAGGTTTTAGAGAACCTCCAGCAGACCTCTGATTTCCAGATGACAGGCAAAGTTGAGAGAAATAGTGTATCGATGCCGTTTAGGTCAATTTGCGGTATCCACTGACTTCCTCGTTTTAACCACATGTGACGTCACATCATGGTCTCCTTTGAAAATCCGGGCAGGATGGTTTTACCCAAGGTCATTGACCGTAGCCTGTAGCATTTATACGCTATCCAGTGCTGCTTTATGCACGTTGTATCTGTGTATCACTGGTGTTGAATATTTATCCATCATCATCTTGAGTACCACAGCATGCATGCAGCTGGAAAATGCGCAGAAAACATCTGAAAATGGTGTAGACGTCAGAATCCCTCAAATAATCTCATCCAATCAGTTGAAAAGCAGGAATGCAGCAGCGCATGAGGATCGAACACCCGACCTTCTTCCTATGAAGCAACGTCACTACCCACTGCGCTCCGAGCTGCTTGCCCTCAGAGGCATCGCGGGCGTACAAGACCTCCGAACTCGTGAGGTGCCGATTCCCCTCTAACTTCAAGGATCCCCTACTCCACGGGTTCGACGACTTGACAAAAATGAAACACATTTTATGCTGACTGAGGGGTGGGGATTATTCCTATTTAATAGGATGACTCCCTCTCCCCGTTCAAACATACGCTATCATACCCTTCCCTTGTGGGGGAATTCCCGCCAAATGATTGCAAATCTGCCCGAAAAAGTCAGGTTATCAATGGCGCAGAGTTTGCCAGCAAGGCGCGCTAACCTCCTATTATCCGATTTTTATCCGATTTTATCCGAATCATTGCGTTTTTCAAAACCCCGGATCTTCGGATGATTCAGATGAGGGCAATTTTGAAAACTCCGGATCTTTGGATGATTCAGATGAGGGCAATTTTAGAAGCCCCGGATCTTCGGATGATTCAGATGAGGGCAATTTTCGGCCGAGCCGGATTTCGGATAATCCGAAACCGAATAAATCCGGCCGGATATCCGAAAATGCATGATTCGGATCCCATGTCTAGTGTCCATCTCATAATTTGCCCATAACTCGTTTCGTGTTCATTTCTGCAGGACCGCACTAGCTCCACTAGATTCCTCGCAGTCGAAAATAGGTAGGCACTCGCTTTCAGAAAAATTGTTCGTTTCACATGAGAATCAGACTTTCTTGAAAAAAAACGGGTGTTTGGGTGCCTCAGAAGTATGTATCCACTTACGAAAAGCAAATTTTTTTTTATTAAACTGGATAGTGGATCCTTACCACCATTATTTCTTATAACATCATACCTCCTATTATACATACCGTTGACAAGGTTCTGGATGATTTTATCTTCGTTAATGTTCCAAGCAGTCAAAATCAAAAGCATAAAACAGAACTGGAGCATTGTTCGCTTGTTTTCATTACAATCAGTTTGTCTCGTTTGTCCTTTTTGGTGTTTCTGAAACCTTTTGTATGGTGATCCGCTTATAATGAAGAAACACTTGATACTATTTGAGGATACTAGAACTTTCACATAAAAGAAATTGTTGTGTGTAAGCCCAATTAGACGTACGTATTATTCTGAAGATCTGCGGTTTTCAACTAAGAGTAATAAATCTTAATAATGTGTTAATCTAAATGGCTTTTAATCTGCTGGAAAACGCAAATTCACCTTTTTTGAATATTGCTGACTACGCTTTCCCAGCATTTAGGCGAAGCAAAAAATGCACGTCATGCACCGTGGGTGAGGAGTCCTTGACAATGCGAGTAGTGGTCGATCCGCCGTAGCAAGCAAGCCTGTGCTTGTCTGTGCTGTCTTGCTTGTCAGCACGAGCCAAGATTTGAAAGGAAGAGCAAAAAAGAGGAGATTGTTTGATTATAGCATCCTCATAGATCTTTGAAAAGGACCAGTATTGCTATCCTTTAATTGCGGTTATTACAAGCGCATCGTAAGATGCATAAATGAGTGAATGAATAAATGAACTAAAGTACGTGGTGTACTCCAAAAGGATACCAGTATGATCTTTTACTCCCTTAACATTTTGCAGGGTTGAAGTACTGATCGGGTCTGTTTACTATAGGCATGTTTTATTGCACATCAAAATACGGATATCCGTCCGTTCGAACAAATTGTTCAACTATTCGAATAAATGAAAGATCGGAACTTATTCGATTTTCGATCTTTCGAAAGTTCGATACTCGACATCTAATAAATTCGATCGTTCATTCACTCGAAAAATTTCGACGTCGAATAAATTCACGCGATCATTCGTTCGAAAATTTTTGACATCGAATTCATTCGTCCATTCATTCGTTCGATAAAATTTCTCAAAGGAACAACTATAGACTACACTATGTAGGTTCGACATATGTTCATCTACATACTAGGACTGCTTCAGTGCTATCCAGCTCAAAGGCACGCCAGCACGGGATAAACAGCAGACCTTCGCGGTAACTGCGGCAGCGCTATAAAGTATATGTAGATCAGATATTAAAACCCAAGCAGTTAAAGGTGGTTTACAAGGCGTGTAGACGACGTAGATTACACCAGCGCAACATCGCTGACGTGATAGTTTGTGTGCAAAGACATGTACTGTACGTGGAAAAACATGTCAATCGTAAGTTTGAACGGTTGTCCACACGAATTTCGCCATTGAATACCATCGTTCTTTTGAGATAGACAACGATATCTCCGACAACGTATTCGTGGCAGATCCCCTTTAGTCAGCAAACGACAAAAACTCAAGTAAAGCTATACAAAGAGCAGTCTCCAGCTTCTCTCTTCTTGAAGCCTCGGCAGAGTTAGTTCTCGTTCTCTTGTTAATATTGTGCCAGCATGAGGTTTTAAAGCGGATCTTTATTTGGCCTTCATTTGTTCATTTCTAGACTTCACTAGTGCACCACCTAAACGTATCTGAGGTTCGTAGTAGCGATCAAATCGCTGAAGGCACTCTACTGGTGGCCACTCAGATTTCCTCCAATGCTTTATCTGTCTTGAGCTTGGAGCCATCGCATTGACTTTCCAGAGGGTTGTGGGTGCTACACTCTTACATTATAGACCACTTTTAATCATTTTAATAGCGTTTTTTTTTTGAAACATTTGAAACTCTCTATGGCAATATTGGGATCGCCATCAAGAAAAATCACTTCTTTTGTGTTCCTGGAGGCAATCTGATGTTAGTTTACGCACAAGCCAACAAAACGACCTACTTCCCCGCGGTCGGTGAACTACCATCTTGCTTATCAGCAGAAGTAGATGTAGACCATCAAGCTGTGAAACCAATACTATTTTGCAACTACTCCAGTTGGGTGATGGTCGATCGGACATAACCGTTTTCTTTAATACCTGTAGAGGATAAGGAGAGCTTGAGAAATTACTGGTTGTTTCATCTTACAAATTACAATTTGTAATCTACAAAGATTGGGGAAAATGAGGTGAAGGATGCGCGAAGCAACTGCTTTGATTAGTGTTATTTTCATCGGTCCATATTTTTGATCGCATTTCAAATCCTAGTACATGTACTATAAAAACAACTCCCTGACATATATGGTCGTGTTGGTGGGCGGAAGGGCGTTTGGTGGTTCGGCGTGGACGTCTACATTTCCATTATTTTTCCTACTTCCACTTTAACCAACCTCTTTCCTGTCAACCCTTTCCCTTTTCTCCTAATCCATTCCGTTCTCCATGGTGAATCTTCTCGTTGAACCACAGTGCGCTCTCCATGCCACTGATACGAGTAGTTGTATCTAGTCTACATCCTACATCTCCTTAATGCTTTTCATTCAATATTTATTTATTTCTGGTGATAGCTTTATAGAATTAATATTATAACACCTAAAACTTACTTCTTTGCGTTTAATTGTTGTTCGCCACTTTATAATTAAAGTTGCTATCACACTTGTCTGGCTTTAGTCTTTTATAATATAACCAGCTGTCCGTGCGGCCTCTCGGCCGCACAGACGGCTTTTTGACGGCTTCGCCGTGGCAATAACTTCTCATCATCAATTGTAGCTGCCACTTATGTTATGGTTTCCTCAGGAAGAACATCTTAACTACGTAGCACTGTCCACGTCCGACTTTCCATAAATCTTGGCATTGTTAGCACTGACGATATGAAGTTGACTGCAGCTGTTGACCAAGATTGGTATCGACCTTTATTCTGGCTAACGTTTCGGCGATGTCGCCTTCGTCAGAGCCTGGAAGAGTCGAAGTAACATTTGGAAACTATTCGCCCAAACACCATTTCATCTTACAGAAACTAATTCCTAAGGAAACAAGGAGACAAGGAGCGATGTAGTAGAAACCAGCAACGCTAACCTTTACGGTGGGGGTCGAGATGATCCACCAGTCACCTTTAGCTGTAGGTGGGCTAACTCAGGTGGGTGGGCGAGCTTATATTTACGGACCACCTGCCCCGGGGAGCCCCTTGAGCACGACCACGTAGGTCAAACCCGCAGAGGTCGACGAAGGGCGATAGTTCTTGCGTCACCGCGATGCACTCCTCCTTGCGGTTGATTTTTGGATTTTGGGCAGCGATCCAAAACGCTTCGAGTGTTCTGCGTGCCGAGATGTCGCGCTCGCGCGCCAAGATCGTCACAGCCACCTCAACCATTGCGCCACCATGGCTTCGGACCCTGTGCTCCCCCAAAGGGGTCGACACATTGGACTTCTTTAGGCCGTCCAAGTGCTCCTTTACCCTTGTACAAAGGGGTCCGCCCGTCTCCCCTATATACCCTCTCCACATTGACTGCAGGTAATGAGATACACCACCCCCGATGTCATGCAGTCTCCTTCGCTTCCAAACGGGCAGATAACACAGGATGGCGTGGTGCATGTCCTGTCGTATTTTCTCCGCCGCTGCGAACAACATGGAGTCGTGCCGAAATTCATCCGTCGAAAGCGTCTCCACGAGCTATGCGGACATTAGCTACTCAAGTTGAGTATAAGAAGCAGACGAGATCATCTGTACATGCTTTTATCGAAATGTGTGTATAAGGAAGCGTGCTGTGAAAAGTTTGTGCCCAGTCGTCTTTGGAGGAGAATTGTGGGTGAGTCGAAGAACATCTGTGATTCTATTCGCTCTAAGATCAAAGTAAAATTGCAGGAAAAATTCTTAAGGTTAAAGGAGCAAGAGCGATGTTTTAGACCCCAAGCGTCAACCAGTAGTCACCATACAGTTGAGGAAAACGAGGGTGGAGTGCGTGGCCGATGGCCCGATCTTGGCGTTGAAGTCGCCGACGATCACCTTGTAGAAGGTGTGATCTTCTTTATAGAACTTCTCCAGCTCCACGTAGAAGGCCTCGACGTCTTCGTCGTCGTAGTCGGATGTTGGGGCATACGCGACGAACACCGTCAAGGCTGGCACGGAGCCACATCGCTTCAGTCGCAGACGTACGATTCGGCTTGTCAGAGACTCGTACGAATCGATGTTCATGGCCAAGTGCGTGTTGACGAGGACACCAACGCCGCCTACTCCCCTGCTGTCGCATGTTCCGAGGAGCAGTTCTTCTCCGGAGTCGTAGGCGGCGTGTAGGGGGTGGTGTCTTCTCGTCTCGGTCAGTCCGATGACGTCGTACTTGATCTTCCTGGCTTGCATCATCAGGTCCTCGACGGATGCTTCCGACGCAAGCGTGCGGGCGTTGTAAGCACAGATCGTCATCCTAGTCCTTCTCAGTTTGCGCAGCCTGGTTAGGCCCTGAGATTTTAGCAGCCTCTCCGTACTCGTCCTTCCCATCGCTGCAGAAATGGGGGCTCTTTTGGGGTCAGGGGAATGAGGCCCTTTAGTGCTGCTGTGTTTGACTGGAATACAACACGGGTAGCTAGTCAGGCTCTGTCGTGCGGGCGGGGTACTCCGGGCAGCCAGCCAGACTGCCCGAAGGGACGGGGCGAGACTTAAGGCGGCCTCGAATCGCCTTACATGTACTCCCAGTCTACCGAGTGCAAGCTTTTGGCCGAGCCGCCACAGTTACAATCCGCACGGTCACGGACACATCCACGCACACTGTGCACGAACATGCCGCTCCCACGCACAAGGAACGCATCGACCCGACACAGCAGGAGCAAGGAGTCCATCCACTGCATCCCACCTGCGTCTCTGGGCAGTACACGGTCGCATTTGGTTCGCGTTTAATTCCCCTATCCACCACCCGGGGACGCGCCACGTGGCCCTGCGACAAGCGGCCCGAGATCCCTCTTAGGCCTCTGTTATACTCCCGCGGGAGCATCCGCGGAACGTCCGCGGACCAATGGTGCACGGCGGAGGCGGGCGTGGCGAGGCGCGGCGATTGGCCAGGTGAGGAGTCTCGGCGCGATTCCCGCCCTTCCGCGGATGCTCCCGCGGGAGTATAACTCAGGCCTTAACAAGAGAGCCCGAAGGCTCTCTATCGAGGGAGATCCGTGGAGAAAGCATAATAACAACAAACTAATATGTGCAAAAACACTAGCAACACGCGGACTCGAACTCAAGACCCACCGATGTGCTTCTATGAGGCGGTACTCTTACCGGCTGCGCCACCGAGGCACATCTTATGGGATGCCATAGGGTTTGATAATAGTTGCGCGCACGCCTTCATACCTCTTTTTCAGGTCTTTAAAAAAGCGTTCAGCAAAAACTGACTGTGGTTTTGGACTCCGCTCACAGGGCACTACATCCTGTCAAAATAGCATCACAAAAGCTCACCATGAGTAGGGAACCTTTACTTGTAACCTTCCTCAAGCATACTATATAAGGCCTCATCGGGTACGAATACAGCAACAATGTCAACGATAAGCAGCAGCATCCTACGATCTATCGTCTACTACGAGTTTCTGCAAGGCCATTCCGGAAGGACTGCAGCCTCCACCATCTGTGCTGCATTCAAGGAGGAAGTCATTCACTATTCCACAGTGGCCCGTTGGTATCAGCGCTTCAAGGCTGGAGATATCTCTCTCGAAGATCGACCTCGATCCGGACGCCCCCCCCCCCCCGTTGGACTCAGAAGGCATGCTTTACTGGGAGTTGCTGGATAGTGAGTCCACAGTCACATCATCTGTCTACATACCCAGCTCCAGAGCTTGGCCGACGCCAGGAGCCAAAAACGTCCAGAACGGGAAAATGTTTACCTGCTGCACGACAACGCGCGTCCTGATGTCGCAAAAGTGAGTCGCGAGAAAATCCAGGGGTTAGGTTGGGAAGTTCTGCCCCATCCACCGTACTCTCAAGACCTTATTCCTTCCGACTACCACCCGTTCAGAGCTCTGAAGCAGCATCTTCGAGGTAGAGAGTTCGATGATCGACGTCAACTGGAAATGGAGGTTTCTGAATTCTTTCCCTCACAGCCCTCGGAATTCTGGCGAAAAGGAATTGGAAGGCTGCCTGAAAGATGGGGCAGGATCTTAGACTTGGATGGGGAATACTTCGTGGACTGAATTTTTGTATATTGTATTATATTGTATTGTATTGTAATATTGTTGTGTTAGTGTTGCAAGACTTTTCGATCAACCCAATAATTGTAGGACTGGTCGGTGATTTGGTACTAGACCTGCCTGCTGACGACAAAACACGTGACTTGTCCATTAGTTGACCACCGCAGTTCATTGCATAGGCCAAATACGCATTTATACCATTTTCAGGTCGAATTGGACACTTTTCAAATCAAATTGGACACTTTTCGAATCAAATTGGACACTCTTCTAAGCTCACCTAAGACTTTTGAAATCAAAGAGAATTCTTCCGAATTGAAGCAACCTTCGTACAGGTTAAACTACAGACTCAATAAGATGGTTAGAAAAAATTTTTGCTCAAGGAAAATGTAGAATAACGTTTTTTGAAATCTTTTTACTCTAGCTGTCCGAGTGAGTGTAATAGTTTTATAGAATTTTTATTTCTGGAGAAAAAATAACAAATTAAATTTTGTTTTGAAACGCATCAAAGCAGCAGCCATATAGTGCTCTAAAAGACCAGATTGCGCCATGCACTCGAAAAGCTCGTAGCGATTTTTATTTGATTGATAGTGTAAATGCTGTTTACATGGAACAAGGAGGTATGTGCGTTCTCAACCATTGTACTTGTTACATTGTCTACAGTTTTTGTTCGAAGAAAATATCAGTATGATTTCTTCAAACCTTTACTTCACTTACCCACTAAGTGGACATGTTGTTTGAAATTTTATAAAATTCTAATTTTTCGTGGAAAAATAATGATTTATACCTTGTTTTAAAGAACGGAAAGCCGGAAATGTTTAGTGCCAAAAGAAGAGATTACACCATGCACTCGTCCAAGGCGTCGCGAATTTCATTTGAAACAACAAGCGCGCGTTCTTCACAATTGTACTTGTTGCATTGTCTACAGGTATGTATAAATCAACATAGAACTATAATCAACATACGCATAATACAAATCTACGCAAGCGGTATTCCCTTTTTCCATTTCATGTTCCAGGTAGACAAAAAACTACGTAAGACGTTACTCAAATAAAGGTGGCTATGACATTAATGAGAGTACTTCAACAATGAGAGTCAATACAAAGTAACTTTTTGGCTTACATCTAAAAACCTTTATCTATTAACTAAAAAAACTACTGCTGTAGGTAGAAGAATGTAATACAGTGAATAAATACATCAAACACCAAGAGGTTGTCCCGCTGCTGCAATGGCCAAATTCATCAGTTATAGTAAAACTGGATGATTATGATATTAAAGAGCATACGTCAATAAAACAATGTTATATTGTGCAGGCTTGTGTACAACTTGTTTTGAAAAGTGCTCAGACACTATCAAAAGACTTGATTATCTGGCAGCTATATCGCTTATTGCACCATTGAGACAACGCTGTAATCTGCCCGCGCGGAATACGACGCAGCGGAAAGCAACTACCTAGGTGAGATGTTGACCCACGTCCCAGCTTTGTTTAAGAAGGAGCGTCTGTAGCAGGCTAACGCCATTGTGAGTCCTGGACGGTGCGTGAAAACGACTCCTATCGCAGAGGAATATTCTCCTCAGTCTCGTGCAGGTTGAAGGCAGAACTATCCGGGAGGCTGCTTAAATCGCTCGCCGTAACGAGAGTACCGAAGGTGCGTCATCCGTGCTTATAAACAGGATGATGGCGCTGCCCAACGTACCCGTGGGGGACGAAACTTATGGAAGCTAACCCCTGACGCGCTGCGCTACATCGAGGAGACTGTCGAACAACATCCAGAAGACATCTTGGTACAGATACAACAGCGGCTGAAGGAAGAGGTTGTCTGTTACAACGATGTTTTGTTGCGATCAAAACTTCTAGCGCCAGGTGGGACTCCAACCCGCACCTCCCTCTGACCGGGCGGGAATGCTCTACGCCATTACACTCATTAGGCTTAGAGAAACTGATTTGAAGAGGTTGTCGTTCTGGCAATGTCTACGATCTTCAATGCCCTCATTAAATTGAGGATCGCCCTAAAAAGATGACACTACGAACTCGACCGAGTGAATAGCCTATCGACGACTTTGAGGCGGCAGTTATATGCTCTGGAATTTTTGGCACATCTTTTTCTTCTTCTTCAGCGTTTGTCCCGCTTCGAGGCGGGGTCCACTATTCTGGTGTAGTGACGCCACTTTACGCGATCAAATGCTTATCGGGATGGATACCAGCAACCTTTAGGTCCACATGCAACATATCAAGCCAACGCTGCTTCGGCCGCCCTTTATGCCGTTTTCCGGGCACATCTATGTTAAGGCCAATCTTCCTAACAGTGTCACCACCAGCTCAAAGAACGTGGCCATACCAGCGAAGGCGAGCTTCACATAACTTGTCAGCAATTGGAGCGACACCAAACCTCTGACGTGATCGTTGCGAATACGGTCCAGACCGTAACACCAACCGTCCAGCGCAGCATTTTCGTTTCCATTACGCTGAGGCGAGTCTCAACCTCCTTGTTTGGTGGCCAGCACTCAGCTCCGTACATCGCTAATGGTCGGGCGATGGTTCTATAAATCTTCGATTTATAGCGTTCCGGTATCTTCCTGTCGCATAAAACGCCTGTCATCGAGCGCCATTTGGACCACGCTGCGCTCACGCGCGAGTTCACCTCGAACGTCAGACTACCATCAGGCGCAATTGCAGATCCAAGGTACTTGAAGTTTGTCGTTCGTACTAGCGCAGTGCCATTGATCTCAATGGACCCGGCTTCGTTTACGTCTGTCGTCAAGTACTCAGATTTTTTGACGTTTAGCTTGAGCCCGAACATCGCCAAGCGGTGGTACCAAGCTTGCGCTTGTCGCTCGAGTTCGCTCTTCTCTTCGCTTGCAAGCATTACGTCATCTGCATACAACAGCGTCCAGGGGGTAGGCTTCTGGAGGTGTCTAGAAATGGCACCCATTATGACAATGAATAGGAGCGGAAAAAGCGCAGACCCCTGGTGAACATCGACGGAGATAGAAAACTCCAGCGATGTGCCGGCTGGCGCTCGCACACTACTCTTTGGACCAGAGTAAAGTATGCGCACCCACTCAATAAGCCCTTCGGAAACACCTTGTTGTAGTAAGGCGTACCACATAACCTCACGCGGTACACGATCATATGCTTTCTCTAAATCGAGAAAAGCTAGGTACAGCGGTTTCTGCTTTTCGCGATGTCTCTCTACCAGAAGACGGGCAGCATGTATGGCATCGGTGGTGCCACAGCCCGCTACGAAGCCACATTGATTGGTGGAAAGTTGGGCGATATCGCGAATACGTCCATCTACAATTCGCTCGAAGATTTTCATGCTGTGCGAGAGCATGCGAATTGGACGGTAATTCGTGCAGTCCCTCAGGATTGCCCTTCTTCTTCCAAATTGGGATCGTCGTGGTTTTCTGCCAACTACCAGGTACCTTCTTTTCCGTAACAACCTGATTGAAAAACTTCGTTACCATTCAGCAGGACTCCAGCACCTCAACTTCCATAGATCGGCCGCTATATCGTCGGGGCCGTTGCTTTGCCTGGCTTCATCTTCTTCAAAGCCGATTCCGTCTCCTCCACAGTGATTTTCTGCACAGGACCGTGCGTAGGAGGGACGCAAGAGATGGGCGGATGGCCAAACTCTACAGTCGAAATTTTCTCGAAGTAGTCATACCATCGTTTCATAGCCCTTTTGCGGTTCGTCAGTAGATGGCCGTTTTCATCGTTGATGCCCAAGAATTTCTCGATGTCCTCGGCTACGGCCTTCTTTGCCACTTTCTTCGCCTCCTAGTACATACGACATTTGTCTGCGGTCTTGTCGCGCAGGAACGCGTGATATAATTTTTTCTTCTCTCGGGCTTTTTCTCTTACGTCGCTAGTCCACCCCCACGCCAGCTTCTTGCGGCGTCCAGGCTTACTCATGCCCAATTCAGAACATGCAACTTGTAATATCGTATCGGTGGCATCTTTCCATGTTTCGTCGACGGTTGTCTCCCTCGGTAACCGAATACGAGAAACAAAAGCTGCAGCGTTTTCCTTCAACCACCACACTTGGTTCTCGGTGGACCGCATCGCTCGACATGCCTCAGCCTCGGAGGGGCGAACTTAAGAGTGCAGATCAGCGGACGGTGCTGTGTGGCGACTGTCTTGTACAGCACCACCTTCGCATCTGTAACCAGCTTTCGATCGCGATGCTTCAAAAGGATGAAGTCGATGTGTGTCTTGGTGCTCCCGCTATAAAACGACACCGGATGGGAGTCACGCTTTCGAAATACGGTGTTTGCGTTGATGAGGTTATGCGAGTCCGCATATTCAAGGATTCGCTCACCATCAGCGTTACGTGCACCATATCCAAAACCGCCGTGACAGCTGTGATCATCTTTCGCAGTCCCCATATGACGGTTGAGATCACCTGTGATAATGGCAGCGTCTTCTGACGGTCTCTCTGCTGTCTTTTCATCAAGCAGGATCCAAAACTCATCCTTGGCTCTCTCAGAGCAGCCTGCCTGCGGAGCATACGCAGAGAAGAAATGATTCATACGCTGTTCAGCAGCGACTACGACCTTCATCAAGCGGTCATTAAAACGTTCCACGCTTATAATCGCGTCTCGAAAACGTTCGGATTACACCAACTCCGCTGGTGGTTTGGGCCTGCCGCACAGAATGGCCTTGAAGCCTCTGCCTATGTCCCTCGACTTACAACAGGACCACCTCGTCTCCTGTACCGCACTTCAGTCTTCACTCCAGTGCTTCTGCCAGTTCGCACGAGCGGCCCGTCAACGTACCCACATTCAGCGTAGCTACGCGGGTCTTGTCTACGTTACGGGACATTCGGACTAGCTCAGTTTCCCCCGATGCCGTCCTCACATCAGGGACCCTCGTATACTTCTCACACTCGCCGGGCTCTGCGAGTGCGCGTCGGCTCCCGCGGAAGCCGTAGCACTATCTCGAAATACTTGAACTGTCATACACCATGCGATGTAACATGGGTGTTCGTAGGCCGGCATGTCACAAGAGCCTGTCGCCTGCAATCGAATGTCCGTGTTCGGCTTAGCTCGCAGAGCGGGCAGTTTCCAATGGCACCACGTGAAGGAACGGACATCGCCACCATTTATATGGTTCCATTACCACACGTAATCAAATCAAACACACTATTGAAGCCACAAAGGATAGGGCGCAAAGTCGGCGCCAAACAACTCTTCCGAGAATGTTGCAAGCACGCCATTTCTAACGATTAGTAATAACAACTCGTGTGCTCCTGGAGGGATGGAAATTTGGCAACTTTCCGAATATGTCAGCCAAGTCCTATGAGGAAGTGCTCCACCTAAACCTTCGGGATTTAGATGGCTTCTGTTGTTGTTCTCGATCACTTTTATGATTGTATATAGGGCCCTTTGAACAGTGCAGCCAACTCCACATCCAACCTGAGGGATCAGCTTACTTCCTGTTCGTCATCCGGCCCAAAATGGCCAAACAACAAAATTAATAGGCCACTCCCCCCTCCTCCTCCAAACGAGCCACTCTGCGCCCTTCACTCTTTCTCTAGCACCTTTGTGGGGCAGCATTGAAAACTGAAAAATAGAAGTAGAAAATTTTTTACATACAAAAAGAGAATTATCTCAGAAGAGCAAAATTACTGAATGTATCCTCCGTCAGCCGCAATAACCGCCTCTATCCTTGGCCGCACGCTCGCTCTCTTTAAACTAGCGGTGTCCATGTTTGTCAATGCTGCTTCAACAGCGGTGCGAAGAGAAATGACATTAAGGTGTTTCGTCTTGTTAGCAACCTCAGTTCTGGACTAAATGGCTCGTGTGAGTCGATGCATCGTCCTGCTGGAAGACATGTGGCCTCTCTGAGGCTACCATCCACGATTTCACTCACAATCTGCAAAACTCGCAGATTAAATTATTTGGTGATAGTTTGTCCTTTCTCAAAGAATTTTTCATTTCCTTTATGTCTAAGGATTTTTTCGTCTAATTTGCGAATTCACTACAATACCGCTCATCACTCCAGAAAGTGATCTACAAAAATGGAAAGAAATTGGGAGACTTAAATCACAGTTGAACCTCAAACAAATGTGCAACAACTAACTTGTTTTTGCCTATTTCTGTGGCAGAAGTTTTCTTATAACAATTACTATACTACATTTTTAATTTGCTTATTTCTCACCTATAAATCTTTACTGCAGTCATGATGGCTATTCTAATTTAAAATAAATAATTTAAGAAAACATTATTTACGTTTGCACGGTTAATTATACCACATGGAAGATAGTTATTCAAGCTGACTTCGCAACATTACCTCTAATTAGAGAGCATGGCGTATCACGACTAACGCCGAATAGGCTCCGAATTCAAAGAATCTACCGCAGCTGACGGTGTTAAATGCTTTTCAAAAAAAATCTACCAAATTGCCTCGCTCGATTAAGTGGAAGGGGCGGTTAAACTCCTTAGGTAGTAGAAAGGCATATCGCCCTTCTGTTAACTGTACCATATGCACTGGACTGAGCGATAAGACATGTGTAGCCCAGCCTTTAACAGAACTTGTTAAGAGAATTTGTCATTCAGCTCCAAATTTATAGAATCGTATGAAGCGGGAATAATTTTGAGAAGAACCTGAGAGCCAACAACGCCTACCAAACGATCGATTCTGGCTCAGAGTTGTTTTAATGCCGAGCACTAATTGCATGGACTTCTCACCTAGGCGCGCGGGCGGTGACCTGACTGAAGAGCGGCGGGCTCAGGTCAGCTGGCTATCTGAGCCAACAGTGCTCCAGTAGACTGAGTGGGTGAAAAAATTCGAACATTTCCAACGAACACTATGTTATATGTATGGAAAGCTCGCTGCCAGGATAAAAGGTCTGTCGTGCTCATTTTTAAAATAAAGCATAGGTAAATAGTGAGGAGAGGAAACAATAAGAAGGACTGCTTTTAACTCAAATTAGACACTCAAAAACAACCGATCTGAACTACTACCATATCATCTACTGCCACTGCACTGCGGCTAGCCAATGCTACTACTCAAGGAGAAAATCAAGCCACTCCTGGTTGCTTCATAAAAGCTTATAGCTGCTTTAAAATAGTGCAGCAGATCGAGTGCAGCAGATCAGACAGGTATGTTTGCGAAGAGTAATTAGATCGGGCTTCCAGATTCGAAGATGTATTTTCCACTACAGTTTGGACAGGGCACTCCATTTTGCAGTTTTTGGAAAGAAATTCTTTAGGAGAAGTTGGTGCTTGGAAAATAGAAGGGAGAAATCGAAGAAATCGTTCCCGCGATTTCATCGTAGGGAAGGGTCCGAACCACCCAAATTTGCCAGTGTTTACGATCAGAGTAGTCGCAGTAACTCACTGAAGTGAAATCTACTAAATAAACTTGAGAAATCTGAGATCCCGTACAACTTTTTTGACGGACTGCACGTGTAGTTAGCAGAACGTGTCCTGCGGGTGCAATTATCTTGCGCGAGGGAGAGAGTGAGCAGCGGTTTGCAATATTTAGGACAGGTAAGTTATTTCTTGGAAACATATAACTATTTTCTACATTTTTGAAAACTCCACTAAATGAGGATTCTGAATATATTGTTTATTTTAGGTATAGGTCACTTTAAACAGCACAATTTAGTGAGATTTGCAGACCACAACTCTGTGGGAAAACTCATGTAACTTGGTCAATTTTTGAATACGGTGAAGGTTCCTTGGATTTTTGAACTCTCGACGATGCGAATCCAGCGGTGTGCATTACTTTCCAACATATCCATTCTCAACGAATCCGACGCTACAACGTTCTAGAGCGTCGTCGGCGCTAAATGCGACACTAGTTATGAGCGATATTATAGCTGAAAGTTTTCAATTCAACTCACCAGTGCTCTCTACAACAGCTAGTTACTCCTTAGCAGACTAAAGATGTTGTGTACTGGCCTTACATTTCACAGAAAAATACGAGATTGTGACTGAAGAGCTGTCAGCACAACTATTTCTGGGTGAAAGTATTTTCTTTAACGCGTAGACACTATAGGATGAGGATCAAGCATATACACTCTCAATCACATTATTATTGCATGAAAAATTTCATGCATCACTGCTGTAGCACATCCAAAAACGCTAATTGCTTGCAATTTAAAATACTCTAGATGCTATGATAGATATGTATAATTATGTATAATTATGTATATATGTATGTATAATTAAAATACTCTTCTATGGTATAATTTTGTTCGCAGTTCTCTTTTCTGTCTTTTGGCCGATCTTTAGCCATTTTCTCAGAAAACAAAAAAATTGGTCAAAATTGCCAGAAAATCATAAAAAACACAAATTCCGCCCATCCCTGGTCACGACGTATATGACTCGTCTTCCGCACCTCGACGGACGTGGCGCTTTTCTGTGACACATCTTCTGAATCCCGACGCAGGTTGGACGACGTCCTCGGCAAGTCTTCTGAACCACGGCGCATGTTGGGCGACGTCTTCGGCACGTCTTTCCAATTCCGAAGCACGTTGGACGACTTCTGTCACACGTCTTCTGATTCCTCCACGTGACACACGGATTAACTGAATCATATATAGCAATACAACGTTTTTGAAAAGCCAAAATGTTATGATGATTAAGGTAGTAGTGGTTTTCACCAGAATTTTTAAATCATTCTTATAACTGACTTTAATCAGGGATCTGGTGTTCTATCCGAATCGCATATTCGACATCAGAACCGAAAAGAAGTCCATTATCTGAATCAACCGGAAATCCTTTCCAGTGACCGCCACTTTTACCTGAATCATCCCAAGACTGGAGCTTTTAAGAAATATTACTGTTCGCAGCATCCATCTATTCAGGGTTTGAAGAATGACGTATCTGAATTATCCAACTCTGCGTCGGATGCAATGTATAAGGTCTGCCATGACTAATCGGTCATCCACATACTCATCTTCGATCCGAGAGTGGAATCTGAGTGCCAGTCATGGATCAAATAATTTACCGACGTTGGGTATGCGGATGTCTTTTCAAATCTACAGTACTATGGGCCCGCAAAATGTTTGAGATTATTCAATCCAGGAAGCTTCTATCTTGAACGGCTAATGATATAAGTAGTTACTTCAGTTTTAGCCTTCAACTGGGTCAGTTTTGCTTAAGGCTTTGCAAGTAATCCAAAGTAGTTAAGACTACTACTCAAAAAACTGCTGCAACAAAAAGTTAACGGATGAGCTGTAGTTGGAATTAGATCAGGAAAAAGTGAAAAGATTGCACGCTATAACAGGAGGACAAACCTTTGCAGTAGTTTTATCCTGTTGGGCTATCCACACCTTGAAGGATAGTACAACAATGTTACGAAATCATGTTTCACCACTTATTTGTTTACTTATTTATTACATCATGTTCTGACGAGGATGTGCATTATTTGCATGGAGGATTTTGCTCCTCCGAATGTTTAGCCAAAAAAAAACAGTAAAAGCAGCTTCTGACACCGTTTTAGAAGCGGATTTCGGCAAATGGCGAATATGTATTATTTCCGTCTAGTGTTTCGTATTTCGGTTTCCGACCATTTTGAGCCTTTCCGTTCCGTATTTTGTCTTCCGTTTTTCCCAATAAAATTTCAGCACATCCCTGTTATTTGTACACGAGAAGCAGGGAGGGGAGTTAGAAGCATTCGTCACATCTACATAGGTGAAGCCTACTCCGCTGCCTTCTGGACACCATGACCATTCCGCCCACGTGCAGTGGACGGCTAGGGTCTCTTCTGGTAGATGCATCGTCGACGCCGAGAATACATGCGTTCTCCTGTATTGGCTGCAATGTTTTGGAGAAAGTGTTGATTAAGCTGCCTTGCAGTTTTCATTTCCTTATTTTTGCACTTAAGGCGAATTTCTATCGATTCTTCGAGGGGAAACTAATATCGATAAAAAACGCATGGTGTTGGACCGTTACGGTTTGGACGTAAACCGCAGACGACGACCACTGCCTGAATGTCGAATTGATGATTTTTTTACCTTTTTCTTATTCTTTTATAAACAAATACAATGAGGAGCGAATGCGAGCGAAGTGGAAATTAAAAGTAGTGAGCTAAACTACTACTTGGTGAATGGGCGGTGTACTTGAAGCACAAATATTAGTTAGATCGGAAACTCGATAGGGTTTTCTTCATATATTGATATTTGATATTAATATGTTTATGTACATGTTACATTCACATTTGCGAATACACAAGAGAAAAAATGTAACACAGAACCATGAAAGAGAACTAAACAGCAATAGCATTTGCTATAAAATTAGAACTAAAATAAAACATTGGTAGGATGAGAATAAGAGCTTGATATGAGCTTGATGTGCGGAAACTCATGGATGGGCTAAATGCGTGGAGAACCCCGCTTGCACAGCTTTTGGTTTTCAGCTCCCGCCCTGTGAATGAAGAAAGCCGTTCTCACTGTAGTCTTGGGGAAGGGGTAGAAAGATTTTTTTGGATGTCGCCTCTGGTAGAGGAACTATGCATTATGAAGAAGGAACCATTGAGACGAACTCTACCAGTCACAATTTTTCGTATCATTGCTACATCAATGATTTTTCTTCGACATTCCAGAGTTGGTAGCTCTAAGACCACATTACGTTAGGTGCCACCGGATATGGTTCTATGGTCAAAATTGCCAGTTCTTAATAGGGCTTTCCTTGTGAAACTAAATTGATCTCCCTCCAACTGGTTAATCAGCCTTTTCTTCTTTGGATTAAATATGGTGCTATCATATTCTAGTACGCCTTGAGTAGGACATTAGGATCTTTTGTGCATAAGCACCGAAAGAGCCTATACAACTGCACGTAGGCATTGTTAACAATTTTATTACAGTGGCTGTCAAACTCAAGCTTATTGTTATAGGAGAATCCCAAATCAGTTACCTCAGTAACAACAGATAATTCATGTCCATCGAGATAGTAGGCCGATCGATCAGGATTCAGTCCCAGGTGCAGCACATTGGACTTGGTTTGGGAGATGAGAAGTTTCCAGGTTTTGGACCAGTTTAATAGCGCATCGAGAGCTTTATGCATCTGCTCACCAAAATAAGGCGTTGAGATACTGGTGAAAACCTTTACGTCGTCTGCAAACATTCTACAAGAGGCACCAAATGGTTTCATCACCCTCGGGATATCATAGGTGTAGATGCTAAAAAGAATAGGTGCCAGTACAGCCATGAGCTACTCCACTGGGAGCAGGACACACTTTGGAATAGGCCCCGTGACCAACAACTTGAAAGGACTTATCTTTAAGGTATGCCCGAATCCAGCTAATAATTCTAGGATGTATACCTGGGATTTGGAGCTTGACGAGTAACTTGCAGTGGGACCCTAGATATATGATATCCACTCCCTCTTTCCTTTCAAGGGACGCGGTCCATTCATTTAAGCACTCCAACATCTGAGTTTCCGTAGATTTACCCCTAGTGAACCCGTGCTGCTCTTCCGGGATAATTGAGTGAAGAGTTAGGTGGGAAATAATTATTTCCTTGAGATTTTTTTCGAACACCCGAGCAAACAGAGATGTAAAACTTATTGGTCTTCAGTTTGAGGGAATATGCGAAGCTGAGGATTTTCTTGATAAACGTAGAACTTAGGTGATCAAGATTAGTGCTAGAGGTTGTAGCAAAATTCGATAAAATCCTGAGTATTTAAAAGCTGGTAAACCAGGCGGAATCATTCATAACCGGAAATTCCGGGGAGCTTGCGAACGTATTGTCTGGGAGAGGTTCAGCAGTGCGAGAATAGACTTTGTAGAAACGGTCAGCGAGGACATCAGCCATGTCATGTTCATTTAAAACTCTTTTACCGTTATCGGAGACCAGGGAAGTGATCCTGTTGTTTTTTAACTTTCTGCTCAGTAATTTAAAGAATTTAGCTTGATCTCCTTAATCAATAATCTTCTTCTCCACGGATGCATAGTATTTCACAAGTTTATTAGAGAATTTCTCGTTGAACCTGTTATAGATAGGGAGATTATCAGTGGGAGGGTCTCTATTCACCTCTAGCCAGGCGTACTCTTTCATCTTAGCAAGGGAGCACAAGTAGCGAGGTAGGTAGGACTTATTGACCGCATTACCCGGCCTAGCTGATAAAGGTACATAAAGGAAAATAGCTTGGTTCAGAACATGGAGAAATAGTTCATACATATCATCAGCACTAGACAACTGTCGCAGGGATCCGATCCAGTCCACATCCATAAGAAATTTTGCTATGGCCTCATAATTTCCTCTAGCAAAGTTAAAAGATTTACCGAATAGCCTACAAGTATTGATATCGAAAAGTATAGTATTGTGATCATTGGTTCCTAGCGGAGGACCTACAATGGAACTGGTGATCAGAAGCGGGTCGTTAATTAGCACAAGATCAAGAATCCTGGTTCCTCTTGTATTCTGCCGCACTATTTGAGTTAATTTTCGAGACTTAACAAAATTGAGAAAAGCAACATTTGATGAGGACTTTCCGTGTGGGGGGGATCAGGCTAGGTGGACACCGCATGCCTTGACCAACAGCATGCGGTTCACCCGCATATCTATGTGCTAGTCTCTTCTTCTCCGCTATCTGCCTGCTAGTCTCTTCTCCGCAAAGATCTGGAAGACCTGGTTACCGGAGATGAGACTTGTGTTCTCTAGGACTCCAACGCACGCCGTGCCGTTAGGCTACCTCGAAGAAAAGATCCGCCCACGCGAGTAAAGTCGAACGTGCGCCTCAAGAGGGTTCTTCTATGCTGCTTTGGGATTCGAAGGGAATGCTATACGACGAGCTGCTCCCGCAGGGGCACATGATCACCGCTGTCTTTTCCACCACTCAGCTCCAGAAGTTCTCAGAAGCTGTTCGGGAAAAGCGGCCGAGACGACCTTCAGTGCACCTTCTTCATGATAAAGGCGGACCCAGTGTGGCTAAAGTGACTCACCAAAAAATCGAGGAGCTGGGATGGGAGATCGTACCCCAATCGTGCTCTACCTCCGACATATTCTCCTGTCATAACCCCTTCAGATTACAACTTGTTCCACTCCCTTGGCTTTCTTAGCTAACAAGGAAAGGTTCCCAACTCATGTTGAACTTTTGCGATGCTATTTTGACACTATGTAGGGCCCTGTGAGCGGAGTCCAGAACCACAGTCAGTTTCTGCTGAACGCTTTTTCAGACACCTGGAAAGGAGGTCTGAACGCATGCGCGCAACTATCTCAACCCCTACGACACCTCATGGGATGTGCTTCGGCGGTGCATTCGGTAGGAGGGCCGTTTCGTAGGAGCACACCGGCGGGTTTTTCAGTTCGAGTCCGAGTGCTGCCAATACTCTTGCACATTTTAGTTTGTTGTTATAACGCTTTCTCATGATCACAGGAGACAATTTTAGACCATCAATACTTACAACAAACCAAGGCTGTTTATTTGCGCCTTCATATGTGCTAGTTTTTCAACTATTCATATCTGTGCCATATCATTTCCCTGGGAATAGGAAGTCTTATATATTATTAAACTAAAAGTCCTATATTTATTATTTCTCTTTTAATCAACAACTATGGTATAAAACTTTGAAACAAGTAAAACACAAGCCCTTGTTACACCAACAGCATCTTACACAAGCCAGTGAGGAACAATCTTCTCCCTGGCAAGAAATGACCACTTCTTCTTTGTTGGACACGTAATCTGTGGGTGTAGAGAAGGGTCCTGGGTGAACATCAACTTAACCAGCTGCCACACCCACGCGTATGACAGACACGGCCGAAACACCGGAGCGTATAAGTGTCGATAGGTCTGGCCTATAATCTGCAATCAAAAGAAAAGTCACGAGTGGTACCCAGTTCGCATAATATTTTATACTAGTTACCTACTTTCAATATACCACCTCGGCTGCATGTAACTGGCTGTATATTACGGATGGAAAGTAGTCGGCAGACAACACGTTCAAGTGAGAACGACATTTTTAGTGCTCTTATGTATGTGTCGACGGTAAACGGATCAGCAGCCTTCGCTTCGACGACGGTATTGTTCTCATCTCTACCAGCACGGCAGAAGTCGAGGAAATGCTGAACGAGCTCAATGTGGCAGGTATGAAGATTGGATTGGACATGAATATGTCCAAAACGCAGTTTATGGTCAACCAGTGGTGTGACACGGGACTCGTAAGGTTAAATGGAGTCGCTCTACAACAGGTCGACTCCTACGTCTATCTGGGAAGAGAGCTGAACATGGATAACGACCTCGCTCCTGAAATCGCCCGCAGGAGACGCGCAGCATGGGCAGCCTTCAGTTCGATTCGCGAAGTCACCGATCAGGTGAAGGATCCCGGCCTCAGGGCCTCGATATTCAACGCCTCTGTACTGCCTGCGATGTGTTACGCAACGGAAACCTGGCCCAACAACAAGACAATCGCCAGAGCGATGCAAACTACGCATCGTGCACTGGAGAGATGTCTTCTAAGGACAAGCCTTCGTCAGCAATGGCAAGAAGGCCTACGAAGCTCGGAGCTACGGGAGAAGTCGCAATTAGCCGACCCGCTGCAGTACATGAAGAAGTCCAAATATCGCTGGGCCGGACACCTGCTTCGACGAAAGGACGATAGATGGAGTCTCCGTGTCACAGAATGGCTCCCGAGAGACCATAAGAGACCACTGGGACGACCGCCAACGCGATGGGCAGACTCATTCTCAAGATCTTCCAGAGAGCGGAGTCTGCCTCACTGGATGCAAGCAGCCAGAGATCGAGCGGTCTGGAAGAGTTGTGGTCCCCGCTGAGAAGACCTCCAGCAGACAAAAGGACCATCAAAGTATCAAAGTAAGTAAGTAAGTATGTACCGATATGGCCCGTTTTCATAACATTCAACCGTAAGATAAACGTATTTGTGTGCAATTACGGTATCATTGGTGATACGGTATGATATGGTGGTGGTACAGATATGAATAGTTGAAAAACTAGCCCATATGAAGGCGCAAATAGACAGCCTCGGTTTGTTGTAAGCATTGATGGTCTAAAATTGCCTCCTGTGATCATGAGAAAGCGCAATAACAACAAACTAATAAACGTGCAAAAATATTGGCAGCACTCGGACTCGAACTGAAAAACCCGCCGGTGTGCTCCTACGAGGCGGCGCTCCTACTGACTGCGCCACCGAGACACATCTCGTGGGGTGTCGTAGAGGTTTATCAGTGTTGCGCGCACGCCTTCACACCTCTTTATAAAGTATTTAAAAAGGCGTTCAGCAAAAACTAACTGTAATTCTGGACTCTGCTCACACGGCCCTACATCCTGTCAAAATAACATGGCAGAAGCTCACCAGGAGTTGGGAACGTTTCCTTGTAAGAAAAGTTTCACAACTTTTGAAGACTTACGTCGGAGTTCACCGACTTCCTCGACTTCCTGGGCCCTAGACATTGAGTCCGGTGCCAAT
Organism: Heligmosomoides polygyrus bakeri; assembly: GCA_947359475.1. Classification (NCBI taxonomy): domain Eukaryota; kingdom Metazoa; phylum Nematoda; class Chromadorea; order Rhabditida; family Heligmosomidae; genus Heligmosomoides; species Heligmosomoides polygyrus. Next base: position 37,108,783 of record OX375870.1, on the reverse strand, counting down.
TCGGATAATTCGGATCGTCATGTTTTCCACATCCTGGTTAAAAGGATTGTCCGAATAATGGCATATTTAAAAAGCTTGGGTCCTAGGGCGATTCGGATAGGGTCCGTTTTCAGCAGATGAATTTTCAGAAAATTAGATCACTGATTTTTGATAAAAAATGATATCCTATCCTAATCTGATATCCGATGTGAAATCCGAAGATAAAACAGTTATTTGGATCGTCTGAAAATCTTTCCTGTTAAGGCTACTCTTATCTAAATCATTCCAAGATCCAGAGCTTCTCAAAATGTTGTTATTCGCATACTCTTTTCAACCGGATTTGAAAAAATGAAAAATTTCGAATTATCCGAATATTCGGATCCAATATCTACTGGGCCCAGATTCATCAACGTGTCGGTGAATCGCTACCACAGATTTACCTAACCGACTCCTCGCCAGAAACTTACCTGCCCTTGTGATTCACAAAGGACGCGGTGAAGGATGCAGCACCGGTAGGTTGACGGCCGCAGCATACTAGCCGCATCCACATCAACCACCGCGCTAAGGGCGTTACAGTGTCACTCGCGAACGCCAAAATCCAGCGGAAGTACACTATTTTGACCTTTCGACGCCTTTCAGGGACCCTATACTCCGCGGTAGTGCAACATTGCGAAATCCTTTTTTGGGTTCCCAACGCCATTCGAAGCGCGAGGTCTCCTACTGCATTATTTCTTCACATACCATTAAAATTTATTTAGTATTTGAGTACGTAGGTTCTCCCTCTCTAGCCCGTGCTTTTGTTGTTGTTTATTGTGTGACAGCTAGGCGCAAAGCTGCTTGGAGGTGTTCACCATATAAGACCAGAAACAATACTTTGCTGCTCTCACAGATTGAGCCGTTTTCATAAGGAGTTTGAGAAGAAAGACGCAGGTTTAATAATAAATATGAAGGTAGGAATGGCGGTGGCAAGCCTATAGACATATCAGTGTCCTCCCCCTCTCTCACATCAGCCAGATATCAATTCAGCGACCCGGTAGGGATGGAAGGCATAGTTGGCCTGGGTTCTAACATAGGAAGGAGGGGCGCTTTCCGATTATTTTGGGTGCAGGGATTTGGCGAAAAAATTATATACTAAATAGACAATCATGTAAGGCTATTGCTATGTCTTCTTTAGCTGTCAACCATAATTGATATCGGCTTTTATTGAGGGCGACGTTTCGGCGTCTTCGCCTCCTTCAGAGCCTGGAAAACCATTCCCGTCAACGTATCTCAGATTGCAGGAGCCAGGTAGTGCGGAGGATACAAATTCCACATATTTGCCATATCTGTGCTGAATTTCCTGCGGCGTACTGCAACTAGAAGGATTGAGAGCAATCTTACCGATACGCAGAAGCGAGGTCTGAAGGAAGTATGGGGGGTTGACTGCGTCCGGAGCAATACGAGTGTGAGTGGCAAGGTTAAAGAGTTTGTCGTGCTGTCTCAAGAGATGGGCAGGGCCATCACGAGGTCACACCTCCAAGATCACACCATCTATAGCCTCTTAAGGAATTCGCTAGACAGTACCATCAACTTAGCCGAACATGGACTGTAATAGGAAAGTCGGCGAACCTCCCTAAGGGCATAATAGCACTCATCCTTTCCCCGAAAACGAGCGCTACTACATTCAGCAGGGGTCCACTGTCGCATGCCATGGAGCACACGCGTGGTGTATGGCCTCGTGGTCGTAGTATTGCTGGTGAGTGAAGTGCAATAAATGATAATGATAATGACAATTGGATCTATGCCGGCAGGGTGTTGTTCATCCACTGCGGAATCTGAATCCGAGGCTCTCACGGACACTCATTTTAACGCATCAGGTAAGCCTCCTATTCTTTTCTACAACACTCGTTCTGTCTTCCAGCTCATCCAGCCGCTGGGAAGCCTTTATACAACATAACAGTTACAGCAGCTGAAAAGCTGAAAAGCCTACGGAACGCTGACTCCTTGCGTCTGTTGTTGTTATATTAAACTTCAATTTTATTTCGTTGGATTGCAGGATTCTGGGGAACGGGCGAGTGCTTTTAGATCCCCTATATAATTATCTAATTAGTTATGTAATTTTTTCGCTAAATCTCTACACCCACCATAGTCGGATGGCGCCGAAGGAGGTAATGTCTAATGCAAAAATCAAAGTGGAATATCAGTGGAATATATGACAAGCTACATTATGCTCCCTAGGAATTTACGCTCAAAGGTGCATTCTCAGTAAGCTAATTTTTTAAACGAAGCTCGAAGACGATGCAATGACAGGAGTAAGATATCCAAGAACAAGCTCCAACTCAACTGGTGAAACGAAAAAGAAAATCTCGCAAATCGTCCCTGCTATGCCTCCGACTATTCTTGGTGACGAGCCCAACTCGTTGCCACCCACTGGTCAGACATTAGCAGTGGAGTGTTACCACTACTTCACCACGTTGTTTACCCGATACTCTATCCGGGTAACCATTACAACGGTTTTCACCGAAAGCCTACCACGTCGCGCGTTGATAAATCGCAGTACGTGGAGGTTTCGCGGTAAGTTCTGTCGTTATCGGCCGGTAAATCGTTAATGAATTCAGGTCCTGGTTTCCCCACTTCTGGTGGAAGGGATTGCTGACTTGCCTAGTAGGTAATCCACTGTGGTTACTAACAATTGTGATTATATTGTTGGTTGATTTGCATTGTATACTGAATGAAGAAGTAAAGAAAAAAGGAGAACCCTATCAAAACTTTCCGATCGATCCAATATTTTAGACTCGAATTGTTCAAGACTAATTGTAATAGTACTGTCGCAGTCATCCGGTCGCTATTCAGGAAGTTTTGGCTTGAAAGTTTACTCTTCTTGGGTTTCTTGAGAACTAAAAATGATGTACTTCAATTCACCAGTATTGACCAGTACTAGAACGCCCTAAAATTTTCAGCCCAGGTCGTTCAGCGTGGTGCTTTCGATGATCATCAAGAGCCATGCGATTTGCCACCGCCTCCTCCCCATCCCACCGATGTAGTATCCGTAAGCTGCTTTTAGACAAGCGTTGTCTTATTCGCGTTTTACAAGGGAGCCCATGAACTTCCCGCAAATATTCTCAACGAGACCTATATGGTCTTGTAGGGCATCGGACGAGGATCACAGAACTGTGCTTCGTTTTTGCTACGGGCCACTGGGTGGTCCGAAAATGACAAAAATGGTATCAGTTCAGAGCGGGTTGATAAGGCATAAGTGACACCTGGAATTGCCCTGTCCTGCTCAGACCTTAATCTACAAAACGTTTGGAGCTCAAATTAAAGTTTGGTTTTAGTAATTCCATATGATAATTTACGACGTTTTCTGGACGAAGCTGCAGGGTACATCCAAGTGATTCTTTTGCAACGGCGGCGTTAGCGACTGGATGGCCGAGTGGATGTGATGCGGACTTGCGGGAGGGGGTCTAGGGTTCGATTCCGGGGAAGGTTACGAGATTTTCTCCGTAGTCTGCTCATATTTTTGCAACTAAAGAGTACATTTTGCCTACGGTAGGGTACCGTATTATTCGGTAGTGATGAATAAGAGTGAGGAAATCATGACTACCGATTTCGCCCGGACTTCGCCTATGGGAATTATTTAAGGTGCTGACCACGAATCTGTCACTCCTTTTCTGAATTATCACTTTGCTTGCACCACTTTCCATTAAAGGTTGAAGTCGAAGGTTCGGAAATAAAGTCTGGCCACATTGGAGAAACAAGCGATCGCACTAAAGTGGATAGTTTACTCACCCATATCTACCGAAACCTGCCGTAATATATCGAAATTTTAAAAACAGGTATCACATCCGTGATCAGCACCCCAAGTAGGGGAGGGGGGGGGGGGGGCGTTCGTATCGGCTGGTTGTAGGCGCCGCCTCCGCGCGCTCAGGTGGCCATACCTGCGGCGTCATCTCCCCGTTCGCCGTCTCCGCTCACGCTCTGGCACCCGTCACGCGCGCGGCGACAGCGGCCCGACGGAGGCCGTCGTCGGCGGCCCCACGGACGGCCCGACGGACGAGCAGAGCACGCAGGAGGTCAACCAGATTTGTTGGGACTGCAATCGACAGGGTGTTCAGAGGATTTACAAAACCAGTGTAAGGATACATGTTGGCATGATACAAACATAGCTCTGCATCAGAATTTCGAGCTCTATCTAATGAACTCTACCTCAAGCTCATCAATGATGCCACCGTTGATGCGATATTCTTCAAATTTGAAACTGAAAAATAATTCTTCGCAAACCTGCTACAAAGCTGTAAAAGGAATGTTTCCAGACTAAAATTTCACACAGAATTCAACCACGTCGTCTAAATACCTTCTAGAACTCTTTTTTAAAGAAAAAATTGTGTGGATGACACCGTTGGGGATATGTCTCCAAGACAACATTCTACACAGAATTCAATTACGAAATTTGTGTTCACAAATACAGTGTGTCCCAAAAATGTATACGCTGTTTGAAGGTGATAACCTTGCTCAGAGTAAGGGTACTGGAGAACTTGATGACTCAGATAAAATTTTAAGACAGTAAAAATCTTCTGACAAATGAGGGTATAGATTGCGCCATGCGCTCGTCTGAAACCTTGCATTTTACACTCGAATGATTGTTTTCGCTTGAATACTTGTTATAATTTCTCCAAAAAGTGGTCGTTTCGATTGATGTGAGCTTCTTTAAAGGTTTGAAAGTTCAAAACACATTATGGCTTGCGAAAAATGCAGAATCCTAAATCCTAAAAAATCCTAAGAATCCTAAAAAATGCATGTACTATTTGAGTGGTTCTATCATTGGTGATAGTGAAGCTTTTGAAGATGTTTAACATCTTCAAAAGCTTCAAAAGCACAGGGTAACGAAATTTCCGTGGCGTGCAAATAGTCAAGATTGCGCCATGCGCTCGACTGAAACCTTGCATTTCAGACTCGATTGATTGTGCATGGGCTAACTGCTTGTTAAAATTCTGTTACTACTTGGCCACACTAACCTGTGCAGCGCCTCTTTTAACGTTTAGAAATTGACAATTACGTGAAAGGCAAGTGACGTGTGAGTTTATTGATTTCACAATTTATCACTTTCGCTATCGCTCTAATAATCCTCTCTACATTTTTGAGCTCATAACAAGAGTCAGGCCCGGCTCTAAACCTTTCTACGAAGGGAAGGAGTTTATCCTGAAGTGGCACTGGAAGTTTGAAAACACCGTAGAAGTGCGTAGGCGACTCAGCGACACTCTGTATTGACTGTAGAGTGGAGAATTTGTGTTAGTTCACTATATGCTCAATACACAGAACTAATGACGGTGGTAAGCAACAATTGATTAATAGACATGTCCTACTTCCTGGTAATAAATATAACCTCGGCCCCCTGGATGCACGGCCTCTAGGAGGTCGAGGTCTTATGAGAGGGCAATGAAAGACTATGTGTTCAGTGACCTCGTTTATCCCCCAGAACTGAAGTTTCGGACCGCTTGATTGACATCCACAAAGAATCGATGAATTGACCAATATCGGTTGATGATCGATCGAAACGTCAAAAACGAACTTCAGATTCGTGTTCAACGATCTCGGTCACCCTCACGGCATAAGTTTTGTACCGCTTGAATGACATACACAAAAAACGCACACAACTCTTTTATGTCTAATAGAATAGGATATCAACTTCGTGATTGAATTCTGCGTAGATTGTTGGCTTAGAGACATGTCCCCAACGATGTGATATACACAATTTTTTCTTTAAAAAAGAAAGAGCTTTCTAGAAGGTATTTAGACGACGTAGTTGAATTCTGTGTGCGCGGCGCCCACGACCAGCCGATACGAACGCTACGCACCCCCCCCCCCCAAGTAGCCCCCATGGGCGATGTTTGGGCGAAATTTTTTCTTTTGTCCTCTCCTCGACCTCCGGAGTCGTGAAAGGCTGCAGTGCCGGTTATTCTGCGTACACCCGTTACTTACATATACCCATCGTAACCTTCTACCATCCATCGTTTCATCGGAAATGGTTGCCAGATTGGTGATCTGCATCCCAGATAACCCTATAGATGAATTTGGGACGAAAAATCCTTTTCGATCTCCAGAGTTGAGGGAGTGAGTACAAGTGCTCCTATCTGCAACGACCCGACCCGTCTCCTGTAAGTGTATAGGAAAATCGTCAGAAAAAAATACACAGTTAGGCAAATACCATGAGGTGGATGAAATATGCCGTACTTGGTAACAGTTAGTAGAACTGCGAAAGTTGCGAGAAGAATAAAAAGCAGTCTGCAAAGAAATCTGAAGAGCAATGAGTATGTCCTGATGATGGGTCACATTAATGCTTGTCGACCGTATTCACGAAGGTGACAGCGAGAAACACTTCCAAAAGCAATTGAGAACATACCAAAGAGGTCATATGGCGATAGCCACCTTTCTCAGCGAAACCATCGTTTAATGGACGCGCGATATCGCTCCACACAACAAAACCAGCTTCTTCCACATCTGACAACAGGTTGAAAGCGTGGTTAGAACGCGAAGAAGGTACACTACCGGAGCCAAAATGTAATCTTCACAAGTGCTCCGACACGCCTAACGGCGTGTCTCGCACTTGCGCGCTTCGCGCGACTTTGTAGCATCACTGACTGACTGGAAAGTAGTTTTTGTAAAGCACAAAATTCGCTAGCATCTAGGACTTGGTGCGTACTTTATCGGCATCAAGCCCTTCACCACTTCGGTACCTTCATCATAGACATTCTTTCCTGACCGGCCAGTAATGTCACTGGTTTGTGCTGCGCAGTACTTCTATTCCTCAATTTGTTCCTCCGCAATCGTTCTCATGCCCTACAGCTAGCGTTTCAAGTTGTCGTTGACATGCCTTCCGAAGCCAGGTTCCCCTCTCTCGTTTCTTCTTACTGGATCTAATTGCTGGTCCGCCTTTACAGGTCTTCTCTCCTCTCTTTAGTCCCCCACCTTCCTTGTCCCAACTACTGGCCCACTTCTTGGTTTCCACTATTGACACCTACAGGTCTTTTCTTGCTAGTTTCCCCGTCCTGGCCGCTCCTCAAGGTTCTTTCTTTCCTTATTGGTCGCTCTCCTGGTCCACCATAGAGGCCCCCTTACCGCCTTTCTCCACCACCCCCTTAGTGGTCCTCCCATGCTCAAGGCGCGGTCCGTGACACGTATTCAAAATCAGGATGCTTGCTGCGCGACGTAGTGGGTACGTCTTCTGGATCTAGGAGCTCAGAAGAGCCGTCTTCCGAATCCAAAAGCTCAGATGCGCGCGCAGTCGCCGCTCTGTCGAGCATGATGAGGCTATGCGTATGCGTCCTTGCTCTCCGTATGAATTCCCTTACGAAGCCCTTCTTTTTGGTTCCCCATCCTGGTTCCCCTCCAGGTCCCTTCTTCCAGGTAGATTCCTGCTCCTCCTCCCCCCCCCCCCCCCTCGGGATCTTTACTACTACTCTGCCCCAATTAAGTAGGCCTCCCACGCTCACGACACGACGACGACGAGCGAACGCCCATTGTGTGACATCGGTGTCACATCCTCCAAATCCCGTCTCTCTTAATGGTGATGGATCCCCTTGCTGATCCTCCTTACTGCCCCCCTCCCCTGATTGGTAACTCCCTGACGATCCCTACATATTGCCTAAACTCTTCTTGGTGCCACCTCCTGGCTTGCTTCATTGTTCCCCCCGTCGACCATCCCGATGCTCCTTCTGGTCGCTGCCACCTGATCACTGTCGGTTCTCCACCCTCAAAGTCTCTCTTCTACTCTTACCCCTTTAGTAGTCTTTTCATGCTAATGGCACGAAGTCGGCTTCTGAATATGGTCGCTCAGGAATGAGCAGAGATGCTGTTGTGTTAAGCAGTAAAGGGCTGCGTTTCTCCTGCTACAGCAAAATCCCGCGTTCAATAGCAAATTTTGCCCGCGCTGTAGATGATGAGGGGTACCTCATTCAGGTTAGATCATCGGCCGCCCTCGCCATGGATAATGCGGCGTATCTCACTTAGGTTAGATCACTCCACGGACAAACTCTTTTATATATAGGGTGGCGATGGTGATGGTGATAGTGGTGATATCTCACACAGGTTAGATCATTCGCCTGCCCTCGCTGTGGTTGATGCGGCGTACCTCACTTCGGTTAGATCATTCGACCGCCCTCGCTGTGGATGATGCGGCGTACCTCACTTCGGTTAGATCACTCGACCGCTCTCGCTGTTGATGATGCGGCGTACCTCACTTCGGCTAGATCACTCGACCGCTCTCGCTGTGGATAATGCGGCGTACCTCACTTCGGTTAGATCACTCCACGGACAAACTCTTTTATATATAGAAGGTGATTTGCAAAAATGCTAACAGTCCACCTAGGAACGCAGAAACTCCACACCCGGAATTGAACCCTCGACCTCCTCCCGTAAGTCTCCCTCGCTATCCACACGGCCATCCAGTCGCTGTCGACACCGTTGCGAATGAATCACTTGAATGTACACTGCAGCTTCCTCTTGAAAACGCAAGAAATTATCAAATTATATAACCAAACTCTAATTTACGCTCCAAACCTTTTGTAAGTCAAGTTCAGAGCACGATAGGGCCATTCCAGGTGTCACTTTTGCCTTACCAGCCCGCTCTGAAGCGGTCCCATTTTTTGCCATTTTTGGACCACCCAGTGGCCCGTAGCAAAAACGAAACACAGTTCTGTGATCCTCGTCCGATGCTCTACAAAACTATATAGGTCACGTTGAGAATCTTTGGGGAGAAGTTCATGGGCCTCCCTTGTTAGAGACTTTCTCTTAAGACTGGTTTGTCAATAATTCTAATATATTTCAGGTTCGAAAATTGATGCGTTCTAAGGTGATTCGTTGCAAGCGTTGCAAGAACCGATTTATCGAAAGAAATATCTACGAACGTCATTTAAGAGACAAACATCCGGAAGATTATGCGGTTTATATCGAAGAGCAGGTGGAGATCTTGTTCAGCATTTGTGCTTAGCTTTTTTGGCACAATTGACAAGTGTTTTAATAGGAAGCTGAAATGGAACAACAACGACAGGAAGAGATAGAAGCAAATCGAATAGAGGAGCTACAAACCGGGGGATTTATTCCACCGGAATCCGAGATAGAAGCCTCGACGTTTGAAGTAGATGTGGAAAGGTCTGTCGCTAAATCTTGTATAGATGTTAACTGTTAGTCGTGATATGCTCAGATGTCAATGTTGGGCCTATGTATCAACCACAATTTCTGGTCTGCGTATGGCTTAAAAGTGTTTTCCTCCAGCTCTGCCATGATTTGCATTTAAGTACTAGTTGCACCAGGCGCCGAAGAACCACGTTTATGCATAAAAAATTACTCAGAACCCCACGATCTACAAAGTAATACTGATAATACAGCTTTATTTGCCAGTAAGTAGATTACAGTTCTGTGAATGAACTAGAGATGTGACCACTACCCATTGCGAGCAAATTCATATCCTCGAGGGTGTGACATTAACGATTTCCAGAATCCCGTTACCTGGAGAGAACAACGGCGGTGTTGCACCACGTTTTGACGAGTACGGAAGACTGAAACAGCTGAAGCGTCCTTACAAGAAGGTAAATTTTACATAGTTATTTGTTAGGAATCTGGATATTCAAGCGTTTTCAGGTGTCGCCCCAATGTCCTTTCTGTGACAAACGGTTTCGCAATGAATACTCATTAAAGAAACATTTCATTAAAAAACATTCCGATATGGTGAAGTTCAGTGCATTCGGTGCTTCAAAAGCGTTAAAGACGATAAAGAAATGGAGTCTCACCTCTGTGAACTAGTAAGTCCACCAAATGAGTCGATTTTATTTTCTCATTTTCAAATCGATTTGCTGTCTAAGATTTTCTCATTGCCTGCAAACAGTAGATATTTCTGAGATGTTCTCTTTCTTTAAAAAGTGTCCAGTTCAGTATTCTCAGCCATTTAGACATTCATTTGCTCCGAGTGCACCCCTATCCGTAACCTATGTAGTGATCAACGTTTATTGAATCACTGGAGAAAGTTCCACCGAGGTGGGTTCATTTGGGCGGCCAATAAATACCTTTAAATCCTACAAACTATATTCGAATTGATTCATTCGTTCTCGTTTGCGTAGTGTTTCCTACCTTCTGGTTCCATATATTTAGCGTTCAGCTGCAAACTCTAGCTTCAAATGTAATCTATGTAAACTGAAAGTCCTAACTCCGAGATAATTACGAAAACACAAGAAAATGTCACATGTGTTTACCAAGACTTACCAATGCCATTTCCGTGAAGGGTTTTTTATAATCGAAGTGGCGGTAAGTTAAGTAAGACTTTCTTTTATTCAGTATTATATTATATATCTTTTCAAATATGTTTTCATTATTGTAATTAATTGCACTTATTGTACAGGTAATGACACACGAACGAATCCATACTGGCATCATAAAATTCGAGTGTCGGATCTGCGACTTTAAAGCGAACCGTTTTATACAAATTTAGGAGCACCGGAAAAACGAACACGGTTACATTTGCGCAATTTGTCAAGAACGTATGGCCGAGTGGAGCGACATGAAGCATCATACATTAATAAAACACAGTGGATATTTAACCACAGAACAAAACGCAGGTGAGCAGAAGTTGTCACGGAACCACAGCCGCTGGACATTTTTTCAATAAGCACTAGAAAAAGTTGTGTGCGCTTATTCGAAAGTAAATCCCTACTTTAAAAAGCTTTGTTTTACAAGGATCGAACACAATGTTTTATTCTACATCATTGTTCGTCTGTAGTTATCTACCTTCGGATTTCGTTAAGACTTGGTGTATTTAGTTCTGACAGACGGGCACCGTTTTATAGCTGTCGGCAAGGCTGTCCACGAGTTTCGGCACAACGAGAAAGACGACGTTGTTTAAGATGTCATAGCTCGGTTTATACATAAAATTATTCGTTAAAGTAAATGTATAAGTTACTACCTACCTGCCGTCATCAATGTGTTGTCTAGTAGTACATCTTCAACGGGCAGTGACTGATCAACAATCGGTTGTCCTTCCTTGAGCTTGTGCGGCACGTGTCAGGTGGCAACGATTGGACGCTCATTCTCGACTTGTGGACTGGTACCGTAATGGGCTGCCAGCGCTTGCTGCTTATGTCAATGGCGAGGAAGGTTCACACTCCACATAGTCAATAATCTTAGCAGAAACCTGCAGAAAAATACAAAGTTTCGTATGTAAGGAAGACAACTGATGAAAATTAGATGCTGAACACGCATTTGGAAGTCTGGAGTGGAGCATACCATCTTCGCGTCGAATTGGACACTTTTCAAATCAAACTGGACATTTTTTCACGGCAAATTGAACACCTCAAATGGAATTGGACACTTTTCAAACTAAATTGGACACTTCTCCCGTTAAATTGGACACTTTTCAGGTCAAATTGAGCACCTCAAATGGAATTGGACACTATTCAAACTAAATTGGACACTTTTCGCGTCTAATTGGACACTTTTCAAACTAAATTGGGCACTACAAATCAAATTGGACACTTCAAACCAAGTGTTCAATTTGATGTGAAAAGTTATTTTTTACTTTTTTATTTAGGAGTGTCAAGTACCGACACACAATGGAATTAATAAATAAAACTAAAACCAAACAGAACAGAACAGAATAGAGACTTGGGATTATAATGCCACAAACAATGAGAGATTAAGTGATGAACTCAGCAACGCGCATTTTGAACGTATTATAACTCGATGAGAAATGAGGAGAACGAAGGACACGGTTGAAGGCAGTACGAACTCTGGAAGAGAAAAACTTTGACCTGATCTGTGTATTGGCCGATGAGGTTGTAAATTTTAGGGCTGCTCCTCTGGTGTGGGAAGTTACTGGAATGAAGAAATCAGAAATTTGGAGATCAATTAATCCCTTAAAAATCTTAAACGCCATGAGGAGATCAAAGCGCTTTCTTCTCCATTCCGAAGAGGGGATACCTAAGGCATGGTTTCTAGCAGTAGAATTTGGGATATCGCTATAGGGAAGCCTGAAGCTACGCAGGAACAGTTTCCGGGTGAAACTGTTTTGGACTCTCTCCAGTGCAAGGATATCCTTCTTTTTGAAGGGAGAAAAGATGGTGGTACTGCTCTCCAGGATGGGGCGAATGTATAACTTATACGCCTTAAGTAGGGTGTTTTGATCCGAAGTGTGAAGAACCTTGAAAATGTTATAGACTCTGCGGTGACCTTTACTTGAGATAGATTTATAATGCGTATCGAAGTTCAGATTACTGTCATAAGAGACGCCTAAGTCCTTCACCTCGCTAACAACGTCCAGGGGAAACCCAGATAAAGTATAATGAGGTTGTCTAGGAAGTTTTCCAATGGGAAGAACACGGGTTTTTTCAACTGATAGCGGGAGGCCGTTTCGAGAAGACCATTCATCGACCCTGTTTATGGCCTGTTGAATGACAGAGTCCGAGTCAGTGTCCTGAACAACTTTCAAAAATTTGATATCGTCCGCATACATGCAACAGGTGACATCTAGGTCTCCCAACACAAGTGGCAAGTCCGAGGTGAAGATGTTAAATAATAAAGGCGAAAGGACTCCACCCTGAGGGACACCACTTGAAACTGAATGCACTGGAGAAAGAAGTGCCAACTGCAACTTGAAATGTTCGGTTTGAAATGAAGGACTTTAACCACTGAACAATCCGAGGATTGAGACCAATTGAATGCAGCTTGAGTATAAGTAAATCGTGGGGAACCTTGTCGAAAACTTTACAAAAGTCGAAATAGACCACATCGATAGAGTAACTACTATCATAAGCCTTGGTCCACTCATTGAAACAGGAGAGTAATGAAGTTTCAACCGACATACCCGCTCGAAATCCATGTTGAACGGTGGGAATGATATTGAGAGAGTTTATGTGAGCTTCGATATGTTTCTTGAGTAACTTTTCGAAAACACGGCAGAAAATTGAAGTGAGGCTAATAGGTCTGAAGTTATTAGGGTCCGAGAGTGGGTGCTTTTTTGGAAGAGGAACCACTATTGAGTGCTTCCATCTGGAGGGAACCACTCCGAGGGTGAAGCAGCGGTTGAAAATAAACTCAAGAGGACCTGAAATTTCAACAATAATATTTTTATGACCACGTATGGGATCCCATCGGGGTTTGTTGAGGCCGAGGACTTCCATCCACGAAGGATGTCAATGATTTCTTCGCGATAGAACCAGGGTACAGTTGGAATTACACTGCGCTGAGAGGAAGGCAATGGATTAGGACAAGAATTAGGCATCGAGTTGTAGATTTGTTCAAAACAGGAGGCTAGCATTTCTGCTTTATCATAGTCAGTAAGTGTTCTAATATCATCGTGCTGGAGAGTTCCAATACAAGGGTTATCTGAGAGTCTATGTTTTAGAATCTTATAAAGGGCTTTTAGACCATTCTTTTCGATAAGCTTTTTCTCAATGTAGGAGTTATAGCTGTGGATCTTCTTGTTGTATTTGCTGTTGAGAGTTTTGAAGCTTGCCCAAGTTGTGGGAGAAAAAAGTGTCTAATTTGATTTGGAAAGTGTCCAATTCGACGTGAAAATGGTATATATGCCGACGAAAAGTTGGAAAGGTGATAAGTATCAAATAGGGAATGAACATTAAAGTGAAATAATACGGCAGAGCCCAGGAGTGGAACTCCTGCTCTCTAACCTATGAAACAGCGTCATTCACCCCTGATCACTAATCCGCTCGAAGGAGAGCCTTTTGCCGCCTCATTTAAATAAACGCACGTGGCACATAGCGCTTCTGCATGCGCTGACGATACGATCTTTGGGGATCCTAGCTCCTTTGCTTCGCTCAATGTAGAAGAAATTGACGCAGAATCAAGGAGTCCTGTACGGAAAAGGTGACTCGTGATCTTCGTTTGCTCCTATGGGCTTAGTCATAGGTTACGAAACGGCTGATGGTGTTTGAGATGGATATATACTTTCTGTTTTCTGACCAAATTTTGCCAATTTTCCCAGAAAACAAAAAGACGTCCCAAATCGCCAGAGAACAGAAATCCCGCCCATTCCTGGACTGTACGCGCGCCAGTCGAACGCCTGGTTAAGGTGGCAACAAATTCTGCTTGATTTGTTTAATTCCCAGTTCCACACCCCCAAGCCGCATTGCGCCAAATACTCATCGCATTTCAAGTGGATGTTGTGTTCTCGTAGTGATTAAGCTCAACTTCATGTTTCAGGCTACATCGAGAGTCCCCGTGTATGGGCACTTTTCAAGGGCGAGTGACGTTTCTCTCTCATCTCGTTGCACATCCGCTTTCGCGTTTAACCGCACTAGCCGCAGCTTTACCAAACTGCACAGGAGCATTGTTGTCATTTCGCACCAGATTGTTGTGTTCTCACTGTTCTGCTATACTCAAGCCCTCATAGAGGTTGTTATATGTTGTTCATGGTTGTACATGATGAAGATTTCTTTACCTATTCATGTGAATATTCCACTCATTCACTTTGTGTTAAGTGTAAGAAATAAAAGCATAGCTATACCTGTATACGGTCGTAAAGAAAGGAAGTGTTCGTTGCGTGCACCTCTTGTGTTTACTTATGAGCGGATGACGCGGCGATATGAGGTTGTACAGCAGTGTGGGAAAAGTGCTCCACGGCGAAATTGACGTCATGCAGCCGCGACGCAGAGCGCATTTGCGTTATGAGTGGGCGTGTCTTTGGTTGCGCCCTCTGTACGTTCTCTCGATTCACGAGCAGCACCGGGCGGGACCCTCTTTCTGAAGGGGAGGATCTCGTCTGTCTTCGATACCTCCGTTATGGATGGAAGTCCTGGTCGGCGACTCGAGAAGGTATGCCATAAAATGGTGCTATGGGCGCTTTCCGGTGCCGCGAGTCTGTTCATGGTGTGTCGAGTATTTTCTGGTGTATTCATTAAGTGAATGATCTGCCAGAGCTGTAGGTATGGTGTAGCATGTGATCGCACTACTTCCACCGCCTAGATGCAGTACCTTTGCTGGTGTGCGTTATTTGTTTGGTCGTCCTCTCTTGATCTCGTGTGGAGGTAATGGGATACGTTCCTGTCCTGGACTAGCATAGACCGCGTGCGCCACGATCCGCCTCGGTTGTGCGGCCCTCGTCGAGATTAGGGCGTCAGACCTGCAGCCAACCGACCAAGCCGTTTTTCATATATTCAGCAAATAAGCGCAATGTGCTGATAACTGCAGAGAGTAGGCGAGGCGAGTGTCTGGGAGATCTTGAGATGTCCAGAAAGGCAGGATGCCGCATCTACGCTCTTAACACGTGTGGAAAGACGCCGTGAGACTGACAACTCAACTGGTGCTCATTCATTCCTGGATGCGCGGGAGTATTCACGACCGCGGTAGCAGTTCCACCAGGCTCCCTTGAACGTATGGTGGTTTCAGCGGCCATTCCTGTTTGGGGCGATGTTACTACCACATGTATCATGCATCAGAAGGGGAATTACTCAGAATCGAAGGGGGTAAACACTGGTTTATCCGTGTTGTTCGGATTGCAGCGCCCAGGGCTTTTTTCATTTTCTAGTTTTCTGTCCTACAGTTTTCGAAACCAAAAAGTTACGCCATAAGAAGTGCACATTTTCAAATACTCGAATCATTGTAGCAGCGAGCGTAAATTCAGCTCGTACAGCTGCAAAACATTGGAGATCATAGCGCCGACCAGTTTTTATGCTAGAGTTGAAAACGAGACGCAAAGGAGAGATATATGGAGTTGAATGATAGGTTTTTGATGGTGTAGTTTACATGCCAAGTTAACGCTAGGGATAAGTGCTCTATGGTGTAGTGCTGTTTCTCAAGGTATTTTGTCCCGTTATTTTTGCTGCATACTTATGAACTTTTTAACCCGATCCTAAATTTGGATGCTGTTTACGAAAATGTTTCTGATATCAAGAGTTACAGTAGGGTCGATAACCAACAATGATTCGAACGCTGGTCAGATAGCAGTTGGTTATGTTAGTTAACTACGCAAAGGAATGCAGACTACTTTTGAAGAAAACAATCTTCTCACGATTGAATGAAAAAGTTACTAGTATACCTGAACGCACATGGTCTGGCCTTAGACATAATTGAGGATGGTCGAAGTCTGGAAATCATGGGGAAGCATTTTGTCGGCCGAACTTCGTAGACTTCTTAGAGAAAACAATTACTGCAGGCGCGATGACACTTACAAGAGAGGTCAATGAGCGTCCCGTGGCAATTTGAAAGTGACCTATTGAGGGTTGTAGAGGACTGCAAGAGAAGCACCGTAGTGGTTTTCAAATTTCCTGCGGACATCTGGGTAGGTCAAAAATTGCAAAAAAACTGTTGCACTTCAGTGCAGGCCGATAAAGCAAAACTGACGTCTGGAAGTGCCTTGTCGTGGTTACAGTCTAACTTGAAAAAGGTTTGGGGCTGGAACGGTAGCCGAATTACAGCGATCTCGCAATTTGCTTGTTAGCGGTACAGTTACCGAAGCGGAACAATTGAGGTGCGCCGCTCACCACTAAGGAGGCAGTGACTGGATGGTCGAGTGGATAAGGTGGCGGCAGGGATGTGCGTAATTACGATTTACGATTTACGACATTTTGGATCGTAAATCGTCGTAAATGTGGTCTTTGATCAAAAACCAACTGGCGTCCAAATTTATGTAGACTGGGTTATAAAAAGGTGCCCAATGGTCCCCTCTTATAGCTCATTACCACTCCCCTTCGGAGTTGTTTTTGATGAAGACACCGTCCTATGCACAGGTTTCTCGAATCCGACTATCACCTTCCTAGAGAAAAAGAGGCGAGTGTTCTAGATCCACGTCCTGCTTGGTAGTGAGGTTTAGTCAATTTGTTTATAATATATTCATGCTAATTTTAACTAATAGAATTGACGCAAATCCACGATCGAACATCATTCGTGACTGGAGGCGGGATTTAGAAAGCTGCAGTTTTCATGTGGAAAGGATAAACCACTGATGTTTCTATCGGTTTGCGTTGTGTTATAGTTCATATGGCGAAAGAGCAAAGTGATGCACAAAGTGCAGTAAAACCAAGCGCGTAGCATTTCAACAAAAGCTCAACTGGTTTTTGGCAGTTTTGATTTTCCTTTTCGGTGGTGTGATTGAGTTTATGGTCACCCTATCTGATCCGCTTAGGATGCTGCAGACTCTCGGAACAAGCGTTCGTTACAGAGCTGATGAAGAGCAGCCCGAGCGAGTGCAGAGAATTACTAAAGAGTAGTGCAGTATTGCCTTAGTTTTCGAAATCGGACCAGTGCAAGCAAACTTCCGTAGAAAACCAGTGCTCTAGGTCGGATTAGGCTACTCCCCCCCCCCCCCCCCCCCCCCCTCTCCCCCACCGATAGCTGATATTGTCGATCGATGGTTCAGAACTTGTGAGCACTCTTAAATATAAATCATAACGAAATGTAAAATTATTATTAAGGATAATGTAATAATAGTAATATTAAACTAATTAAAGATACGAAATGCCCTCGCTCCAATCTTTTTACAATCAACAGAGCTTCTGAATTCGAATATTGCGCTGAGGTACTTTCTTGGAACTCTCTGTGCCAGTACCTTCCTGCAGCGGTCTTATTCACTTGCTGCGTTTAAAATGGACTTCTGCAAGCACAAACTGATCCTGTTCTAACTTGTTCCGTGTTCTTCCCAACTCAGATCAAACAAGGTTACTTTTAAATCAGAATAGATACTTTCTAAATAAAAATTGTCTTGTCTATGGAGTCAAACTGAGGATGCCTTGAGAAGATTACCTTAAGGAATACGTTAACCTTCCCATTTTAAAGCGACTACAAAAGTTGTCCAAGAAATATGGTCATTTCACCACTGACCAATGATCATAATGTTATGGCGGCCAAAACTCTCTTATCCGTCTGCTATGGGAATGCTCATGGACTGATTTCAAAATGTAGAAAAGCTGAGAACTTGCAGTGCGTCACACGATTGAGTTGCGCCATGCGCTCATTTTGAATGCATGGTGTAATCCTGTCGTATGACTCAGTATGTTTATTGGATTGCTACATGCACAGTGGCTCTTTTCCCCGCTTTGGTCAGTGGTAAAATAATTTTTTAATTGTACTTTTGACAGCGACTTTTCGCTATTACTAGATTAATACGCAAGCTAAAAAATTGGCAGCAATTTAGGAGTTTGATGAATATTCAAACGATGCAGGGTTTTGTTGGAATCATGCAAAAACTAAGGTAAAGTTTTTGAGCCAACAGTTTTGTCGACTGTCTTGGAAAGTGTAAAGTTTAATTTGAAAGTTGTCTTACCAGTAAGAAGACGTGAAAAGGGAAAGTAGTTTGGTGAGAAAACTGTTCAGCTTGAGGTGAAAATAATGCGACAAATGAATACTGAATCCCATCTGGTTAACATCAGCTGAAAAATCCCTCTGGAAATTTCGTTGTACTACACTACAGGTAAGGTGACTCTTACGATTTACGGTTTACGATTTACGACGATTTTTCCGTAATTACGATTTACGATATTTCAAATTTTATTTACGCACACCTCTGGGTGGCGGGCTCTCAGGGAAAGGGTCAGGGGTTTGGATCCGAGGGTCGGGATTCTGCATTGCTGGGCTTGCTCGATCCACTTTTGTCGATGTAAAGTGTAACTTGGCCACGGTAGTGTACCATACTGACATTATAACCTTATTTTAACCTGGATGATACGATATATACACAAAAATGAACGCGCAAAGCAACAGCGTTCATAAAACATTCGATTGGCCGTTGAGAAGAACAGGTGATTTTCGTTTGCGTACAAAATAGAAAGAAATATATGTCTTGACCATCTTCGTTAGGCATTGATGGTGGGTCTGTCAGCATTACTGTACTTCACGACTCCAAGGATCGAGGAGAAACTGGAAAAATTGAATAAAAAAGGTTTTTATATTTATTTATTTATTCACTTTATTATTATTTATTTATTATTTACATTTATGTTTTTAATTAATTTTTTAAAATTAATTGGTTAATGTATTCATGTTCGATTTTTTTCGACCCCCATTCGAACTCTGGAGAGAAAGCATAACAGTGTCGATCTGTCTTTTTCATCCTCAACCAACCATATTGCTCGTGATCTCACGGCCGTCACATACAGCAATCTCCTCATTGTACAAGAAGACGTAATCCTACCCACATCGTGTCATCCTCCGGCGATCACTCTACATCCGCGCTTCGTTCAGGTCAAGCTAACATAACCAATGAGAGAGCAGGAAACTTTTCTTAGCAGTTCCTCGGTAGCATTCAAGGGCCTGTCCCAACTTCAAAATGGGTAATATTCTTTATCTTGACCGTCTTCGTTAGGCATTGACGGTGGATTTGTCAGCACTACTGCACTTCATGTCCAAAAGTAGAGGAGATGTTGAAAAATGGATAAAAGATTTATCTTTATTCTTCACTTACTATTGTCTATTTATTATTTTTATTTATTATGTATTAATTATTTATTATAATTTGCATTTATGTTTTCAATTAATTAATTGAGGAGATCGCCATGACAGATGCGTTTCGAGGAATAGAAGTTTTTTTGTTTGATGTTTGTTCCATTGACGTTTCCTCATTGGTTATGTTAGCTTGACCTGAACGAAGCGCGGATGTAGACTGGTCGCCGGAGGATGACACGGTGTGGGTAGGATTACGTCTTCTTGTACAATGAGGAGATTGCTGTATGTGACGGCCGTGAGATCACTAGCAATATGGTTGGTTGAGGATGAAAAAGACAGATCGACACTGTTATGCCTTCTCGCCAGAGTTCGAATGGGGGTCGAAAAAAATCAAACACGAATACATTAACCAATTAATTAATTAAAAACATAAATATAAATAATAAATAAATGATAACAAAGTATAATAGATGAAAACAAAATTAAAATAATAAGGAAATAAATAAATAAAAATAATCTTTTTTATCCAATTTTTCTCCTCAATCCTAGAAGTCGTGAACTACAGTAATGCTGACAGACCCACCGTCAATGCCTAAAAAAACGGTCAAGACATAGATTAGTTTCTATTTTGAAGAACGCAAACGAAAATCACCTGTTCTTCTCAACGGCCAATCGAATGTATTATGAACGCTGTTGCTTTGCGCGTTCATTTTTGTGTTTATATCGTATCATCCAGGTTAAAATGAAGTTATAATGTCAGTATGGTACACTACCGTGGCCAAGTTACACTTTACATCGACAACAATGGATCGAGCAAGCCTAGCAATACAGAATCCCGACCCTCGGATTCGAACCCCTGACCCTTTCCCTGAAAGCCCGCCACCTTATCCACTCGGCCATCCAGTCGCTGCCTCCGTGTGGTGATCGGCACACCTCAGTGTTCCACTTCGGTAACTGTTTTGGTGGATAACCAATGGGGTGGCTTTACTGTTCAGTGGAACAAAGGTTTATTCTCACGTTGTAATAGTAGAACACATAATAGTGGTACACGCATCGTATATATATATACACAATTTCAGTGGGCGTAGCCACAATATGGCGACATTCTGGTCGCAATCGGTATCACAAGTGTAAACCTAAAAGACGGTGCCGCACTCGAGCACCACGGGAGATTACGTTGATGAGTGCCTACTTAGGGTATCGCTAGGTTATGCATGTGGATGATATTCAATGGTGCTTATCTTATATTGCTTACCTAAGCATCTTAAGTCTTATCATTCAAGGCGAGGTGTCCTATATATTATAGACCCTGGTTGGGTATATTCACAACAGCTGTACCGCTAGCAAGCAAATTGCGAGATCGCTGTAATTCCGCTACCGTTCCAACACCAAACCTTTTGCAGGTTAGATTGTAACCACGACATGACACTTCCAGACGTCAGTTTTGCTTTATCAGCCTGCGCTGAAGTGCAACAGTTTTTTTGCAATTTTTGACCTGCCAAGATGTCCGCAGGATATTTGAAAACCACTACGGTGCTTCTCTTGCAGTCCTCTACAACCCTCAATAGGTCACTTTCAAATTGCCACGGGACGCTCACGCAGGAGATGCAATTGATGCTGACACAGACTTCATGTCTAGGACAATCTATAACATCGACATGCTGTTTGCTATCCGTAAACGTCCGCCATTGTATTTTATAGCGATGCACGAATATGTATGGCGACTTCTTTGGTTGTCGTTCCAGCTCGGTATGCGGTGCAGTGCTTGTCGTTTATACACAGTTCCGCAGCAGCTGAAAGGTTGCCGTTGATTTTGACTCCTTGATTTAAGCAGGATATCGAGGCCGCTGATGTTGTGATGACGCTGAATAGTGTGAATATGCAAGTCGCCATCATGAGTAGAGCAGATGAGCTTAGTGGTTTCGATCCTTTCTTCGCAGTTGAGCTCTCCTCATATGACTTCGTGTTCTTGACTGCGCGCGGTGGCTGTAATCGAACTGCGACCTCCGTAGATCTCTTCTTCTGATTTGATGCTTCGTCGCAATTTTATCTCCGTTCTCCGGTGTAGCCAATGAGTCTTCTTGCGATCTGGTGGGTGACTCGATGGATGACTGGATTTCCAAAGGAATGAGACGATTGATGGGTCTCTGGATAATTTTTCCTGATGCTGTCTGTAGCATCGCGCTTCCAACTTCGTTGTCTCTGCTGGTGACCAGGTCTAGTATTAATGCCATAGGCCAAGAACCTCTTGGTTGTTGAGAGTCGTCGTCCAGAAGCACTACATCTCCAATTGTTGGAGACTGGTTGGACTTCCTAGAAGTGTTGCTTGCCATCATGTGTCGATCCCTTAGCTCCATGAGATATTCGTTTTTCCAGATCGACCAAATCTTTTTAATGATATTTTCTGTCTCCGATATAGCCTGTTTTGCTGCTTTATGGGAAGAAAGTTCGGGATATGGTCGGCAGTCAGGATCTTCGTCGTCTTCGTTTAGCGTAAGCTGGGATGTTCCATGGCGTACATCTTTATAAACAAAGTCAATAGGGCGAAGAGTTTCAGTCGGACGGTCTCGATCACCAATTGTTAACGGCCTTAAGTTAACAACACTTTCTATTTCACATAGCGTTGTATGAAGTAACTCGTAGGGGAGCTTTCGTCGTCCAACCGTTTTTTTTTAAATTTATTTTTGAAACGATCGTTTGACGGTTCCTACCATCCGCTCCCAAACACCACCCATCCATGGAGATGAAGGTTGTATAAAGGTCCAAAGGGTGCGATAATCCGCTAAAAAGAGGATAGCAAAACATCTTCAACAGCATGGTTGCGGCTCAAAAGGCTTTCCGTCAGTTGGACATTTGTTCCATTGTCGCTAATTATCTTCCTGGGAACACTTCGAGCGATGAATCTCTTGTCGGCAGAGATAAAGTTCTTGGCTGACAAATCCACAGCCACTTCCAGATGTACGAGCCTTGTTACAAGGCAAGCGAACAGGGCGACGTATCGTTTGCAGTCCTCTCCAGAACTCGATTTCGTCGTAATTGGACCCAAAAAGTCCACTCTGGTGTATGAAAACGGAGGTGATTGGGTAGCTCTTTCAGTTGGAAGAGGTCCCATACTGGTGTATTGTACGGAACTGCGTTAGCTTTTCTGCAGGTGGAGCAGTTTTTAAGGGTTCGCTTGCATAGGGTCCTGTTGAGCGGTATCCAAAACCGCCGTCTAATGTTGTACAGGAGCTGATTTGACCCGCAGTGGGCCAGAGCCTTGTGCAGGCTTAGAGCGATGAGCGGTCCCAGTTTGCTTTGCTTGTGAATATGTATAGGATTGACTGTCGAGAAGCGGAGATCGGCGTTCTGGAGTCTACCAAATCTCCTATATATTCCCTCGTTGTCAATTCTCACATTTAGCTGCGTGTTTTGCAGCAGTAGTTCGGGTTTGAAGATGGTTTCCTCTTGACGAATGATCACTCTTTCGGCAATAGTGACTTCTTCGGCTGAGGGTGACTCTGTCTGCAGTCCTTTTCTTGACAAGGGTAGGCATGGACCCTTTGTTGCGTTACGAATAAATCGAGCGCAGTAAGCGACAATCCGAACCAACTTAGAGTAGCTGCTCAATTTTTTCGTTGGCCATATAGGAACCACGGTGTGCTCCTATGTATTTGAAGCATATAATGCTGCTTCGTATTCTGAACCAGAGTTCTGCTGACATAATTCCTCAGCTTTTTTGCCAGGTCAAAGTTCGCTAGGTTGGTTGAGCCAAATTGGGCCACTCCACCAACGATGTTTGGCTAGATCATCTTTACCAACTCCTCGTGTGGCACAGTCGGCAACGTTCTCGTTCGTAGGCACATGGAAGAAGACTACCTGAGTGGATTCTCGAAGTCGTTTTGCAAAAGCGCCTATTTTCTGAACGAGCGTGGAGACGATTGATGGTAACCGTCTGTTTCCATGAACCCAGCATAGCGCGATAGTCGAATCGCTAAATATGTTGATCTACTCGAACTCTGTGTCTATCCTTTGAATAGTTGACTCCGCAAGACTCAATCCGATGAAGATTGAGAGGAGCCCGAGCCTTGGTATCGTTTGTTCCTTGCTTGTGGGGGCAATCTTAGATTTTGCCGTGAACAGTCGTGAATCCTTCCTATTTCCGCATGATATCGTTGTGACGTAGATGCTGCAGGCGTAAGCTCTTTTAGAGTTATCTACGAATAGAGATAACGTATACTTTGTGGAACTTTTCTTCTCCATAACCCTCCTAGGTAAGGAAATTTCGAAACCGTTTATTTCTGAATTGTCTTCTTCCGAAAGTAGGACGTCCCATCCATACTTTTTTCTTATGCAGGTCTTATAGAAAGATCTTTGCTGGGATTAGAAGCGGCGTGAGTAGTCCAAGAGGGTCAAAGCAGTACCCATTGACGCCTCTACTGGTCACAAGGCGAACACATGCCCTCAACGGTGGACATTGGCCTCTGAAGACGACGGTCTTCCTTCTTCCTTCTTCCTTCTTCCTTCTTCCTTCTTCCTTCTTCCTTCTTCCTTCTTCCTTCTTCCTTCTTCCTTCTTCCTTCCTCCTTCTTCCTTCTTCCTTCTTCCTTCTTCCTTCTACCTTCTTCCTTCTTCCTTCTTCCTTCTTCCTTCTTCTTCCTTCTTCTTCCTTCTTCTTCTTCCTTCTTCTTCTTCCTTCTTCTTCTTCCTTCTTCTTCTTCCTTCTTCTTCTTCCTTCTTCTTCTTCCTTCTTCTTCTTCCTTCTTCCTTCTTCTTCTTCTTCCTTCTTCTTCTTCTTCCTTCTTCCTTCTTCCTTCTTCCTTCTTCCTTCTTCTTCTTCTTCTTCTTCTTCTTCTTCTTCCTTCTTCTTCTTCTTCTTCTTCCTTCTTCTTCCTTCTTCTTCTTCTGCGCGTCGGCTCCCGCGGACGCCGGAGCACTATCTCGATAAACCTGAACAGTCATACACCATGTGATATGACATGGGTCTTCGTAGGCCGGCCTGTCAAAAGGGCCTGTCGCCTGCAATCGAATGTCCGTGATCGGCTGAGCTCGCAGAGCGAACAGTTCCAGTGGCACCACGTGAAGGAACGGACATCGCCACCAATTGAGGAATCTAATATGGGTGTCAAAATTGAAAAATGAAACTCTTGAGCGAGTTGTGCCGAAATCGGGTGGCATCACTAGAGGCTGACCGTGCGACACGGTCTACGGAGAAAATGCCCGAATCTAACGGCGCGCGTTTGCGTGCGGAGAAAATTCCCGAAATAGGGAGAAAAATGCCCGCAACCAGGGGAAAAA
This sequence comes from Heligmosomoides polygyrus bakeri, assembly GCA_947359475.1. Classification (NCBI taxonomy): domain Eukaryota; kingdom Metazoa; phylum Nematoda; class Chromadorea; order Rhabditida; family Heligmosomidae; genus Heligmosomoides; species Heligmosomoides polygyrus. Next base: position 37,084,171 of record OX375870.1, on the reverse strand, counting down.
ATGCCCGCGACCAGGGGAGAAAATGCTCGCAACCAGGGGAGAAAATGCCCGCGATCAGGGGAGAAAATTCTCGGGTCGACGAGAAGAATCTATAGCACACCATCATGTGGTGAATAGCAAAAGCGCCGTAATAAAGAAAGCAACATTGAGCGGTAATCACCACTTAGGAAACTAAGAAAAGTTTGAAACTGTGGAAAAAACCGTACATTAGGAGAGCCTTAACCGGACCATCGTTATTACTATACAATGGTCTATTTCTGCAACATTTCATTCCTACCAAAGCTCCAATAAGAAGTTGATCGCAAAATTTCATGTTTGAATATTTATAATATAATATTTCGATAAGGTGGCTTGAAAGATTTTTGGCGAGGTGCTACACCGCAGGTTCTGGCCATTTAATAACGTTTTTGGTAAAACCTATGTTGCAACTAACCATTCAGATATTTAAATCCTTTATTCAGATATGTGGAAATATCAAAAAACAGCAACAAAGCGAATCAAAGTAGAAATCCTACACTGAGAAAAACTTTAATAAAAAGGGCACTAAAAGTATTTACGATACCAACGGTGTATCAGATGAAAATCGCTTGAAAAGCAATGAATGATGAAATATCTATGTTCAAATCCTGTTCTAGAAAAGAAGGAAATGATTGGTCAAAAATGAAGGCTTCATCTGAAAGACTCAGTAAAACCTCAGTAAAACCTAAAACCCAATTTGTGAATAATTTCCCAAATAAGTTCTGCCATTTTTTCCTTTTCTACTTCTCATGACTTTGAAGTGCATGTACCTTAGTGCTCACTCCATGTGGCGTTCATTTGGCTCAAAAACAAACTCAAAAATTGAGGTGGCCTACAGCTCCGCAGCTCAATGCTTCGAAAAGTAATTCTAAGTTACCAGATTCCGTTGATGTGCTTGTTTTCTAGCTTTACGTGCTAGAAATTGAGATCTGGGCGAAAACGCTAATTCGCTCCTTTCAGTGTTTTCAAGTGTTCTTTTCACATTAAACCCCGTTGGTAATAATTTTACCGCTGAGCATGCCTGTTAACCGTGCAACGAGAATCTTTCCTCGTATTCTCCAAAGCTTCTCTATCACGGTAAGGCCATGAAGTCTGTTAGGGAATCCAAGTGATGGTGCCACAGTTTCAGTTGCTACGCCCACGATTTCTCATGCCCTTTACTCGACGGCATGAGAAAAATACCGTATTCCTGTCCACGTGATTACCATGTGTTTT
>OX375870.1:37056072-37082738 GCA_947359475.1 Heligmosomoides polygyrus bakeri | reverse complement strand
CCACCATTGGATTCTTATAAAAGTTAGTAATAAGACTATAACACATTATAGAAACCCAAAAGTAAACAAATTTACCTTTCCAGTAACTTTAAATTTCAAAATTTTTATTCAAATAGAAAAAAATTCATTTTAAAATTTAATTTGTTTAAATTTATTTTAAGTAAACCATCGAAATCGACCGGTCGTTGCACAATTTATAAATCTCTCATGCTACTTTCGACGAGTTTCGGGAAGTTAATGCTACTCTGAGTGAGTAGGTTTACCGCAATTTCTTCAGAGAAGATTGCGTAAACCTTCAAAAACTCGGAAGTAACATTAGCAAGTATAGAAGATTTTCACGCCTCTATACTGTTATACAGGGTGTAGCCCATTTTTCGTTATACATGGAAGAAGATCACATGGGTGAAAGCATCCCCAATTTGCCGTCACACTCGCCTTTGCTGCGTACGCATTCGCCGACCAAATCGCTGTTGGTCTGGAAGGTCGTAAAATCTCACCGAAAGGCGACATGACAACGGAGACGGAGCTCTACAAATGAAGATTACGACTAACTACATAAGGTATTCCCTACGGAACTTTCCACTGGAAATGTTGTGCTTCTACATGACGATAATATGCGTTCAAAAATTACATGCCAGTGGAAAGCACCATTCATGGTCGAAGCACTTGATCGACAAATATCAGAATTCACGACCTAATCGCCAAAAGCGACAGACCGTTCATATCAATCGTCTGAAAATATATTTTAACACGACGTTCTATGAAACAATGAAGAATTTTCTACAACTTAATTCAAGTTGCTAGAATTCTCTTAAGTAAGTTTGAATTTTACCTCGTTGCTGCCTCAGCGCAAATTCATACGAAATATTCTTTGAACGGGCGACTCAAAGAATTCTAGAAAGCGTCATTGAAATAGCACACCTCTTTTCTAAACTCCGCCCCTGTATCAACCGCGCAATGAATTTTGCTTGAAAATTCAGGTTCACATTTGAAAAACCCGTTCTCTGTATGATATATAAAAAACGTGACGATGACCAATGGCGTCATGTATTTTTTAAGCCTTAGAAATAGAAATTTCACAAATGTTCAATTTTGTATTAGGGCAATTCGTCCATGTCATTGCCCATATTTTTGTGTCACCAAAAGTCCACTCTTCAACATTTTGAATGTCAAGCCATTTTTCCTCTAGAATATTCCTCATAATGCATAACATGAGTGGTAAATTTTTGTCAATCAGCATGTTGACTCTAATACCATAAACTTCTCTTCTGTACTGTAATGTAATGTTTTATGCCATAATTTCTCCATCAACGTAACCATAATCCACGACGAAAGACATAGAACTCGTCTACATTTTTTCCACCATTTATCTTCACACCTCACGTGCCCGTTTTCCAAGACGAAATACTTGAACATCGTCTCACTCTACCTTTATCTCCAAGCTCGAGGACGAGCGTATTCTCAATGGATGTGCAGATCCTCCTGCTCCTCCTGGTTACTCATCTTACCAGCGATATCACATCTTGACACCTTCTATCTTCGACATTCATAATACAGTAGAAGACGATAGCGTAACTACTTTGTAGTTCCTATTTTCCCTTTTCTGTATGTCCGACTGTGCTTTCTCCCGGACATGAATCGACTGTCAACTTGATGGCGAAGATCCCGAGCTCGAAGACGAGCTTTACCGAGGAATGGAGATGTCGGGTCACAGACAGCTGTCGGTACACCCAGCTGTCGCGTTATACCCGCACCTCGTCTACGAAAACGAAGCCACGCCTGGCTTCGTCAGTCTCGACTTCGACTCGCCCTCGGCGGCTCGGCCCGGCCTCGTCAGCCCACTACTCGTTAGTTGGTAATATCTCGTAGAATAGACCAGGATCGAGCTTCCATGAGTCTTGGCATCAGTGCTGAGTCACGTCGTTTTCTGTCTGAGGAAAGCCAATCCAACACATTAAGTGGGCCACCACATTTCAGCCCGTTCTGAATGTGCATCATCCGCCTCAGTTACCAACAGAGCTCGTTCCCCTCTTTCCTAGCATTTACTATTCCATTGTTTATTATCCACCTAGTCAACATCGAAGCGAACAAAAAGCTCATTTTAAGCTCTGACAACTCCGACAACAACTGTTATACGAACCGGCATTAAGCTAGTTTTAGGAATAAAAAATGAAATGGATCTATCATAGTGGGAGGGAACATTTCATTCCCTCTATTTGCCATCAGACGCAAAATTGAAAGCAAACTATTTCACAATGATTCCACGTTGACCAGTCTACGAGGACCTTTCTTTGGAATTTCCTAGTCGGGAGAGGCCATTCTGTTTCTGTTTGCTTTGTTTTTCTAGCGGCCTCGCCTCTGACTAGGATAGATGCGAAGGCTCTAAAAGGTATCACAACGATGTTTTGTTGCGATCAGAACTTCTAGCGCCAGGCGGGACTCGAACCCGCATCTCCCTCCGACCGGGCGGGAATGCCCTACGCCTTTACACCACCGTCGCCGTTTGATCGAACGCAACATCTAACATCCCGTATCCGGGATGACCTGGACGCAGATATCAGCATGGAACCAACCATCCCGGATACGGGTGAGTGCTGATCGGCCCCACGAGGTGTGGATATTGCGTTCGATCAAACGGCGCCGGTGGTGTAAGGACGTAGAGCGTTCCCGCCCGGTCAGAGGGAGGTACGGGTTCGAGTCCTGCCTGGCGCTAGAAGTTTTGATCACAACAAAACATCGTTGTGACAGCTTACTACCTCGATACCAGCCACTTGAGGCTTAAAGAAACTGATTTCTTCGTTAAATTGCTGTAAGTCGTTGATGAATCCGATCCCTGGAGAAACCTAATTTCTTTGATTTGAATTGTTTCTATCAAGACCATCAGCTTAACTGGTTCCATGCTGATATCAGCGGCCAGCTCATCCCGGATACGGGTGAGTGCTGATCGGCCCCACGAGGTGTGGATATTGCGTTCGATCAAACGGCGCCGGTGGTGTAAGGACGTAGAGCGTTCCCGCCCGGTCAGAGGGAGGTACGGGTTCGAGTCCTGCCTAGCCCTAGAAGTTTTGATTGCAACAAAACATCGTTGTGACAGCTTACTACCTCGATACAGCCACTTGAGGTTTAAAGAAACTGATTTGAATTGCTCTAAAAGGTAAACAAATAAAATGTGATGCTTCCACGCTGACACCTCATTTACACTATTTTGGCACTTCAATAAGAAATGACGAAAAGAAGATGCACACACGTAATGTTTACCTAATAGAAGCTCTGGAGCAGCGTAGGGTGGTGAACCGCACCACGTTCGCAACAACTGTGATGGTACTTGTGTTGTCGAAAAACCGAAATCTGAAAAAGCATCCGTGAACGTCGCGGCCCGCCGCCTTATTATTGCAGGGCGGTCAGCCGACCCGCATATCTCCACCAGTCACAGGAGAGCGGCTCTGGTGCTTTGGCACCTACTATATAGTTGTGCTTATTCGACTACTCGAACAATTAATCGAATAATTTATTATATTATTCGAATTCGAGAAATAATCATCATGCTGCTGTTGGTGTTACGGTATTGCTTTGCAATTGTATAAATTGCAGTGGAAGATTGCTTTCTTACAGATTAGCATTAGAAACCCAATCAGCACACTTTTGGAGGCAATTAATAATCCCGTTAAGGAAAAACCGCATGCACTTCGCACTCATTTCTGATAAGGTATACTAATTTTTAAATGAATAAGTTTAGATGTCGGTGTTGATATCATCTGCACAGATTGTGCCTGTTGCTCATCGCCCGTTCATTGACCGTTATTCTCTGTTGCTTACATATGATTAAGAACGCCTGGGAAGTAGATACCATGACACTAGCGCCGCCCTCCTACTGGTGGAGAGGCGGGCCAGCTGACCGCCCTGCGGTAATACAGAGGCGGGCCGCAACGTCAAGGGCGTTATCAAACCCTTTACTACGAAACAACATTGTACATATTGTATCATGAACTGACCGATGATTTTAATATTACTGTTTTTATCCAACAAAATATTTTCAGCCTTCAAATCGCGATGAACGATGCCTGAAAACAAACATGCATGGCAAAATTGGAAAAGGCAACAACATTAACAGCCATTATTACGGAAGGAGAAACCACCGCAATGTGGAAGTTCCAGATTCTTTAAACTTAGGCATATTCTGGTTAACTTCCACTGTGCTGTAGCAGCTTATACATGGTGCAGACAGCACACCATCCCGTTCCCTATAATATGCTGCTCAACGAAACAGAATTTAAGCAAATCAGAAACAAAGATCTAAAACTCAATAATTCGTTTAAAAAATGAGCGACGGAAAATCGTGAGGCGTAAATTTGCTCAAGAGGAAAGTGGATGGTTACAGAACCCACAAAAATAGTCGGCACAAATCAACCCTTTCACGACACGCGTGATTTTCGCGTGACTGCCGCGTGGGACAGCGCGTGTTTTCCCAGGGAGTGTAATAATTTTACAATTCTTTGCATTATTATTTTTAGATAGGAATAAAACAGTAACCAATTAAGTTTCCCGTGGACAATCTTAACGTAGATACTAGTGGGCTCAGTGATTAATACTGTACTATTAAATGTCTGATAACTTCCATGGACTATTTTTTATGATGATAGTGTCCGACGACAACGTCGGACACCGCCCCACACGGCAAAAAAAAGTGGCCAACGACATCGTCGGACAATGCCGTGAAAGGGTTAAAGGGCGGAAACATCACAGTGGCTTCCAAATTTCCAGCGGACCTCTGGGAAGATCAAAAATGGCAAAAATCTGTACCGCTTCAGTGCGGGCCGATAGAACAAAACCAACGTCTGGAATCCCTTGTCGTGCTCAGAAATGATCCTTCAAAAGGTTTGGAGCTTCAATCATTGCTAGAACGTCTGATTTGGTAAATTCCTAGTAGAAGCGAGGAGGCGCACGGGAGGCGTTCACCAGCAGGCACCCAGCCACTGGATGGCCGAGTAGATAGCGCGGTGGGCTTGCTGGAGGGTGGTCAAGGGATCGGTTCCGGGGGTTGGGTCTGTGCATTGCTAGAGGTGTTCGTTGCATTTTTATCAGTGTAGAGTGCATTTTGGTCTCGGTTGAGTTTAGTGTTCGCGTTTCAACCTCTTTTTAATCTCATGCGGAATGTGACCCAAGCTAGCCTTCGTCGATTAGAGATACGCCCCTGACCACTAAACCACGCTTGCTTTGTGGGGGAAGCCTTCGTTTGATTCACTCCATGTGTGATCCCTTTATAACGGTTTGTATTAGTTTTGGAAGTGTGTTTCGTAGTAGCCTCATTTAACCGCTCTTCCCTAGTATAGATGGGGATGCAGGGAGAGGGGTGACATTGCCGATACAGGCACTCGTAGTCTCGACACTCCAAAGGCTTCCTTTGTTCAAACCTCGTTAAGGGGGTTATTTGGGGTGCTTGTCACGAATCTGGCATCTGTTTTCGGTACAACAGCGGATTACAGCAGGTTAGAGTAGACATGAATATTGCGAAAAAACTGGCTTCATATGGCCGCACTTCGTTCCCAAGATCGTATCTTGAACTGAAAATAGTCCTCAAAAAATATAAACAAAAAACGGATATCAAATTGGTGATCATCGCCCAATAACACTCCTAGACGAATGGAGTGAGGGAGGGAGTGCGGCTAACCTGTCTCTACCATTTCAGTTACCCGCACCCTACCCACGTCGTAGCCTACTGTAATCTACCAGAACAAAAAGCGAATTCCAGATTTGTGACAGTATCCCAAATGCCCTCCCCTAGACAAACCTTGACGGAACACATTTCCGACCCTACAGACATGAGAGTACATGTGTTTATACCTGTAGCGGACCACCCTCCCCCTCCGCCTCTAGAGTAGGGAAGAGTGACGGGCGCCAAAATAGGCAGAAATGCGACCAATAACTCAAGAAGGATAAAAAATTCTAATTTTCGCCACAATTAGTAAATTTAGTAAAAGTCACAGAAAATCGCTCTCCATAGAAATCCGAAAGGTGATCAGCATATCTTGGAGATGGATCAGAGTAATAGTTGATCATGCTAACTACAAGGTTACTACGCACTTCTAAAACTAATATAAAACATTAAAAAGGGATCACACATGGATAACATCTAACGAGGGACCCAACAAGACAAGCATGGTTCAATGGCCATATCTTATCGACGAAGGCTAGCTTGGCTCACATCCCGAGAGATTAAAAAGAGGTTGAAACGCGAACACTGAAATCTGCCGAGACCAGAATGCACTCTAACGCTGAAAAAAGGCAAAAAACACCACCAGCAATGTACAGACCCCACTCACAAAACCAATCCCTTGACCATCCTCCAGCAAGCCCACCGCGCTATCCACTCTGCCATCCAGTCGCTGGGGTCTGCTGGTGAACGCCTCGAGTGAATGCGCCTTCTCGCTTCTACTAGAAATTTATCAAATCAGGCGTTCTAGCAATGATTGAAGCTCTTAACCTTTTGAAGGACCATTTAGGAGCACTACAAGGGTATTCCAGGCGTTGGTTTTGCTCTATCGGCCCGCACTGAAGCGGTACAGATTTTTGCCAATTTTGACCTACCCAGAGGTCCTAAGGAAATCTGGAAAGCACTACTGTCGTGACTCGCGTCCGACAAGTCCTCACAGGTCGCTGGGCCGGGCCGGTCGATCGACCTGGTCAAACCTGGTCAAACGCGTCGATCGACACGTCGCCGCCGCCGCAGCTATGAAACATCGCAGATGAGGTCTGGGCTGAGCTGGCGAGGAAGCAAATTGACACCTACATTCGACCAGAGTACCGAGGGAAGATAGTTGGCAAATTTCCGCTCGGAGCTGCCACTGTCGATTAGAAAGCGCCCTGTTTTGCTCTCGGTACCGTCGAGGACACTGAAGGTGTTCTGTCCGAACGGCAAGCGCGTGCCTTTTACGCGGCATGTGCACAGCAGTAGGAGCCCTGCCTGCAGATGGAACCTCTTCCGAACAAGGACCATGGAGTTGGAATAGGACTGGTGGGCCACAGCGACGAAAGTTGGTCACGGGTCAAGGAAGGAAGAGTCGGCAAAGAGCGCGGATGGCGGGGGAGCACATCGCGACAGAGACATAGGTTTCATGCTTAGACCGAGTGGTACGGTCATTTAGGAAAAGAGGGGCTGTTGAGAGGGAGTTGTTGTAGAAGGAGCTAAGTGTGTGATGCGAGAGATCGTGAGTCAAGCCATGCGTGGTGGTGCGCGCCTTGGCGCGCGGGAAAAGGGGGAACGCCTCCGAGGAGAGAGAGAGTAGTCACTTTTTGTTCCAGATCTTTCTGGAAGCGAGGACCAGGCTGTTTCCGTTGCGGCTGCGTCGCCGCCGTCTCTATTATCTTTCTAATTCTATTTGTTCGTGTTCTGTACTCGCTTTTAATAAATTGTTTCTATCTATCTCGTCTCTAACCACGTCCCACTACTCGCTAGTGCTTGCTCCTTGGGTTGGCCGTCGAAACTAACTCAGGCATGACATAATACGCTACATAGATAGGCTCGAGGGGGTCGAGCGTTCTACCCCCTCGTCCCCTGGCCCGCCCATCCCCAACCCCTGGGCTCGCTCGAGAGTTCAGTGGCTGCCTTACGAGATAGTGGAGACGCAGACATTTGCCACGCCTCTGTTTAAAGGGGGGGGGGGGGTTGTAGAACGCCACTCCGCCTAGGCTCAACAACAGACATCAATAAAAACCTCTGATCGAGAAGGCAAAACTGTGAGATATCAACAACAACAAAAATCAGTGAAAGAAGAGCTAAGCTTGAAACTGCTCACTCCATCTTAGGCATAATTTTCTTACTTCCCATAAGATTAACCCTTTCACGACATTGTCCGACGATGTCGTCGGACACCATCATAAAAATAGTTCATGGAAAATTATCATACATTCAAGCGTACAAACTTAATCAATGAGTCCACTAATAGCTACGGTCAAGACGGTCTATGGGAAACGTCATTTATTACTTTTTTTTCATATCTAACAAATAGTACAAATAAAATAATAGAAATAATCAGCGCGCTGGAAAAATGCACGCTGTCCCACGCGGCAGTCACCTAAATCGCGCGTGTCGTGAAATGGTTAAACGAGGTTTTGAGCTTAATGAAAATGATCAATCGTGCAACAAAACTATTATGCTTTCCACATAAGACTTGCTGAGCATCAGGTCACACATCCGTTGGGCACTTTCCTTGGCGGAGTGGCGTTCTATCCCCCGCCCTTTAAACAGAGGCGTGGCAAGTGTCTGCGTCTCCACTATCTCGTAAGGCAGGCACTAGACTCTCGAGCAATCGCAGGGGGTTGGGGGTGGGCGGGCCAGGGGGATGAGGGGATAGAACGCTCGACCCCCACTTTCCTTTGTATGCCATGAAGGGATATAGAGGATCCCGATGCTGGGTAGATATTTCGTACCACATTTCAGAGCACAGCTTAGGAGCAAAGATGATATGCGAGCTCATTATACTCCTCGATAATGGACCTTTTCACTATAGGGTGCGCCAAAATTATGGCGACAGCACATGCGCAAACAATTTGACCTTTTATTCGGAGCGTCTGCTTTTTTTCGTGCTCTTATTGTTATTATTGAGTCAATTAGTTTATGCTTACCTCAGTCAAGCATAACAATAAGTCGTTTTTCAAGATAGTGAAACGTTTGTGCCACTGTTCTTAAATCATTGAGCTTTACCGTCAAGGCTTCTCGGCACGCTACATTCACCACCGTCTTGGAGTTCATCAAAGTATTATGAATAGGTCCATCAGACGCTAAGAAGACCCGGGAATCGAGGATGATAGATCCGGACGGGAAAGACACGTATCTGTGACAACTATGGACAACATTAGGAAGGTACGTGAACGAATTCGCAGGAAGCCGGCGCGCTCGGTCCGCCGGTTGTCGGGAAAATGGACATCATGGAGACGTCGTTGAGAAGAATCTTCCGTAAACTGGGACTTAAGGCCTACAAGAAGACCCACGTGCACCCTCCTGGACCTTCAAACAGGAAGGAGTTCCAGCTCACAGAGCAAGAATGCTGCAAGACTGGTGCAGAGGCAACTTTCCGCAATTCATCAGCTTCCACGAGTGGTCAGCCAACTCTCCGGATTTGAATCCGATGGATTACACGGTCTGGCCAGCTCTGGAAGCCAAAGCCTGCGGGAAACCTCACCGCCCTGTGGATCCTTTGAAGAAAAGCGTGGGATGAGATCAACGCGCCTTACTTGCGTGCCGCCGTCGATGCCTTCCCGAAGCGTCTCAAAGTCTATATCGATGCCGATGGAGATAGCTTTGAATCTCAATGTTCCATATAGTTTACAATAGACTGATAAACATTATCTCATCGTTGGTTTCTCGAATTTACCGCATTTTCTCTCTCGGCGAATTGAAAACCTTGTCGCCATAATTTTGGCGCACCCTGTAGATTTGGCGACACACCATTAATTGCTACTTTACGAAGAAGGCTGAATGGAAGGTAAATTAATAAGCAAAGCGGGAAGCAGCCTGTAAATAGGTCATGGCATTTAATCCACCCATAATTGTCTACGGCTGCACTAAAATGGTTAAGCACCTTAAATAACCACATTTCTGAAACAGAGCAACAAACAAGAAGTTCTTACTCGGGTACCATGTTTTCAAATCGTTACCGCAGCAACCATCGTTGCGGGACCACACCCTCTTCGATCTTCGACAGGCACGGTTGACGGGCAACTCGCCCCCGTTCGTCCCGCTCCGGGCGCCAGCTGCCGTTTCGCAGCGCGTCTGCAGTCTCTCGCCACTGGCGCGCTATTTCGGATGGAATCGCCGTCTCCTATGGGACCATGCTCTCTCGCGCATACTTCCACAAGCAACATCTCATCATATGACGTTGTCTCTCCACCGCTGATCAGACATTTCTCGGTGCCAATGTCGAAGTGGGCTTGGAGCAAACCGTGAGAGGAAAATATGCAGTTCATTTAGACCATTTAGGGCAATGGCGGATCTACATGTGGGCATCAGTTCCTTTAATCGTTTTGAGTGGCGACATTCTTGCAGATGTCAAAAGTGGGCCACAACGAAGGTCTCAATTGTCCACGTACTAAAGGGTATTTAACGATGGGGCAAACTAAAGTCTGCATCCATAGCATCTAAACACTGACCTAGTATGATGTCGTTTAACAATTCTGAGACACACAAGTGCTACGACACGCCTAACGGCGTGTCTCGCACTTGCCCGCTTCGCGGGGTTATAGGTTTAAGCTTTGTTCTCAGAAAATACTCTCACACAAAAAGTTCGTGTGATCTTCAAAACAATCTTGTTAACAGAACAACAGAAAGACAACATTTACTGAAGCATCTCGGTGAATACTACGTTTGGTACCGACTTGAGTCCCGGTGTTAACCAAATTTTCAGAGGGACTGGGACTTCTGTCGAACTCGCGAGCACGCCTCGTACAGTTGACCATGAGAAAATACTGGACTGAGGAGATACACGCAGAGGCGTACCTGGCGCGGGTAAAGTTTTCCGTCCAACATGGGATAATGCTGCATGCGGCCGGTCGTCGTACGACGACGATGTGACCTCTGCTTCCTTTCTTTTCGATCTTCTGACTCCAGACGGTTGTGGTGCGACGATGGGAACCCGTTTTCTGGATCCAGGCACTCAGAAACGCGCGCAGGCGCCGTTGTGTCAAGCAGGAGGAGGCTACGCGTCCTCTGCTGTAACAACATGTCATGTTGAACGGCAAACGTTGCCCGCGCGAGGTACGCAGAGGCGTACCTGGCGCGGGTAAACGTTTCCGTTCAACATGGGATAATGCTGAGTTCTGCATGTGGCCGGTCGTCGTACGACGACGATGTGACCTCTGCTTCCTTTCATTTCGATCTTCTGACCCCGGACGGTTGTGGTGCGACGAAGGAAACCCGTCTTCTGGATTCAGGCACTCAGAAACGCGCGCAGATGCCGCTGTGTCAAGCAGAAGGAGGCTGCACTTCCTCTGCTGCAGCAGCATCTCATGCTCAATTCTGAATACGATCCCTCGTCGTAGGACGACGATGTCTCCTCTTCTGACTCCAGAAGGTTGTGGTGCGACGAAGTGAACCCGTCTTCTGGATTCAGGCACTCAGAAACGCGCGCACGCGCCGTTGTGTCAAGCAGGAGGAGCCTACGGAGTGAGATACGCTCCTTCATCAACAGGGCAGGGAGCTAACTCAATTATATAGTGGTAGATCCCTTTAAAGTTCATCAACTCATAACGCATTGAATCCTGCCTTCTTATTCAATTCGATTGAATGGGTGTTGCCGTCATTTGCACAAAATTTGCGACGTGGCAGCAAATAGAAAACAGGAACAGCAAAAGATTTACACATTTTGTTATGCGAGTGGAAACATCTAATGAAGCCTACTATTACGACAGAAGTCCCCCCCCCCCCCCGGCTTCCAAGTTGTGCGCTCAGTTGGCATGGTGCCAGCATTTTCCGAAGAGGTGGTGGTTCCTTGACAACTGTTGCTACGGTAACGATTTGAAAACGTGAGACCCTAGCAAGAAAATCTTGTGAGCAACATTTAGCTACTATTCTGATGAGTGGAGGTGGCAGGGGATACATCAAATGAAGGCCTTCATTTTAAGAATATACCAGCCTTCACTTATCTACGTGTGCCAAACCAGAATTATAGCACTCGAGAAAACCCGCCAATTTTTTTTTCACCGGGCTGGCTCAAGAGGCGAGACCAGTTACGCCATCAAGACAAAAACAAACCTTTATGGTGCAGGTATGCAACAGCGGACGCGATTTGCCCGAACCATCGCCGGGCCTCGTCCTCAGCTGTCCTACCACGCTCTATCAAAATTTCTGCGAGGAAAGACTTCAGTGTAAAAACATGAAGAGAACACAAACTGAGGATAAGGAAACAATAGCATGTTGCAGCGAAAACCTACCAAATAGTTCGCCACCACTACAGTATTGAGTTACTATATAGATGGATGATTCGGTCCTCATTATCTGAAACGCATAACGTGGCGTCCTTTTGTTTCGATGCAACAAAAATGATGATCAAAAAAGACCCTACCTCATACAGTTTCACTATATGGGGATGGTTTACTCGTGTTAGAATCTGCATTTCACGATCCAAACGAATTAAATTCTCTTCGTCAAGCGCTGCTCTGTCCACTATTTTAAGCGCAACCTGAAACAATGAAACACTGGTTCGTTAAAGGAAAATCCATTCATATTCACTCCCAGGTGAAGGAACTAATCGCGTCACAGATCGACGAAAGTAGGTAATCACCTTTGTTTTCGCGATCTCATGTCTGGCTAGGCGGACGGTAGCAAAATTGCCACGACCAATCGCTCGACCTACTTGGTAGAGTCCAACCTAAAATGGTCACCTTTATGTCTGAAAAATCCGACTTTGCGTCCCATCATCACCGCTCTACTCAATGGAGTGCTGGTGTGTACAAAATTCAACACAACCAGTCTGTTCCAGGGTAAGTTATCTGGCTTAGCACAAACTGCGCGAAACGGCCCACCCTGGTAGCGTGGCCCTCACTGTGACGCGCCGGGTGATGGTCGTTATTCCCGACCCGGATGCACACTAACGATGCTGGCGGTGCCCGCGGAGCCATTTCGCGTCGACTCGCGCCGTGACAGCGGCAGCCTCCCGATGAGCCAAGGCTGCTCTCGCCGCGGACGCGACGATGACCTAGCCGACCACGGGACCCTGAAGATCGACCAGATTTGGAGAGACTACAATCGATAGAGTGGTTGGAGGATCAGAGAGCTTGAAGTGGCACTCCAGGGATTCAGACTGGTATGAACCTTACCACTTCCTCTATCAGAATTTCGACCAGTACTAACAAGGGAGGTAAATGTACGTCCCGTGGTAATTTTCAAGGTGACCTACTGAGGGTTAAAGGGGGTCGTCTGAGAAGCATCGTAGTGGTTTTCAAATTTCCTGCGGACATCTGGGTAGGTCAAAAATTGCAAAAAACCGCATCATTTCAGTGCGGGCCGATAAAGCAAAACAGACGTCTGGAACTGTCATGTCATGATTAGAATATAGCCAGCAAAAGGTTTGGGGCTGCAATAGTAGCGGAATTACAGCGAACTCACAATTTGCTTGTTAGCGACACAGTAACCGACGTGGAACATTGCAGTGCGCCGCTTCACCACGAAGCAGTCGGCGACTGCATGGCCGAGTGGATAAGGTGGCGGGCTCCAGGGAAAGGGTCAGGGGTTCGGATCCGGGGGTGGGGTTCTGCATTGCTAGGCTTGCTGGGTCCCTTTTTGTCGATGTAAAGTGTATCTTAAACACCGCAGTGTACCATACTGACGTTATAACCCGGTATGACCCGTATTTTCCCTTATTACTGCCTTGAAAATTGTTTGACACCGGCATCGATGTGAATTCCTCCACGTGGTGCCACTGCAAACTGCTCGCTCTGCGAGCTAAGCCGAACACGAACACTTCATTGCAGGCGACAGGCCCTTGTGACAGGCCGGCATATAACATGGTGTCTGCAAGCTCACGTAGTTCGAGGTAGTGCTACGGCGTCCGCGGAAGACGATAAACAGAGCCCGGCGAGTGCGAGAAGTATGCGGGCGTCCCTGATGCGAGGACGGCATCGGTGGGCAACTGAGCTAGTCCGAAAGTCCCGTAACGAAAGCAGGACCCGCGTGGCAACGCTGGATGTGGGTACATTGACAGGCCGTTCGTGAGAGTTGGTAGAAGCAATGGAGCGAAAAAGGTTGATTTTCGTGCGAGTCAGGAGACGAGGTGGTCCTGCTGCAAATTTAAGGACATAGGACGTGGCTTCAAGACCGTTCTATGTGGAAGTCCCAGGACCACGAGTGGTGTCGGAATCAAAGTCTCCGAACGCTTCCGAGACTCGAAGTGTTGAGCGCTTTGGTGATCGATTGATGACGATAGTTGTCGCCGCTAAGGAGCAACTCTATCACTTCCTTTCTACGTATACTTCGCAGACTGGCTGCTCCGATCAAGCCAAGGATGAGTTTTGGATCCTGCCTGACGAGAAGACAGCAGAGTTTCTGTCGAAAGATGTCATCGTGGTCGCTCGTGGCCTTAATAGGCACGGAGGTGCTACGAAGGCGGTTACAGCTGTCATGGTGGTTTCGGATACGGGTCATGTAACGCCGATGGTGAGCGTATTCTTGAGTATGCGGAATAAAAATAGTGAACACCCTCTTCCGAAAACGCGACACCCACATCAATGTCATACTATAGTGGGAGCTTCAAGTCTCAGATAGACTTTGTGCTTGTGAAGGATCGCGACCGATGTCTTGTCACAGATGCGTAGATCGTGCCGTATGAGACGGTCGCCCCGCAGCATCGACCGCTGTCCAATTACCGAAGGTTACGACTGTCAATGACACTTAAAAGAAGGCTACCGACGCGATACGCCAAGCTGCAAGGCTGAAGCTCGGCATCACGATGCAAGGTGAGAAAAAGTCGCTCTATCACGTGTTTTTCAGTTAAAAGGCAGATGATACCTACTGGAAGTACCAAGAAGCGAAAAGGCTGCAAAAAGGCCGTGGCTGTTGCAAAATCCACCCATTAAGGAGATGTCAAGGAGAAGCTCAAGCAGTCACACGACAGTGAGAGGTATTTGTACCAACTTGTAAAGAATCGCTATTGACAGACTGAGGATATGGAAGATTTTCGGTATAATGATGAGAACGGCCACCTTCTTATGGACCGCAAGAAGGCATTGAGGAGATGGCGCAACCACTTCGAGGGAATCTCGACGGTAGAATTTCCCCTTCCAGTCATCCCTTCAGCGGCTCCTACCCACGGTCCTGTTCAGAAGATCATCGTGGATGGGGAGACGGAAGCGGCTATGAAGAAGGTGAGGCTAGGCAAAGCAACTGGGCCCGACGAAGTGGCAGCTGATTTGTGGAAGTCAAAGTTTCGCTGAGTGTGTCTCTCCTACCGATGCGCACTATTTCGCTGTCTCCAGCCTGCAGGAGAGGTTAGCCAGGGCAGAAGCCTTGAAAGCTGTTTTGTGCTCTCCTCCGCGTCAGGGGAGGAGAGTACAGAACAAAAAAAAAGATAAGACTCGAATTTGTAATGGAAACGAGGAGATAAGATTGCATTTACATTCGTTGTATCTAGTCGCCACGCCTGCACGCCACGGCATGCTATGGTAACCCCTCCCCCCCCCCCCCTCACCCCGGAGACGGCCGCGAATGCGTGCCGGTAGGGGGCAGAGTCTCTGCGTCTCTTTCCAGCGCGCGGTATTTCGCAGGGCCTTGCGCCATCCAACTTAATATAACGTGCTTATAAGGCGTTTCCGCAAAAAAACGACTATGATGTTCGTTCTTCCCATGGCAGACAACTCCTAGTAGATCTGTTTTGAACAAGATTAAGTGGGGTACCATAAGTGCAATAGTACCGTGTGACCTTCTTCGCAGTGAAAATGATTTGTGAACACTTCCTAACACATGATGTGCAGATTCTGATGTAAGTCTAGATAGGAGTTCATCCTGTATCTCCCTCTAAGCTGGCAGCTTTTCTTAAGCTCACCAACTCTAAGTGAATTTCTACAGCAGTAATATTTCTGTAATCGTGCTTAACGTTTTTATTTAAGAAAATTTCAAAAAAGTTCCCTATATTGAGAAAAAGAGTGGACCTCTCGCTCTAGACTTGCACCCAAGTTCTTAGTACAAAATAGTTCATTGATGTTAAGCAGACATGTTTTACTCTATTACATATGCCTCGAAGAAAATTGATACCTGTTGTGAGGGTTTTGTTCATGTAGAGAACGAACGGCCATCTTCTTACGGACCGCAAGAAGGCATTGAAGCGATGGCGCGACTACTTTGAGGAGATCTCTACAGTAGAATTTCCTCATCCAGCCATCCCTTCTACGGCTCCAACCCACGGCCCCGTTCAGAAGATCACCGTGGAGGAGATTGAAGCGGCTTTGAAGAAGATGAGGCCAGGCAAAGCGACAGGGCCCGAGGACGTGACGGCTGACCTGTGGAAATCAAAGTCTTGGTACCCGGCTGAGTGGTTGGCAAACTTCTTTAATCAGGTTGTAGCGATTCGCTTGCTTTCGCACAGCATGAACATCTTTGAGCGAATTGTCGACGGACGAATTCGTGACATCGTCCAGCTTTCCAGCAATCAGTGCGGCTTCGTGGCTGGCTGTGGCACCATTGATGCCATACACGCCGCCCGCCTCCTGATAGAGAAGCATCGCGAGAAACAGAAGCCAGTGCATATCGCCTTTCTCGACTTGGAGAAGGCCTTTGACCGCGCACCGCGTGAAGTGATATGGTACGCCTTGCAACATCATGGAGTTCCTGAAGAGCTCATAGAGTGGGTGCGAATTCTCTACTCTTGTCCAAAGAGTCGAGTTCAAGCTGCAGCTGGAACCTCGATGGAGATTCCCATCTCTGCCGAGGTACACCAGGGTTCTGCGCTTTCCCCACTCCTCTTTGTTGTCGTCATGGATGCCATCACACGACATCTTCAGAAGCCCGTTCCCTGGACGTTGCTCTATGCCGATTACGTGATGCTCGCTAGCGAAGATAAAGGTGAACTCGAGCGAGAGGTGCAAGCTTGGTGTGATCGCTTGTAGCGGTTTGGACTCAAACTGAACGTGAAGAAGACCGAATATCTAACGAAGGACGTTACTGAGTCCAGCTCCATCAAGGTTAACGGCATCGAGCTCCCACGCACTGCGGTCTCTAAGTACCTGGGATCAGCAGTCACGTCTGACGGCAAACTGATGATTGAAGTGAATTCACGCAGCTTGTAGCTTGGCCCAGGTGGCGCTCGTTGGCTGGTGTGCTCTGCGAGAGGAAGATACCAGAGCACTTGAAGAATCGTCGCTCTGCCGGTAGCGATGCACGGTGTTTAGTGTTGGCCTGTGACGAAGGAAGTTGAAACGCACCTCAGAGTCATGTAGACAAAGATGCTGCGCTGGACGGTTAGAGTACGCGCCTGGACCGCATCCGAAACGATGCCATTCGGCAGAAGCTCGGTGTCACGCAGGCAAGATGCGCGAAGCTCGCCTACGATGGTACGGCCACGTTCTGCTTGGAGAAGAAGACAGCGTCCAAAAGATAGGCCTTAACTTCGAGGTAACTTGAAATGGGCCTAAAGGACGTCCGAAGCAGGGCTGGTGTGATACGTTACATATGGACTTGAAGGTTGCTGGTGTCCACCCCCACCCTGATCTAGCGATGGATCTCATGACACTAGAATAGTTCAACCCGCTACGAAGCAGGACAGACGCTAAAGATGATGATGATGATGAAGAATTGTTTCACACCGTCACTCCACGTTGACCGCTTTCCTCGATTTATGAGAAAAAGTGCTAAGAACTTTTGTGGAACTTAGCTTAAATAGTTGATTAAGAATGCACTGAATCACTACCGTTCACTGGCAACTAACCCCGTAATGTCGTTTTTACCCGACAAGAGTCCTCTTCCACACCCTCCTCTCCTGCTTCTGTCCTGAGATCCCATTACTGCTTCACAATCCTGCCATACAACTTCTTAAATGGAGTCTACTAAGTAAGAAAAGCCCACAGAAGTCAGCAGTGGATGATCGCCGATCGCAGCCTGCGTTTTTTTTTATCAAGAACAGGAAGGAAGTGGAAATAAACATTATTTTAAAGTCGAAATGATGAAACGAGCGGAATTGACCACAGCTTCACCGACATCTCGGCGGTCTATAGCACAATCGCCCACATAATTATGGAGTGTAACGGTAGGTATCAGGGGTGTGCGTAAATGAAACTTGAAATTCCATAAATCGTAATTTCGAAAAAGCCGTCGTAAATCGTAAATCGTAAGAGTCACCTGACTTGTAGTGCAGTACAACTATATTTCCAGATGCTTTTTCTACTAATGTTAATCGGATGTGATTTAATGTTTATTTATTTGTCGTGTTATTTTCAACTCAAGTCGAACAGCTCTCCTACCAAAGTATTTCACTTCATCACGTCTTCGTCCTCATCTTTCAAATCAAACTTAGCCTATGCATGCTATTCCAACAAAAAGCCTGCATCGTTTGAACTTTCATTAAATTTATAGCTTACCAACAGTTTTTCAGCTTACGTATAAATCTAGGATTTAGCAGAAACTGCAGCGACAAAGAAGCTGTCAAGACCAAAAATTTAAAAAAATCATGTCACCACCGACCACTGCGACGAAAACAGCAACTGCGCATGCAGTAATCCAACAAACATACTGACTCATATGTCGTCGTCGATTTTTCGCGCCACCCCGTCGATATCTATGCCGACCATCGTGCCGCGCCGCGCAGCGGCGCAAGTATAAACTAGGGCTTAGGGGCGGCTTCTGGTGTGTTTGGCACGGTGAACGGCACTCTCTCATCGAACGTGGTGAGCACTGGTCGGACTCCACCACTACACTTCTTTCCTTTCATAATAAATCTGAACCACCGTCTTGCGTTTATTACTGGAACAAGGGCCACCATACCCACGTCTTCCGCACCCATCCTGGTCACATATGGTAGGACAAGTGCTCCGACACGCCTAACGGCGTGTTTCGCACTTGCGCGCTTCGCGCGACTTTGCAGCATCACTGACCTATGGAAAGTAGTTTTTGTGAAACTTGAAATCCGCTAACATCTAGAACCTGCTGCGTGCTTTATCGGCATCATGCCGTTCACCGCTTCGGTACCTTCATCGTAAACATTCTCTCCAGACCTTCCAGTAACGTCATTGGTTTGTGTTGCGCAGTACTTCTCTCCTTTAGGTTGCTCCTCCGTAACCGTTATCATGCTCAACAGCTAGCGTTTCCGGATATCGTTGACATGTCTTCCAAAGGTAGGTTCTCCTCACTTGTTTCTTCTTACTGGATCTAATTGCTGGTCCGCCTTTATTGGTCTTCCATTCGTCCTTTCCCCCCCCCCCCCCCACCTTCCTGGCTCCAACACCTGGCCCACTTCTTTGTTTCCACTATTGACTCCCTATTGGTCTATTCTTGCTGGTTTCCCCGTCCTGTCCCCTCCTCCAGGTTGTTCCTTTCCTTCATGGTCGATTTCCTGATCCACACTAGATGTGTCCCTTCTCCACCCTTATTAATCCTTCCATGCGCTGTCAAGACGTTGGTGACACATATTCAGAACCAGGACGCTTGTTGAGCGACGTAGATGGGCCGTGGATCCAGAAGCTCAGAAGCGCGCGCAGTCGCCGCTGTGTCGAGCATGAAGAGGCTATCCATATGCCAGATTTCTTCTTCCTCGTATGAATTCCATTGCGGCTCCCGTCTTGTTGGTTTCCCGTCCTGGTCCTGGTCCTATTGGAAACCCCCTACTGGTCCCTCATAATTGCCTAAACCCTTCTTGGTGCCACCGCCTGGCCTGCTTCATTGTCCCCCCCCCCCATCGACCCCTCCCCATCCCGATGCCTCCTCCAGGTCGCTCCCTGCTGGTTGCTGTCGTATCTACACTCTCCCTTCTACTCTTCCCCCTTTAGTGGTCTTCTCATGCTAATGGTGCGAAGTCGGCGGCACGGTTTCTGAATCTGGGCGCTCAGAAACGCGCGTAGGTGCTGTTGTGTTAAGCAGGAAAGAGCTGCGCTTCCCCTGCTGCAGCAACATCCCACGTTCAATAGCAAATTTTGCCCGCGCTGTAGATGATGAGGCTTATTTCACTCAGGTTAGATCACTCGACCGGCCCCCGCTGTGGATGATGCGGCGTATCTCACTTAAGTAAGATCACTCGAACGTCATCGACCGCTAACTCAATTATATAGTTGTAGATTGCGCCATGCATACTGAGTGAGCGTATGGCGCAATCCCATCGTGTGACGCACCGAAAAATCTCCGCCTTTCTACATTTCGAAATAAGTCCAGGAACATCCTCGTAGCAGGCGGATAAGAAACTTTTCACCGCCTAAGCAGTGCGGTAATATTTCTTGGACTACTTCCGTAGCCGCTTTAAAATGGGAATGATAGCGTATTCCTCGAGGCGACTTTCTCGAGGCATCTTCAGTTTGATTCCATAGGTCTATGATATACTTGGGCGACGCTGTGTTATGCGGACTGCTACATAGCGCGTAGCAGCCCGCATAGCACAACGTCGGCGACGAGTCGCCGAAGTATAACATAGGGCATAGACAAGATAATTTTGATTTTGAAAGTGTCTAGTTTGATTTAAAGTAATCCCTAATGAGTTGTGAATTAAAAAGAACGCGGTTCAAGTTAAAACAGGTTCAGTTTGAGTTGCAGAAGTCAATTTGGCACTATTGTACTTTCGGGACTCCAGAGGTCGAAAAAAAATTTCGCCCAAACTTCGCCTAGGGGGGGGGGGGGTTATTTGGGGTGCTGATCACGAATCTGACATCCGTTTTTGAAATTTCGGTCGATTACGGTGGATTACGGTAAGTATCGGGGTGAGGGAGGGGGGGGAGGGTTACGATAGCATGCCGTGGCGTGCAGGTGTGGCGACTAGATACACACAACGAATGTAAATGCAGTCTTATCTCCTCGTTTCCATTACAAATTCGAGTCTTATCTTTTTTTTGTTCTGTACTCTCCTCCCCTGACGCGGAGCAGAGCACAGAACAGCTTTCAAGGCTTTTCGAGATTTCAAGGCTTCTCCCCTGGTTAGCCTCTCCTGCAGGCTAGAGACAGCGAAATAGTGCGCATCGGCGGGAGACACACACTCTGCGTATCTTACCAGCGCGCGCTATTCCACGGTGGAAGTTGAACCTTGACGGTTGGCTGGCGTTTGAATCGGTCATTGGCGCGAAAGTCAAGCGCGCGTTGGCGCTGAAGCACGTAATCTCTTGCTGTCTGCGCCCTCCTAGCTTAGAGATCGCACGTCGGCGTCCACGTTGACAATTGATCAATGTCTTGTGCGCCCGCGATGGCACAACGGGCAAGCGGGTCGTGCTGCAGTGGAAGAAGTGGCCACACTTCAGTGTGTCACCTTTTCAGCCTTTCAGGAAGACCACCATCTAAAAATAGATTGAACATAAGAATGTTGTTCAGTTTTGTAACTCGAACTCAATTTCTGAACCACAGCATGTTTTCCCGCAGCTCCTGCAACAGCGGAAGTGATATCAACAACCTGGCTCTGCAGCAGGTCGTGAGCGACAACTCGCACTACCGCGGCGGAGCTATCGCGCACGCGACAGTCGTCGTCGCGGGCGCGGCGACCATTCGTACATAAAGACCGCCCCTCTACCGAATAGTGCCCATCACGCAAGTGTCACCACGTTACCACGTCGTCCATGTCTCTTCTGCACCTCGACACACGTGGCACGACGTCTGTGGCACGTCTTCGGAAACATGACACACGCTGAACGATACTGAGATAAAATACTGGTCCTCCCTTACAGCACCCACCCCCAGTGTTCCCTTTACTGATCCCCGTTCGCTTGTCTCCCTTTACGAACCCCCTACTGGTACCCCCCACACTGGTTTCAGATCTGAATCTCGACGCACGGTGGAGGACGTCTACGGCACGTCTTCAGATTGCCGGCGCTCGACACTTGATTTCATTCATACCCTGACGCGTTGCTCGCTCAAAATATCGAAAACATGGACGGTTCCCCGCCAAGTATATAGTTCGACAGCAATCGATGGCACGTAAAAACATTCCCTCCGTTGCCGGAGAACTGGTCCATATGCAAGGTGCCAACGCGGCGCGCGGGTTTTCTGCAGCCATGTCTCGCACCCTCTCGCGCCTCACATGCATCCCGCTCGTGTCTTTAGCGTTTGCCGCTTCTCACATCCAACATGTACCTCGACTCTTGGCTAATCGACGGGCCTCTCACTCATGAGCGCACTATCTACAACTCTCCCGTTGAGGCCAAGTGCGTGCAAGTTGGGTGCGAGACTACCAGTAGTAGAGGTGATTCAAAGACGGAATGAGTACAGTCAAACAGCGACAACAGCTGAGAGACCAGGGCGACCAATAATAGATCTTATGAGTAGTGGACCGATTCATCAAATCTATAAGGACTAATGAGCAACAACGACAAGTGGAAGTGCTCACCGATCTCTGGAGGTTCCACCAATTTCTGAGAACCGTAGGGCGCCCGCCTACTACAAGAGAATGCAAGGACTACCTCAATGTACTCGCCGCTAGATTAGCACATTGGTAATAATTGTTTTGTTTTTATTTCCCTGCTCATGGTATTATTGGTATTACCATTGTGACGTTGAAGATAAACTTTACGTGATAAGCGTGTCACTGCATACTTAAAGTTAGGAAAACCAAGCGCATACCGCACGCAAGCCTCGGGCTAAATCAATTCTCTTTTTTCTTTTGCATATCCATGAAACAGTTGTAACACAACCAATACTTGTTAAGTTGTCGATTCTATGCGACACCACCAACTCTCCCTACGGTTCCGACCGTGTTCACGTTCTATACACGTGATTCTGCTGGTCGGGGAGACGGCGTATGACGGGGCACTCGCAGGGAGACGAGACGCAGAGACTCACTCTCCCTATCTGACTCACGCCGCACGCGCGTGGCGAAATGAGTCATGGACCAGTTCTCATGTAATCTATCATATAGGCCTCTGTTATACTCCCGCGGGAGCATCCGCGGAAGGGCGGGAATCGCGGCGAGACTCCTCACCTGGCCAATCGCCGCGCCTCGCCACGCCCGCCTCCGCCGTGCACCATTGGTCCGTGGACGTTCCGCGGATGCTCCCGCGGGAGTATAACAGATGCCATAGGCGTGCGTTGGCGGTGGCGCGCGAAATCCTTCATGCCTAGCATGAAGGATTTCGCGCGTTGCCGGTGAACTGGTCCGTCTGGTAGGGTGCCGAGGCGACGCGCGGTTTTTCGTTGCGTCGTCTCCCGCACCACACGCCTCCGTCCTCTCTCCTCGCGGTCCGCTGCCTCTTCGTCCTCACTCCTTGCGGTTCACCGCGTGACACTCTTCCACTGTGAACCTCCGTGTGCATGCCACGTTAGTCGGCAGGCTCCACTGTTGCAAGGGTTATTTCGCTAAGGCAGGCCGAACTTAGCGGAATTTTTCGGGGAGGGCTCACGTAGACAAGGGCTGCTGAGATTTTCGCCGCCTTACTGCTTATCTCAAGCCTTCATTGGCAGTCTGACAAAGTTTTCGTTGTTATTGAACGGAAGGAATAAGGAGGGTGCAACACAGATGGCGTTTATTCCATAACATGGTTTCAAAACATGATTAAGCCATTGGCGAGCAGATGCGCCCGACAAAGTCCGCGCAGAATCCTGAATGGTAGGTGTAATGTGACGCTGTCTAAGTCCGTGTCCAGACTCAGATGCCGTTGTTCAAGCGCCGCAGGTTACTATCTTTCTTTAGGTTACACCGAAGCTTCCAGATGGTAAAAGAAAGGCTAGCATGGGCGGAGAATTAACACAAAGGCGATCTGGTGCAGAAAAGGCACATTGGAGTCTCATGAATGGCATTCAGTCTGTATTCCGGCTCTGTTGAAGAGCTTAGGTTCACTTATAAGCAAGCTCACCCGTAGTACATAGTTGGAATCTTGTCTGATAAGACACTACGACTTGCACAGTGTTATAGCGAAAATGGAAATGGCTCGCATCCATAGGGAACGGACTATGACTGGTTCTTGTACTCCATAACCATTGCTTTTCCTCTCTTCTTTAACGTCTTTACTGGCAGAAAGCAGGAGCTTTCTAGGCTCCTGAATGTATTACACCCATCCGCAGGCCCTTCGGGCTTTGGTTGCCCCGTTGTCGTACTTGGAGCAGCACTTCAAAACGAAGATTTCCCCGCAGTACATCGAAATCTTCACTGTACAGCGGTTGCGGGGCTACTCGCCCCCGCGACCGCGGTTGCGAGCGCGTCAGGAGAGATTCCAGACGAAAAGGTGCACGCGGGCGCGAAGGTCCCCATACTTGGTCCACGTGCAAATCATGTGCTCACGGCCGCGATGAAGGAGTCTCCAAGCACGATGACGTCGACTTGCGAAACCTACAGAGACTGAGACGCTAAAGTCGGATGTTCTGGCACTTTTACAGATTACACTGAAGCCTTCAGGAGAAAATTAATGTCCACTTCGACGTTCTTGAAAACTGGCCATTTTGCAGCTATGCTTTACCCTTCTTTGCAACCAGTTGAGCCGGTTTCTTGGCGCTGGTGGGATATCGGTGCGTTAGTTAACGCAGATGTGGTCTCTGTTCTTAACACTCTTAAGAGCATGTTGTTCGTGTAAGGGTAGACGCGACGTTTCTGACCCAATGGACTCTGCAGAACCAAACATTTCGACCTTCTTTCGGATTTCAGAAAGACAAGTTCGTCGAAACGTCGGTTGCAATTAAGGAACTTATACCAAACCTGGCAGACAAAGAAGAGTACAACATAGTTAGCTCCAGGAGAAATTTTAGGGAGGGAAGATTTGTTAAGGAGGAGTGAGGGGGAGGGGTGATCATGAGTCACACGCTTCAAGCAGATAACACATAGTTTCCCGAACGACACTCCATAGCTGCCTAGGGAAGAACTGAAACTCTCTCCCTCTCACTGAGACTTTCAAGGCCCAACTTCTCTCCGCGTGACATCTGTTGTATATTTTGGTTGTTAGAGGTAGAAAGCGTTTTCCAGTATCAATCAATATTGAAAGAAATTGGAGTACATCACCAGGGCGATAACCAAGCCCAGCGAGCTGAACCCCACCACAGGTTCACAACTCGAAATCTGAATATCCTTATGATAGTCACGATAGAGGCATCACAATACTCCTAAGATCTTCCCAACCGTCTTTACGGCAGTGGAATGACATGAGTCATCATAGACAGCGTAAATATTCATATACTAATAAGGAATACCGTCGAAGCTGAATGCCTGGCGCATTCAACTCGGCGGTCGTCGTTGTACTTCACGTGCGTATTTTGCGTATCCAATGGCTTACGGGCTTCTGCTGATGGGCGAGTCAGTGTTCCACCATCCCTTTCCATGTCTGGCACCAATGAACCGACACGACGGATGGTATACTACCAGTAAGCGGAGCGAATTCCAATGGACCCACGAGCACTCCGCTCTGTGGTTTGGAATTGCGCTCCACTGAAGACCGGTGAGCGAACACTTCATGTGCAAAAGTGCACGGAGAGATGGAGGCTGCGGCTGCGGGCGAGAGATTCGGTTTGCAGCGAGAGACGCCAGACGTCGTGCGAAACTGCGTTCGCGCGCCGAATGTGACGTCACGGGGGCGAGTAGCCCGGAGACCCTGTACAGCCATAACCCGATTCACCTGCTATTCACGTGACTAGTCGCAAGGCGCTCGATGGCCGTTCGCAAGGAAGCAGGGACGCAGCGGCGGTTCGCGCTCGCTCTGCCCATCTGACTCGCACCGCTCGCGCGTGCCGCAATTTTTCGGGGACCAGTTCACATTTAATCGTTTTTACGTGCCATATCAACAATCTCCCGTGGTTAAGCTCAAAGAAAACCCGGCTGGCATACGCCGCTCTCGAAGGCATCCCCTGGCTTTCGCTCTCCCCATGACTGACGGAATGACCCACGGAGCGAATTATATATAGCAAAGAAGAAGGAAGAAAATATACTAAGACAATTTGTTTGCTGCAATGAAAGTAAGAAGCCCTAGAGAAAAAAGGAAGACGGTCGAAGTGTTCTATTCTCGGGGCTCGAGAGCGAAGCCCAAACAGAAGTTTGGCGGCTGCTAAGTCGCTGAACGTCTGATAATAAATAATGTATTTAAAATATGCTAGGGAAGGGTTTCGAACTCCCATGGAACTTCAAGTTGAGACCAGAATCATTAGAAAGAGCTGGGAATGCTGATTACGAATATGGGTGTCGAAGTTGCAAAATGAAATTCCTGAACGAGTTATTATGGCCTGTCGAAACCGGGTGGCCTCATCACAGGCTGGGCGTGCGCGCGACCTACCTGGCGCCAGAGTGGTGAGTCATCGGCTCCGTAGGCCTCGCTTATACTTCCGACGCCGAGCGACGCGACGGTATGTAAAGTTGCCAAATTGATCGATCACGTCGCTCAATCAATATGGTCGCCATACGTCGCGTCGTGTCGCTCGGAGCTGAAGTATAAACAGGGCCTAAGGAGGACACGCCAGCTGCGGCGGTGCCGCAGGGGTAGTTCTCCTGCTCTTCTGGTGCGACGTTGTTGGTTCGGTTCCCGCTTCTGCCGTTTTTTTTTGCAAATCACAATTTATCTTCGAAATGACCTTTTATTCTAAATTATTGGCAAGTGCCTGATTAAATAGCCGGGAAAACTACCATATACGTTTGTAAAAATGCCTGAAGCAAAAATTGCTATGGTGATATTTTTGTTTACTATTTTGCACAAATAGAGTCCAAATCATATAACGAACAACTAGAGGTGTTTCTAACAACTTTGGCATTCGTGGAACAAAGCAAAAAAAAGTGTGAAGCAAAAAGGTAAGTAGGATGTATGATGTGGAAGCCCAAAATGCCGTTGATCAAACACGTGTCATAATTCAGAATAAAAGGCCATTTCGAAGATAGATTATGATCTCCAAAAAACCGGCATCAACGGGAACCGAACCAAGGACGTCGCACCCGACGAGCAGGAGTACTACCCCTACGCCACCGCCGCAGCTGGAGGGCCCTTCTTACGGAGCCCTGATGACTCGCCACTCTCGCGCCAGGTGTGTCGCACGATTACGAGAGAAAATGCCCGAACCGCGCCGCGTCTGTTTCGGTGCGAGAAAATGCCCGCAACCAGGC